>CM075823.1:12145494-12492994 GCA_037975025.1 Excoecaria agallocha | reverse complement strand
TAGGAGGTTTGTTAAAGGTTATGGACAAATTGCCAAACCTTTAAAAAAATTGCTCAAGAAGAGTGCATTCCAATGGGGACATGAAGCACAGATTGCATTTGAGCAGCTTAAAGAAGCTATGGTAACAACACCAGTCCTAGCTATGCCTATTCCCAATCAACCATTCCTGATTGAGACTGATGCTTTAGGACTGGGTATTGGAGCTATACTTATGCAACGAGGACACCCAATTGCTTTCATTAGCAAGGCTTTATCACTATAAAATCAGCTACTTTCCATTTATGAAAAAGTGATGTTGGCGATCTTACTAGCTATCAAGAAATGGGAGCCTTATCTCACTAATCAATGCTTCATCATCAAAACTGACCATCAAAGTTTGAAGTATTTGTTGGACCAACAAATCAAAACCCCCTCACAACAGGCTTGGGTAGCTAAGCTCATGCAGTTTGATTATGAGATCATCTACAAGAAAGGCAAAGAGAACACTGCAGCTGATGCTCTGTCATGCCTTCCTGAGTCAGAGCTTTTTCACTGCACTATAGTCATCTTACCTTCTAAGTTGTTACACGAAATTGAGGGCACTTGGACCACTGATCCTGCCTTGCAAAGCATCATTGCAGCAAAGGAATAGGATGCTGCTACCCACCCTCGTTATGTATGGTAGCAACAAAAACTCACCAACAATGGTAAACTCGTGGTTGGTAATGATTCAACCTTGAAACACAAATTGTTAAGACTTTATCACCACTCTACTTTAGGAGGACACTCAGGCGTCAGTGTGACAACAAAGAAATTGGCCTCCATAGTATACTGGAAGGGGTTATGGATGGATGTTAGGAATTATGTCCGTAGTTGCTCCATATGTCAACAATATAAACCGAAGAATGTGGCCACTCTAGGATTATTATAGCCTCTTTCAGTACTAGCAGGTGTCTTCACCCACATCACCATGGATTTTATAGAAGGTCTTCCGAAATCACAGGGCAAATTTGTTATCTTTGTGGTGGTTGATAGATTACTAAATATGCTCATTTTGTTGGTTTATCTCACCCTTTTTCGGTTCAGATAATTACACAGGTCTTCCTAGAGCACATATACAAACTTCATGGTATGCCACAAACCATCACCAGTGACCGAAGACCTACTTTTGTTAGCAACATCTGGAAGGAATTGTTCACAATGCAAGGGGTGGAATTGTACTTATCAACTGCATATCACCCTCAAACCGATGGCCAAACTGAGGTGGTGAACCGGTGTTTGGAAGCTTATCTTCGTTGCATGGCTAAAGACATCCCTCACACTTTGTGTCAGTGGCTTCCATTGGCTGAGTTTTGGTATAACACTTCTTATACACTAGCATCTAAAGGACTCCCTTTGAGGCTCTTTATGGATATGCTCCACCAATCCATATTCCTTACTTCCCACATGACTCCCCTGTGGAAGCAGTAGACTCTTACCTCCAGGATAAGGAAACTACTATCAAGTTACTGCAGCACCATCTTCAGAGAACTCAACTTTGGATGAAGCACATGGCTGATAAACATCGAAGTGACTGGTAGTTCTAGATTGGAGATTGGGTCTATGTCAAGTTTCAGCCCTATAAGCATACTTCGGCACATCAAGGCAACCAGAAATTTCAACCGAAGTATTTTGGTCCCTTCCAGATTCAGGACAAGATTGGAGCAGTAGCCTACAAATTAAATTTACCTGCGGAAGCTCAAATCCATGATGTCTTTCATGTTTCTCTTTTGAAACTAGATCATGCCCAGGTACAAGCTTCGTCCACTTTTCCCGCCTTGCACAACCCTCCCATATACCCTCAAGCTATATTAGACCGCCGGATGGTGAAATGCCAACATGCTGCTGCTACTCAGCTCTTAGTTCATTGATAAGGTCAATCACTAGCTGAGGCTACATGGGAGTATGCTCAGGACCTCCAGCTTCGCTTTTCAGCATTTTTCCTTATGGACAAGGAAATCAGAGGGGGCGGTATTGATACAGATTGAACGATGCCGCTTTGGAATAAAAATTGGAGCCACAAAATGCTGCATATTAAGGAGTTAGTTAGAGTTATAATATTTCTGTTATTCTGTTATTTGTTATTGCTGCTTTGTTTTGTGTAACGAAAGGAGTAAGAGAGGTATGCATGACGCCACCATAGGTTTTAAGGGTGTGCTAAGAGTTTGTTCAGGCAGTTTTTTCAATCAATGAAATTTTTCTTAGTTGTCCTCATCTTTCTCTCCTATTAATTCTTTCTATTCTTCTACTTTGTTCTTCTTTTCTTGGTTCAGTTCATAACAACGAGACAAGAAAAGGAAGAAAGAAGAGAAGAAAAAGGTGGTACCAGGCGAAAGCACGATAATGGCGAAGGGTAACGACAGCGAGCGGTGAGGCTGGTGGGGGAAGGGAAAGAAAGAAAAGAGAAAGGAGGAAGAAAAGGGGTCGATAGAGGAGGAAGAACTGGATCCTCCTTAAGAATTTAACAAAAATAAATCCCACCCCAAAATGACGTAGTTTTGGATGTGGAGGTGGTACAAATCCAATTAATCCCTTAATTTTGGTTTCATTTGCAATTAAGCACCAAAACTTTCCTTAGGTATATTTAAATCCTTTTATTAATTATAATTCAACCTGTATGTTATTTTATTTATATTTTTTTAACCCTCATTATTTTATATTCATTTTATTACCGAGTCCAGACAAAAATTTTGGATCAATCCAATTATTATTTGAGTAACTCAAAGTTGGGGTGTTACAATTTATACCTAGGGCAAAAAATTAAATGGAAAAAAATTTACATTACTATTTTGAAATTGAATGGCATTATTTAGCAATGGAATTTTTTTATTGCTAAAATAAAATGGCAACAAAATTTTATTTTAGCAACGAAAAAGATTTTATTGCTAAATGACCAACTTTATTTTCAAATTAGCAACGAAATTTTATTTTCGTTACTAAATTAACAAAAAAAATACATTTTGTAGCTAAAATAGCAACAAAAAATACATTCCATTTATATTTTAGCAACTAAAAAAATTTCTATTGTTGATTTCCATTTCAAATTTTTTTTGCCATCTACTGCCGCCTTATTTAGCAACGATATATGCATTTCGTTGTAAATTTCCATTGTTATATTTTGGTGCTAAAAGTTTCCTTTATTTTTAGCGACGGAAGATAACCATTTTTATTTTCGTTGCTAAATCTAAAAATTTCAATCAATTTTAGCAATAAAATTTTGGTATTTTAACATTTTCTTTTAGTGGTAGAGAACCCTTCTCTTTCGTCTTTAGATGCTGAAAATAAGGGTGTTATTAGTGGTAACCAAGCCAATGATGTTAGTTTGGAAACAGTTAATTTAAACATCAATAATGCCACTGGTCTTAGTATGGATCTTCCGATCTCAAGTAAATAAAATAAGATGGTTATAAGGGATAACTTGTTGTTTAGGAATACTGTTAACTCACAGTTACAGCAGGGTGTGTCTAGCATTTAAGGTCTCTTTACAGTAGATTCAAGTTGTTCCATTCCTCATGGCATTCAGGAAGATAAGGAGAACTACGACACTAATACGGAAAATGACAATGCAAAATAGAGAATAATTTAGCCAATAAAAAATAAAATTTCCTTGAAATCCATGACCAACATGAAAATATGGTTTCTAATATCTTAGATGCTAGTTCTCATAAAGCTATCTCAATTCCACATCCCAAAAATTTCAAGTTACATATGGCCACTTCCATCAAAGATAGGACACATCAGTAGGGAACTAAAATTAAAAACTTTTTCGTAGGACTTGGTAGACCTCCAGATAAAAGGAAATTAAAAGGAATTCACGATCCATCACTCCTCAAAGGCAGAAAAAAGAATAAAGATGTTGGATTTAAGCTAAATGAGGGGTCGAAACTCCTTGTATAGCTAGTTAATAATACCAGGACTGAGGAGATGGGTGCTAACTCCCTACGTACAACAAGCCACACTCCAAAACAAGGAGATTTTCTTTCATAACATACTTGAGTTTCTCGTTAGTTCCCTCATCCTTTCCTTTATAGCTTTTTCTTTATAGATTTTAAAATCATACCTTGGAATTATCAAGGTGTAGGTAATAATGAGTTTTTTTGTATATTCTATAAATATGGTTAAAGTAAATAACCTTTCCATTCTTATCTTAATGGAAATAAAGGTTAGTGGTGTTATAGCTGGTAAGGTGATTAGCAGATTGGGTTTTGATCACTCTTTTCAAGTTGAAGCCTAAGGTTTTTCTGGTGGCATTTGGATTCTTTGGAATCATAGTATGGATATTTTTATGAAGTGTTGCAGTTATTAGTTCATTGACCTACATGTGAGACTAAGAAATATGGATTACTTTCTTTTGACTACCAGTTATGCTGACCCATCACAAAGTAGGAGGAAGTTCTTATAGAAAGATCTTAAAATAATTTCTCAGAATATATCTTCTCCCTGGGTTCTGATGGGAGACTTTAATTCTTTTCTCTATTCACATGAAAAATTTGGAGGCTCTAATTGAGCCAATCAGCCTAGTAAGTCTTTTGCGCAATTCATGGATTATTGCTCTCTTTAGATATGGGATTTATTGGACCGAAATTTACTTGGCATCGAGGTCTGCTGATTGAGAGATTGGATCATGCTATATGTAACATACATTGGAGGAACACTCACCAAGAATTCAAGGTTACCAAGCTTTCAAAACTCTAGTCGGATCATATGTCTATTCTCCTTTCTATTTAGGACAGAACATGTGTTACTCCTCCTAGGCCATTCTGCTTTAATGCAGTTTGGGTACTTCATAAAGAATTTTATAACTTTGTAAATATAAATTGGCTGAAAGTGGGTAGTATTGTAGACCGTATGAATAATTTTACGGATAAAGTGAGTATTTGGAGTAAGGAAAGCTTTAGGTGCATTATGCATAAAAAGAAAAATATCCTTTCTAAGTTTGTAGGCATTGATCGGGTCCTTGAAATCTATTATTCGAGATTTCTTGATGAGCTAAGCAACAAACAGAGGCTTGAATTAGATAATATCTTATTACAAGAGGAATGTTAATGGAAATAAAAGGTGAAAACTTACTGATTACTAGCAAGTGATAAAAATACATCCTTTTTCCATAACAAAGTTCAATTCAAGCATCAAAAAAATTATATTCACGACATGATGACTGATAATGATAAGTGCATTTTTGTTCAAGAGCTCCTTAAATGGTATGCAGTTAATTATTTCAGCTCTTTGTACAAGGAAGTTTGTGCTGAAGCACCTATTTATCCTATTCGAGGTCAATTTCCATGAACAAATGCTACCATAATTGATGTGTTAAGGGTGCCACTCAAACTATAGGAACTCTATGAGGCGATGTTCAGTATGAAGCCATTGAAATCCCTAGGTATTGATGGCATGTCTCCTCTTTTTTTCAAAAATATTAGGATACTGTTAATGTTTCTCTTTTTGAATTTATTGATAATACGCTGAAAGGAGGTACGATAGACCCTTATCTCTATATTGCCATTATTTCTCTGATTTCTAAGAAAAATATATCAATTCTTGTGAGCAATTTTAGACCCATTAGCTTGCTGTCGATGGTTTATAAAATCCTGATGAATGTAGTAACTATCAGATTAAAAGGATGTATGAGTATGCTGGTAGGCCTTTACTAATCTAGCTTTATTCCTAGATGTCAGAACGTAGATAACATCTTAATTGTCCAGGAGGTTGCCCATTCCATGTGAAACAAAAAAGGCAAGACAGGATGGATGATGATCAAGATAGATTTAGAGAAAGCATATGATTGAATTCGATGGGATTTTATTATTGATACTTTTCTAGATGCAGGTATTCCTCATGAGCTCTATTTTTTGCTTCTTTCTTATTGGCATAATAGCAGCTCTAAAATTATCTAGAATGGTGAATGAATGGAAGGTTTTGTTTCTTTATGTACAGTTTGACAAGGAGATCCCTTATCTCCTTATCTGTTTGTACTCTATATGGAACGTCTAACATACGAAATCGAGAAGGCAGTTAGTGAAGGATATTGGAAGCCTATCTGCTTAGGAAAAGGTGGTCCACCACTTTCGTATTTATTTTTTATGGATGATATTATCCTTTTTACAGAGGCTTCTCCTGATTAAATGGCTATCATTAATGGCGTTCTTGAGGACTTTGGGGTTTGCTCTGGCCAAGTTGTTAACAAGAAAAATTTGCCTTTTGTATCTCGAAAAATGTTAGCAAGGAGTTGATTACGAAGTTAAATACCATTTCGACCTTTCAATCTATAGAGTATTTAGGCATTTATTTGGGAGCTCTAATCATTCATGGTTGGGCAAAAAAGACCATTTACTCTTACTTGATCAATAAAGTCAAAAGCAAATTATCTAACTGGAAATCTCATTCTCTGTCTATGATAGGGAGGATTACTTTGGTCAAATCAATGTTACTATCTATCCCAGCTTATATCATGCAGACTACACTATTCCTCTTTTTATTTATGACCAAATTGAGCGGCTATGTCACAAATTTATTTAGGGCACATCCAGAGAATCGAAGAAAATCCATCTCATTAAATGGGACCAGGTCTGCAGATCTAAAGAAGCATGAGGTGCAGGGATAAGAAGGCTGAAAGCTTGCAATAATGTTTTCCTCCTCAAAATAGCTTAGCATTCAGTTAATAATTAAAAAGCTTTGTGAGTTCAAATTTTTAAGGCCAAGTATATATGTTGGCCTCAGACTCTTTCACAGACTATAGGTTCGATGATTTAGAGAAATGTGGCTGGACTTTGGCCAATATTTCGGATGAATTATTGTTGAGCTATTAATAATGGTAGTTCAGTTTCCTTTTGGTATGATCATTGGGTTGAAGCAGGCCCTCTTTATCTTTATGTGCCGCAAGAAATCAAAAATTTGAGGACATTGTAGATGGTGTCTAATTACTTGGTGAAGGATATGTTTGATCCTTAAGTAGGCTAGCAGTGGAGTTTATTTGCAGAATTTTTAAGTAATAATGTGTTTTCTCTAATTAATTGCTCTCTTTCCCCTGATAGTAATCTAGGTGAAGACTCGATAGTATGGCTCCCTTCGTCTTTAGGCTCTTTCTCCATGGAAACAACCTATGCTCTTATAATGCACACTGCTACAACATAGGAGAATAAATAAAGTCATTGTTAGGACTGGATGGGTCCCCAATGTATTAAAGTATTTCTTTGGTTGTTAATGAAAAATTGTATATTGACCGATGTTAAAAGATAGCAGAGGTATTTAACTTCCTTAACTCTCTATCCGATTTGTAATCTTAAAGATTAATCTATTCTATATATGGTAAGAGATTACTGCTCTGTAAAAAATTTATGGAACTCTATTGTGCCTCATTCTCTCTCTTCGGCTTTCTTTATTGTTGATTTGAAACATTGGCTAGAAATGAACTTAAGTTCTAGAGTTGATGCTGCTGATGCAACTTGGAAACTGACATTTGGTTACACCTGCTGTTACTTATGGAAATGGAGGAATGAATGGATTTTTTACGCCAAGTTCATCCCTTGGAATACGAAGAGGCATATTATATGCTCTTCGATTAAAACTTTAAAGGAAGCAAAAGATTCTATGAGTGATATGAATAAAAATGCAGGTGGGAAGCAAGGAACTCTAATAGGATGGAATCCAGCCCTATCAGATTGGATCATTCTCAATACGGATGGTGCCTTTCATAGCTCAGATTCTCAAGCATCTTCAGGTGGCACTTTTTAGGACTTTATAGGTCTATGGATTGGTGGTTTTTCAGCCTTTATGAGTGGAAATAATGCCTAATTTGCAGAACTTTAGGGAGTACTTCTTCGACTTCAAAAAGCTTGGAAGAACGGATGGAGGAAACTTATCTTGTGTGTAGGCAACAAAAGTGTAGCCTCTGCAATTTTCTGGCAACTCTAGTGTTCATCCTTCCCATAGTGCTATTGTAAGGCCCCAAAACTAACCCTAGTTGAAACACTACAAAAAAACTACTAATTAGCGACGAAAAATTTTGTCGTTAATTACCAGAATTTCATCGCTAAATTAAATTAGCGATGCCGCGATGAACAGTCGCTAAAAGGCCAGTCGCGAATATATTAGCGACGAAATTCAAAATCAGTAGCTAATTTAGCGACGAAAAATTTCGTCGCTAATTTTTTTCCGTCACTAATTTATTTTCCTTATTAGTCGCCGAATTATAATAATAATATTTAGTGACTATATTTTCCGTCGCTAATTAAAAATTTACTGTAAAATTTAGCGACGAAATATTTGTCACTAATTTGATCGCTAATTATTTTTTAAATTATATCTATTACATATTAATGACGGATTTACGATGCATAATTGAATTTTTTCTTTTACTGTATTTTAAAATTCTAATCCTGTATACAATGATCGTTATTTATTTATTTTCAACCTGTACATAACAATGATATCGCACATACAAGCATATATTTATTCCAAATTAGAATATGTTTCAAAACACACACACACATATATATATAATAGTAATTGAAAAAGTACATAATATCATCCTCAATCTCTATTAAAACAACAAAATAGTAATAATATCATACTAATTAGCATCAACAGTGTTATCTTCCAAAATTAAAAGCTCCACATCCTATCAAAACTCCTAAAAATCTGCCAGAATGAACGAATTTCTACAAAATTGGTCTTCCTAAGCCATCTTTGTTCATGATTTTCCACGAAATCCTGTCGTGAAAGGAACATAATTATAAGGGATTTACAAAAGAAATTTTTCGACATGCATAAGTTAATCAATGGTAGGTTTTATCCTCCTTGTTTTTTATAATGAAAATAATTTTCGACCTCTCTCTTCTTGTCATTTGGCATTGAAAGAAAGGTTAATTTTTAAAATAATAAAGAGAGAGAGAGGGAGAGAGAGAGAGAGAGAGAGGAAATAAGGCCCTCATTAGAGCAAGGACTACAAGGTCACCTCATGCCGATATAAATTTAGAAGTTTTATAAGTTTATGAGCCAAGCAGCAATAAAAGCGGAGGATAAACATTTTTTAATGCACATAGATTATATGGAAAACTAAAAATAATGGTAGTCTAATGAACGTATGTGTCTTCTCCTATGAAGGGAAATATAAAATTATAATAATAGATATAAAAATCGATACATAACATATATTAGAAAAATTAAACAAAAATGTGACTATAACTTTTGTATTGGCATAATAATAATAATATCAGTAATTGGATCTGAAACAACAAATTTAGAATGTAAATAAATGGCAAAGGCAAAGCAAGCCCTCCTAGAGAGGGGAAGTACCGAAAGAGGAAAAAAAAAGAAAAAGAAAAAGTGGTTAAAGCTAAGACAGAGACTACACAAAATTTCTTTTCCTTTCCTTCTGATATATTCTTTAACAGATGCTAAATCACAATCTAACTAATGTTACATGGATGCAATAATGCTTTTGTATTTCGCATCTCCAACTCGAAGCCTTATGTAGATATTATTTTATATGCTCTAAAGAATTAGATGAATCAAAAGAGAGAATACATCCTTATGATGGTTGTATATGATCTCGTCGGAGTGCCTGCTGGAGCTAAATAACTTGTTGTCTCTATTCTGCTAGCAATGAATTCAACTGCTCTGGTGTGAGGCTCAACACTTGCGGCACCAATGCAAACTCCACATCTGGTGGAAGCTGAAATCAAGGAAGAGAAATAGTTAAGCTTAAAAAGAAACGGAACCATAACCATTTTTTTAGGATTAAACATCATCGATGAAAAACAGTAGTGAAAAACATAACCGATAAACGTCGGTGAAAAATAGAACCGATATATTTGAATTTGAAATGTCTGCAACTATGATTTCATGGGCCATTTTTTGCAATGCCTCTTCGTTGTACCGCATTATATTGGTCTACAGCATATCAAACAAGAAAATATTGAGGCACCCAAAAGTATATTGACATTCAATCGGCTTTCCTTTTCATAGAAGAAGTTTCAAAACTACAATCAACTTCAATTGACGGAGTTTGATGGTTAGCATAATATAAAAAATTTCAATAAGAAACAAATAACAAAATTGTTGACAAAGAATTCAAAAGGCATGATTGTGCATGCATCTTTCTATGCGAATGTTTGAACTCCTATATCTATGTATAAGCAAGAGAAAGAAAGATAGTACCTTTGTCAAATAAATAGCTTCTTGGAGTTCTTGAAGAGTATCTCTTATTTGGTCACCCTGTATTAGTATGTCTTCAACAATGTCATAAGAAATCTGCAAGAACATATCTTTCCTGCATGAGTATGCATTAAAAGTAATGGGAGAAAAGAATTTAGAAAATAAATGCAGGTAATTTAAAAGCATGTACGTCACTTCTCTTCATGTGGGCATATAACATTTTGCTCAAAGTGTGAATACTAGAAAGAGGACCACGAATCTGTGAGAGACATTAGTGAAAATAAAATCATGACATCTTCACCAAATAGTTAGTATGGACCAAAGTACAAGCATAGCATGTGAAAATCATCTACCTGTTCCACCAGATTACTCATTCAGACATTATTTTACCAAGATGATTGCTGTAGTAATATTGCTTTCTGCAAGATAAAGCCAGCTAATCAATTTTAATATAGGGCATTAAAAAGCCCAGCATCCAATAATCCTTACACAATGAAATTTGCAGTTAAAAGCATAAACTTAAAAGGTCAAATATATGCTGAAGGAATAGATAAACAATACAAATAATAGATAAAAAAGCCCAGAGACAGTAGTAAGAACAGAGATAATAAGCCCAATAGATGAAACAATTATGCCTATTTGATGAAGTGTGATATGTTATCTCCCTCACTTGAAAATAATCAATTCACTAGTTGCATAAAAGCCAGGACTATACTATTTGATTGTCTCACTTATTAAATTTACTATACTATTTGATTGTCTCACTCATTAATTTTAGTCAATGATGTTAAATTACATTAGCAGGAAATAATCTCCCTCACAGACAAATAATCAATTCACCAGTTACAATTACTTTCGTTACTTTTGGAGTTGTGTTTAAAAAATAACACCAAAACCAGAAAGTTTTCCTCCTCCAAAAAAACTAATGGATGTTCTGTGAGTTACCTTATCTGTCATCCCAAATTCAAGACACATTCAACATTGCATCCATTCACCTTATAATTCCATTATTATCTCACCATTTTGTTTTTATGAATATATGCAGAAACTTCCATGTTAATGGATAACATAATACAAAATGCTTCACACTGGTAAGACCTCATGCCTTAGAGTATAAAAAGCAAAATTTTAGGCTATTAAGCAAGTAATAGCAGTCCCTATCATTATGAAGTGAGTCCCAACTCTAGCTAAAAGCAAAATGGCATAAAATATAAAATTTGACCGACCTTCAGTTTTTGGCAGATGGTGCAATCAACCCTTTACATGATTTAATCCAAAACAAGAGACAACAATCTTAAGCTCCTAATCTTAAAAAAAGTTGAATATGATGACAGTTAAATGGATAAATTTCAATAATAAAGAAATTCTAGCATTCACCTTCAATTTGCGAAGAGAACCAGTAATTTCTTCAGACAAAAGCACTTGAGGAGGAGCAGGCTCAAACCTAAAACAGTAATTACTAATTAGATTTCCATCTTATGGAAATTAATACCACAAAATAAGACTGAAATGTAAAAAAAATTCCATTTAAATTACATCTTAATACTTAAAAAATAATGAGAAGTAAACCAAATTAATTTGGTTTGTTTTTAGTAGTTCTCATGTTGATTCTCAGATACGAAGATAAATATCAAAGGATATTTTGGAAGCATAAAAGGATATTTTGTAAGTATAAAAGGATATTTTGTGTGCATACTTGTGCTTTCCCAAACATGGTGGACATGTGTTTAGTCTTTCTCGCTTAGCTGCCATTCGTCTTATATGTCTTTTATCCTTCTCCTCATCTTCTTTAGCTATTTTGTCGATGATATATGGCAAATTGAGGTCCCAACTCACTTTGATAGACTTTCTGCAATTCCTCAGCAACAGCTTGGGCTAACGAATCATGAATTGAAGTATAAAAAACACAAATCATTCTCGCATTGGGAAATATTACATGAAAGGAAATGAGTATCAGCCATCTCAAGAAATTACCTGATGGGCTTCAAAGGAAGGATTATTTGAGCATCCTGGAGCCTCAACTTCCACAGCTGGAATTGTTGAAGGTATGGATACCTGAAAATGATCAAATACTTTTACAGCTTGTTAGAGATATTAAACAAATATCTACTTTTCATTTGTTAGGCAGTATCTTTCTATATCTTATCTTCTTGTAAATATCTCCATCTCTATAAATAACTGACATGTATACCCATTTATTTAAGAATAATACAATACACTTCAGCCATCTTAACATGGCATCAGAGCCCACATGAATTCATCTGCACTAAATGTTTCTACTCCCCTTCTTCTTCTTCTTCTTCTTCTTCTTCATTCTCTCATCATACCTTCTCCATAAAACTCACCTCTAAGAATTATTTAGTATGAAAAACACAGTTTGCACCTCTTCTTAACTACCAAAATCTAAATGCTTTATTGATGGATCTACTTCTCCTCCACCAAAAATAATCATATCCTTCAGTACTCCTGCCACCATCACACCCAACCCATATTTGTTTAATATCTCTAACACAACCGACTTGATCTCTCTTTAATTATCTGAAAAGCAAAAACTTATCCTATACATGCCACATCAAATTAAATAGGCCTACACAAGTTCCTCGAATTTAACAAACATACTTAATTGCTACATAGCATTAAGGAACTAGGTTGGGGTTTAGATTATTAAACAGAAATGAAGTACCTTTCTAGTTTTGTTGCCACGTTCACCTGGAACATTATTAAATACAACAAAATCAAACATTTATAATATTATTAAAAAACCAAACAAACTAAACTAACAAAGAGTTTGTAGAATACCTTCATTTGCCCATAAGTCAACCATGCCAGAGTCCTGGGCAGTGAAATCACCCTATAGAAAAATTCATAAGAAATCTCAATATCGAAGAACACCCAAAAGAATTAATAACAACCTCCACCAGAACTGCCTAGTCACTAACCTTGGTAACATCTTTTGGCTCAGAAACTCTCTGGGTTCTCTTAGATTTCTTCTTAATCTTCTGATTCGAAGATGGCACCACTTGTACAAAAGGGTTCTTTCGGAGAATACTATCTGTGCGGAGTACTTTTTCTCTGTGCTTCTCAATCTTTCACCTCACAGAAAGATCTAAACTTTACCAAAAGGGGTATCAGCTAAAGAGGGGAGAATCCAGGAACCTGAAGAGAAAAAGGCTAATTGATACCTTTGGATTTGTCAACGAAGAAGAGGGACTCAGTGGGAACATGGGAAAGAGAGCCACCGGAAAGAGCATCTTTAGTTGATTTCTCAATGAAATCGTCTATGTCTTCGATGCTTATGTTAACTCTCCATGCTTTCTTTCCTTTTCTTGAGCTCTTCACTTTCTTCCCCATCTCTCTCTTTGCTTTGCTTCAATGGCTTTTCCTTTGCGCCTGCACTGCTTCTAAGGGAAATGTAAACCTTCGTGTCCTGTTGAGGTTTTATATCTTAGCCTCAATTAAACAACGTCATTGCAATGAAAGAGGTCATGGTTTGAGTGATAATTTACTCTTCCTATGGGGGCTTAAATGCACATTCTGCCTTTGTTTTATAACAATTTTTTATTATGTAAATTATAATTCTTATATTGGATAAATTAACGAATTGGAAAAGTTCTTTTCTCTCATTAATTTGTTTTATTTTTAATTAAACCCTCTAAAATGAACTGAATTTTATGAGAAAATGTTTCTTATAAATTTTATATTACTATTTTATAAATATTTATTTTTATTAATCTTGAACACATAAATCTATAATAATCGTAATAATTAATTTATTATTATTATTTAAAATATAAATTTTCTAAATAAATAACTTTAGATTTTTGTATAATTGATAAAAAATTAATTTATAATTTTCTGTTACAAAATAAAATATTCATTTCACATAGTCTATATTAAAATTACTTGAAACTATACATAAATCATGTGAGTGAAATTAAAAAAAATTATTTTTTAATTTATTTACGACGGATTAGCGACTAAACATTTACTCGCTAATTGTTTTACCGTAACAAATTACTATTAGCGACCGAATAATTTCTGTCACTAAACTGTCGCAAAGAAGGCACTATATTTTTCCTCCAAAATTAGAGACTAAAATTTTCATTGCTAAATTTTCTGGAACTAATTTCATGAATAAAAAATTATAAACTTTAGCGATGGAAATATTTGTCGCTAAGTCCATCGCAAAACATGGCGCATATACTTTTCGCCAATAATTAGCGACTGTTTATTCATTCCGTTGCTATTTCATCGCAAAAAAATAGAAAATATCCTTCCCACGAAGGAATTATAAAACAGTCGCGAATCCATCGCAAATTTTGCGACGAAAATAATGCCGTCGTTAATTTTAATCACTAAATGGCAGTTTTTTGGTAGTGAAATTGCATGATTTAATGAATTATTATTTGATTAAAACTAATTAATTAAAATGCATTAATTTCGTATTGGAGTAATAAGGACAAGTGATAATCTCAATTTATTTTATGATTTGAATATGAATTGTTGGGTATAAAAATGTTTAAGGATATAATTGAAGTAAGAATATAAGTTAAGGGTGTATTGTGAATGGATAAATAAGCATATAATTAAAGAAATGGGGCTGATTTCTTAAGGAATTAATTAGAGTGGGATCTTTTTGTGACATGTGTTTAGTTAAAGGAAAAAAACTTTTGGGGGAAAAATCGGGACTAGAAAGGAGGGAATGGCTTCCCTCATCTGCACCATTCGCTAAAGACAGCCTCAGCCGCCCGTCGCCGCCCCTTTACCGCCTTCCATCGCGCCGATCAGCTACTCTCTCTCTCACCGGTAAGCTTAAAGCCTTCATCTCTTTATTTTTCTTCTTCTTCTTCTTCTTCTCTATATTTCTTCCACTTTGAATTCGGGGGGTTCCTCATGAAATTTCGGTCACCTCTGGCATTAAGTGGCGACATGAGTGCCATGTGAGTGTTATTGGGATTGAGGCGAGCTCAGACACACCTTCCTCTAGCGATCACTCGCCAGTAGCTAGTAGATCGGCAAAGGTAGAGCAGGATATTTTGGCTTTATTTTTTACCAAATCTGATGGTGTTGGGGTGCGTGAACGTCGCCTGGCGGTTATCGATGGCTTTAGCTTCTAGCTGACAGTCTTGGTGCATCTCCGGTGAGGCTCCGATGATCAATCCGGTGAGCACAATAACAGGTATGGGAAATTATATTAAAAATTTAAATTTACATAAATGAAATTGATACAAGAATGGGATGTTTGTCTACAAATTACAACAATAATAAAGAACTCCATTCAGTATGTGAATTTTATTGAATAGTAATGAAATGTCAGATCTTACATGTGAAGTTTTTCTGGTTGAGACTATATGTTTGCTACCTATGTATTAATCAGCGTGTATGAATTAAGTTTAAACTTGGATTTGCATGTAATGAGTTTGGAATAACGGTGATATAAGGTTTTGAAGAAGCAATGGAGGCTATCATGTGAGGTACGGGGCTTTAAGAATTAATACCACTTGCATGTCTGTTTTTCATTAGTTATAATAAATCCTTGATTGGGGTTAAACCATTAGGTAGGATTATAAGAAATCAAAGGCATGCAAGTTTAATTGGTATACTTTAAGTCTCTTAAATTTTTACGGTAAAGATTCATCATTGATGTTGCGCTAGAGTTTTGGCTTAAAATAGTATCCTTTAAATTAATTAAAGTATAAGAGTTACTTAGTTTAAAACCAGATGTACAGCATGTTATAAACTAAATCTTGAACAATTCAGTATTAAAGAATGATTTGATATCCATAACTAATAGTACAATAACTAATTATAAGGGAATAAACAATGTGTTCATTTAACACATGGTTTCCTCTATAAGCCTTTATTAAAGTAGGTTAATAGTTATCAACGATTTTAAGTAAATACTTTTTCATGAGTAAAGTTAGCTGAGAAATCAAATTAATATGCTTGTTTAAAGATAAGTGAAAAAATAACTTTGTGGTCCAATTGGTTATAAATGAGAAACTATCACAATTGATGAGTAAATGGCAGTGAGGAGTTACTATTATATATATATATACGGTATAAAGTCCTATAAGTAGAGAATGCTCTTCTACACAATTAAGCTAGATTATAAGAACATTCTTGGTTAAATATTCTAGTATTATTATAAACCATTAAATAATTTTTGTTGGTTATATTACACTAATTAGAAGAGATTAACAAGTTAAGCCAATGTCTTAATTATGATTATTATAGTATAAATAAACATGAAAGTGAATTAATAACTTGTATACATGATGAGCAACATATATACAATTTATTAGATTGTTTGCTAAATGTAAACAAATCCATAATGCTTAAGTAAATTTGACTTGATTATATTAAGTGCTCTCAATCGATGTTTCGAAAAATTGATGTTTATATTTATAAGGAGAAGTGTTTATGTTAACATACTAATTTATCTAGGAACTCCCTTATATGTTGTTAAAGAACATATAATCGGTTATCTATAATCTGATAGACAATAAAAGTGGATTAAGGAAATAAAATATAAATTAAGTGAAGTTAATATATTTGGTTGATGTGACCACAACCTGGTGAGTATTATATTACAGTATTTAAGCAAGCAAGAGCAGTATATGTACATTTTTATAAGTATTTGGTAAGCTGTATTTATAAATATTTATATGTGTAGTTTCCCTGATTACGAGTATGGACTTGATTATATAAAGATGTTACCATATTTATAAATGATTTATACTTGAGTAAATACATGATGTTAGGTTCAAGTTACATGTGTATACCTATGAGCATATACATTCGTGAAACCAGATATTATTATTATTATTATTATTATTATTATTATTATTATTATTATTATTATTATAAGTATTCAGTCATGTATTGACGATAAATAAGAATTCTCTTGGTTAAACATGTTGATACTATGATGGACAATAAAAAGGAACAGAAGGTGAATGTTTTATGTCTTTAAAGTGTATATGGTGACATTCTTCCGAGTAAAATGTGACAATATAAGAACAAATATGACTTTTATTTACGAGAATGTGATAATAATGTGATGCTTAGACAAGCTAAAGTATAAGTAGTGTATTAATATTATCGACTATTATTTTACTACTTGGCATTTTATTTAATATGTTGATATATTTATTTTGTCTTTTTATATGCAAAGTATTCTTTTTATTATTATTATTTTAAAATTTATCTGCTAATGTTATATATATCAGAAAACGATATTAGGTTATAACCATAAGTGATTATTATTATTATTATTATTATCATTAGCCAACCAACAAATGCAAATTCCTTTGTTTGAACTGTCTATTGTGGAATTATAAGCAGGTTCTTAATGTTGCAAGTTTGCATTTAATACAATTCATTGGTGTTATATTTTTTTATTGCTTGTGATCTGCATATTAGCGTATATATCTTATGAGATTTAATGTGATATTGTATTGGGATTGTTGGCTCACATACGAGGCAGGGTTAAACCAAGTAATCTGGTCCCATGAGCATTTGATTCCATGAGTCCACCATGGGATAGGGACGCAGGCTTATGCCAAGTAATCTGGTCCCATGAGCATTTGATTCCATGAGTCCACCACGGGATAGGGATGCAGGGTCACGCCAAGTGATCTGGTCCCAAAGATGTAGGGTTATGCCAAGTAATATGGTCCCATGAGTATTTAATTCCATAATTTCACCACGAGATATGCTGATTATATATGTATGATTAACTGGAGCAAACGGTATCATACCTCAAGTTGTATGATATCTCCAATACATAGAAATTTCTTATTTTTACGAGTAATAAATTAAATTCTTGAATATGATATTCAAGCTAAACTAAGCAAGACGGTATGAATGATTAAGGCTTTTATGAAATCAATAAAAACAAACATAATAAAGATGATATTTATATTATTAAATAACTTTCCATTTAATGTTAAGTAAATATATGCTAATACTAAATTGTATTTAAAGTACTATTATGGAATTTTGGAATCGAAGAACTATGTGATTCTGATTCCCTAAATGGGATACGTAGAAAACTTGAGAATTGACATTTCATGTCCGAATCAAATTGTGTTAATGTGACATGTAAAAATATATGTATAAATCATATGATAGATCATGAGAATTTATTGTATATGGGCATATAATTTAAATATTATATAAATTTAGTGAGTTGCATGAATGAGTTTTATATAAACCGTGCTTGAATGGTTGTGATTGTGTTGAAATGAAATTATAGAAGTGTTGTGTTATTGATTGAAGTTCTGAAGTTGGAAGAATGATATTGAAAGTATAAAATTAAGCTTTTGCAGGTTTGGATGACATGAATTTTAAGCTGTCATGCTGCCGAAATTTCATTTAATTGAATAGTAAGATTAATAGTGTTTGAAATGGTAATAATATAAAAAGAACTTAGGATATATATAGAGGGTGTTACAGCTACAATCCTTCGCATACGCGATCTATTGCAACGGGATTGGGATGTTCAAGTTCAACATGTCTATAGAGAAGCTAATAACGCAGCGAATTTTCTGGCAAAGTGGATGTTCAGTCAAGCTACTTGGTTTACTTGGCACCCTCAATGCCCTACAGGATTGAACTCTATCCTTTACTCCGATGCAATGGGAGCTGTTTTTCTTAGAATGGCTGCTATTTAGCTTTTGTTTGTTTTGTTTTGTTTTGTTTTGTTTTGTTTCTCTTGTTTTTCGTCTTCTTCATACAAAAAAATAAATAAATAAATAAATTTCCTCTATGCATGCAACACGTTAAAATGTCTATATAAATACCCCTATCAATTAGAATTAATATCATCAGGAATATATATATATATATATATATATATATATATATATATATATATATATATATATATATATATAGTGCGATTTTTTTTTCCTTCTTAAAACGCCGTCGTTTATCAAAAGACTGTACACATCCAAAAGAAAGATGGTCGTATGTCAGCCCCCATTGCCACCGCCGTTGGACTCTTTCCTTTGCCCATTTGTTAAATTTCATTCTTTTACATCTGATTTGGGTCTCCCTAGGATTTATTCTTTGTCGTTCCTTTTTTGCCTCTGTAATCCTCATTTTCTCATTTGGGTGTACTAGCTGAGTATCAATGAGTAGCAGTAGTGGTAGTTCTCCAATTGAATTGAAAAATGGTGCTTCAAGCTCGAAAGAAGCTGAGCCGCAGACTCCTGAGATTCCTTCTTTTAGAATGCCTTCTATGGAAGAGATTCGCGCCCAAGAAGTCTGGAACAATTGTGCTATTCGCAGTGTTGCTAGTGGTGTAATGGGTGAGTCCATACTGCTCTTTTTGGGTTTTTTCATTTTTTAACAATTTATTATCAAATTTCGAATCTTTTTCCTATTTTTATATGCTAATTTCTTTTTTTTTTTTTTATCAAATTCAATCATAATCGGGAAAAGTCTAGTTAAGAAAGTTGGAGTTTTGGATGTCCAGCTTCCAATTAAAGTGAATGATATTTTTGTTTTCTACATATAATTTTAGTTTTTTCTACAAATTATGGGAACATAAAGCTGAAGTTATCATTGAGCTTAAGGGTTATCGTCATTTTAACTTTCACGTAGAGAAACCTGGAACGGGCCTCATTTAGTTTGTATCATTTTGCATGGAATTCTCATTTGGAGTTTCTGTGTGGAGGATACTACGGAGTTGGAAATGTGTGAGTACCTTGGTGTGTGAAATATGAGAGTTGATAGAAAGATAGACTTGTGAAGATAAAATGAGTTTTGTGTTTGTTGCTAAAATTGCAGATTCATGTTTGATAGATTTTTGTTCCCATCAATCCTACATTTGCGTGTCCATTGATTTCTCACCTGCAAAAACAAGATATCTCTCTACTGATTTGCTTGGGTAATTAAATGTGTCTTCGTGGAATGGAAATATTTGTAGGGGGTGGACTTGGGTTGTTCATGGGTCTATTCCTTGGTGCATTAGATAATCCATTATTGCAAGATCAGATGACTGGGAAGCAGCAGTTCATTTATACTGCAAAGCAAATGGGGCAAAGAAGTTGGGGTTCTTGTAAAGCGTTTGCATTCATGGGATTGGTTTTCTCAGCTACTGAATGTGTTGTAGAAAAGGTACACTGAGAAAGAGTGACTGTAAAATTTTATTCATACCGTAATTTTGCATCTTTGGCATTGGAACTTAATGTTATCTCTTTTGTGTGAAGGCACGGGCAAAGCATGACATTACAAATACAACTATTGCTGGGTGTGTAACTGGAGGATCAATGTCAGCAAAAGGTAATTTTTACCCTTGTTTCCTTCAATGTTTGATGTATAAACAGCATTCAGATTGAGAATGAAGCTCTCTTATAAGGTCCAGCTATTATTTCTCTTAAAGCTTCAATATTTGGCAAAAATGGTTGAAAAATGCAACCCTAGCTTTTGCCAGTGAAAGAGAAGGAGATTGGGAGAAAAGAGGAGGAGTGCATAATTGGGGAGGTTTAAGCATAGGAAGGTGGAAGAAACCTTTTGAATTGATTTGCCCATCTAAACTTCATAAAGATCTTTGTGGTGTATATAGAATCAAATGTTCTCTGAATTCTTGACCTTCTTTGAATTCATTTCCTTTATTTTTGCTTGCCTTTTTTCAAGATGGACTTCTTGTCATATGCTTGCTGTGTTAGTAGCTTTGAAGGTGTATTTCCAATGATTATGTATTCATTTTCTATAACTAAGAGCAATCTGCCATTTGCTAAAAAAATAATAGGAAGTTGAATTCTCCAATTAACTTCTTTAAATTGGAGCATAAATCAAATTCCGAACATGCAATTGGCTGTAAGAGCTTTGCTATACTAGCAAAAAGTTAAAACTTGAGATGTCCAATTAAATTGAAGGGATCTCCTAATGGAAAAGAACTCTATTTTAAACCCGAAACTCCTACCTTTTTTTCTGGAGTGCTTTGTCAGGGAAAACCGACTGCTTCTGCAGTGGACTATTTTTTCAATCCTAGTGTTATATGGAAGAAATTGTTGGCAACTGATCAGTTATACAGGGGAAATTAAGGGAAAGACCTAGCATTATTTCTGAGTGATAAGACAGTAATATATTTCATTGCAGTCTGATATGTAATAAAAATGAACAAAGTGAGTATCAATCTTTTGTGTTTTTGGTTTTACCTTTATTTTTTTTAATCTATATCGTCTTTGATGAGTTGATTTTGATACAAACCTACATTTTGATAATTTCACTGTCATTCTTACTAGACTTGCATTTATTACTGTTCAAGGTTTCCCATGCATACATTTTGCATTTGGGCTATGGGAGAACTGCAGAAAGAACTGAATTATTTATTGCAATTAAGTTTTGTTTTATGCTTATTCTTTCTTTTTCTTCTTATAGTTATGTTTGACCTTATTCTATGTCATTCTTTGAGAAACAAAATAAATTGTTGATTTCTCTACATTATATAAATAAGGATTCTTAAAGTTCCTGCTCAATTACAAAAGCATATCAGATTATTGGTTCGTCGCATCTCTAAATTATCAAATGTTAGGATATTAAATTCCAGTGAAACTCTTCTGTGCTTGAAACTTGAATGTTTTTCTAACTAGCAACATACTAACCAACGCATTTTGGTTGTGGTTTTAATTCTTTCATTCAGTATCATATTAGTCACTTGCAACATCTTCGCGTTAGCAATCTTTCAATTATCCTATTTGCTTACGTGATGCTCCTTAAATTGAGCTATTGCAGAGATGGATAAATCGTTGATAAGGCCTTGGACAATGAAACTTGACTGCTCTTTTGATAGCAACTTGACATCCAAAAGTTTTTTTTTTTTAGTCAGATTAATCTAGTCATATTATCTCAAGAGTGACTGGTCACCACCTGCATCTTGGGAGCATTTGTGGGTAAAGCACGATGTACCTAAGATTATCTTCACATTTCTCTTCAAGTAATAAAAGAAAAAAGAGCATTTTGGAAAAAACTTGTAGTTTGAATTTAGAAACTGTGATTCATATGAGGTTAAGGATGTTTGGCTTTAAGTTATAAGAGTCTGCTTCATTTAGTCTTCACTCGATCTTTGTTCAGCTGCTTAAGAGTAGTCATAATAACAAAAGCATGTCTCCTTTTGAACTGTCACAATAAGTAACTCCTTGTGCTTAATTTATCTGAATTTTCTTTGTGCACTCAACATTATCTCATGCATCCATTATCTGTTGCAGGTGGTCCAAAAGCAGCATGTGTCGGTTGTGCCGGGTTTGCTGCATTCTCAGTCTTAATAGAGAAGTTCCTAGAAAGACATACTTGATAGTATCGCTGTCCAGTTTTGCAGATGCTAGTTTATTCAAGAATTGATAAGAAAAGTGTCTTACTATGAGTCTTGCATTTCTTTTTCCCCAGGGTTTCACTTTCTGCTCAGTTGAAATATGTTTTCAGATGTGAGAGGGGAACTTCATTGAAATAAAACTTTCGCAATATTATTGAATTGTTCAATCTTTTTTGTACTCAATATAGAAACAGTGTTCACATTGAGAATATCCATTGTGGATATCTTCACACTTATGGATATCGCAATATGATTTTTCTATATCATTCCAATTTTATCGGATGTCCACAAAGCGACAAGTTTTCCATGGTGTTTAATTCTGTCTGTATCAAACAGTTATATTTTATAATCCCAGAGGGTGTTAATGCGGTGGGTGCTGGAAGTCTTGAAGCATGGAAGTGTCACCTATTCATGCAAGGTAAATTTTCAAAGCCAAACTAACCTTTGGATCTAAAGCTTCTTAAAGTAAGGCATCTATTGCAAACACGGGAAAGGAGATGGAAAAGTTCATCATATGGCATTAACTCAGTTCTCTAGACAATGCGCATATTCTTTGTATCATATCAACCCCAGTCAGCAACTTTAAGGAAGATCAAATTTTAAAATGCTCTCCACTTCATAAGCAAATCGTCACGACCTGGTGTAAAGAATGCTTCAGTCTAAGGCTTGCCTTCTTCGTCCAATATGAAGAAAATGACCTGGACTTCATGAAATTTATCGAAGGCAAGTACTGGCAATGAAGATAACTGCTACCTAGTAACTTAACAAGCATAACTCAATAAGTTTAGTATGTGCGGCACAATCTTATTCATCAAACCATCAAACTACCAACAAGATCAGAGGTATCGGAGAGTTTATTGTCCTTGAATACCATAGCAATAGAACACTTCCACAAATCCATATCAAGTGCATTTGCGTTTCCCAATTTAGTCAAAACTGACCATAACCAATCCTCTTTATTTTCCTGGGACATGTTAACTAATCTACATAGACTAGAAGAACGAGGAGCAAACCCCTTGAAAATCATCTCATCCAAAATAAATGCTGCTTCCTTGAACTGCATCCCATCACAAAGGCCATCAAAAAGAATCCTATATGACACGACATCAGGTTGACAACCTCGTCTTGGCATATCTTCAAATAAATCTTTGGCTTCAATCCATTTCCCATCCTTACATAACTGATCAATTATAACATTATAACTGACAACATCTGGCTTAAATCCCTTCTCCATCATTTCATCCAAAATTTTGAAAGCCGTTTGAAAATCTTTATCCTTACAGAACCCATTAATCATTGCATTATAGGTCACAGTATCAGGTTTGCAACCTCTTAAATCCATTTCCTCCAGAACTCGAAAAACTTCCTCTTTCCTTCCAACTTCAAAGAGCCCACTAATCAAAGTAGAATAAATTGCCGCATCCAATTCTACACCATCCCTAATCATCTCCTCCTTAAGCCTAAAGGCGGAATCCAACTCACCAATTTTACAAAGTCCCTTTATTAACGATGCATAAGCATACCCATTAGGACTCACCCCATGAACCTTGACCATATCATTCTTCAATTCCAAAGCCTCTTTCAACTTCGAATTCAAACAAAGACCATAAATCAAAGCCCCAAAGGTCACCACATTTGGAGCAATGTTTCTCTTAGACATTTCATCGAACAATTTCCAAGCATCAACTAATCTTCCATCTGAACAAAACCCACGAATCATTATATTATAAGTGCAAGCATCCGGTTTTACATGTCTCTCAATATCTACAAAAAGCTCTCTCATCATATCAAATTCTTTGCACATCAAGAACACGTTTAACAACGAATTGAAGGATTTTACCGTCCGTTGGCAATTGAATGAAGGCATTTCCTCAAACACCTTGAGCGCATTACTGATAAGGCGGGCTCGGCCATAGAAAGAGATAATATTGCAAAAGAAAGCTTCTTTAGGCACAAAACGGGGGGTTTCTTCTCTGAGTTGAAGGAGGATTTTGTCCATTTCATCAAACATTTTGGCGCGGCCGAGTTTGGTAATGATGAGATCATAGTTTAGAAGAAAGTAGCGAAAGGGTTTCTTTGGAGGAATTGGGTTGGGGTTTTGAAAGAGCTTAAGAGCGAGTTTAGGGTCCTTCTGGAGACGAAGAAGAGAGGAAAGCCTGAAAGAGGATATTGATTTTGAAGAGTTCATTTCTTTTCCCGCCAAATACTTCTCTCAACAGAAGAAACAGGAAATACGGACATGGCGAACGCTAATCAAGTTTGTCTTGGTACTCAATTAAGCTACTGATCTTTCAGTTAAGTCAATTTTAGCCTTAAGATTTAATATTGAACAGAGCATACTTGCAAGCTTGGGTTAATTCAATAAAAAAAAGAACTAGCTTGACGTTGGTAACACATCAGAAAATCTATATCCGCTTTAGGACATCAAGCTTGCAGGACTGGATATGTACATCTGCGAGCAAGCAGAATAACAATCAATGGCTCTGATACCACACAGAAATATAAATTTGAATATAATTTAAACCAAAAAATTAATATATAAAATGAGAATTATCGACCCTTTTATAAAAGTATTACTTTTTATAATTAATAGATGTGAAATACTTGCTAAAAGCTTTTTAAATAAGTTTTTTTTTAAATTGTCGTAACGACTATAATCATTAAGTACGTAATGTATTAGTTATTATGGAATTGAAACAGTTGTAACACTTCATACGACGGTTTCAAATTGTATCGTGGATATCCTGATTTCAGCTCAAAAGTAGCTTGGTTATGATGTATATAATGTCTGGAACTGACTCCCAAAGAAGGAAATTTCAAAATAATGATAATGAGAAGGCTATTTGCATATATTGTGGTTTTAATAGACATACAATAGATGAGTGCTCCAAGAAACATAGAAGGAGTATGTTTCTCCTACTAATCAAGTTAAAGCAATAGAAGGAATTCCAACAAGTCAATCTGATTCATATTTGGCCTGTTTAACTCAGAACTCTGTTAATTTCGAACTTATGCTCCTTTCACACAAGAACAATGTATGTAGCTCTTGTTTAATGCCATAATTTCTTCTCTCTTCAATGCTTGCTTCTCCAGTTTTGGCTTGTGCAATTCTAATCAGTCTCAATGGATATTGGACACAGGGGCTTCTTTCTCTTATGATCTCATTTCAGTAAGCAAGCTCATAGCTGCTGCTAAATGTTCTTTTCTTTTTGTTGGAATTAAATGCATTGTTTAGGATACAGCCTTGAAGAAGATGATTGGTTTGGCTGAACTCCAACAAGGCTTATGTCAATTGACTTCTCCATTACTTTCACGTCCATCAGAAACCACTCAATCAATCAGTTTCAAATGCTTGTTCAATTTTGCTTTTAAAAAAAATCTTTGGCGTTACAGACTAAGTCATCCATGTAGTCATAAAATAATTGCTTTATATATTGTTTTTCCATATATTATTTGCCACTAGAATTGTTCATATTTGGGCTTGGGCCGAGTTCGAGTCAGGGTCATCCGGACTTATTTTTTAAATAGTAAGGCTAAATCCGATCCAAGTCCACAAAAAAATATATTATGCTTTGTCCAAATCTGGCCCAAACGACTATATTGAAAATCCGGTTTCAACCAATTAATTTAACATACTACTATTTCAAATAGTTACATAAAAATGTAGGGATGAGCAAAAAAAATCGAAAATATGGTTAACCATAAAATCGATTCGAAATCGAACCGATTTTTATGGTTAACTGATTCGATAGACTCGATTACGGTTTTTAATTTTTATATTTTTAATTAATGATTACGGTTTAGGTTTTTAGGTACCAGTTACCGTTAGTCAACGATTAACTAGTTCATATATATATATATATATATATATATATATATATATATATATATATATATATTCAATTTTTTCTACTTCTCTCTAAAATTTACATAAAATAATATTTTAAAATATATTTAAATTATATTTTTATTTTTATATCTTAATTTATATTATGTCATTCTCTTTAATTATATACTAATATTTATATATAATATACGATTAACTTTTATATATATTATTTTTTTATATTAAACTAAATTTATATTATGTCATTCTCTTAAGTTATATAGTAATATTTATATATAGTATCCGATTAACTTTTATATATATATTTTTTATCATATATTAATGTTCATATTTTACTTAATAGCATGTAATTATATTTTATTATATTTTAGAATTTATGTTATAACATTTAATATTATTCAAATTTTTATTTAACTTAAAATCAAACATATTCTATTTTTCAACGAATATCAAATCTATTTTATAATATCAGCTATTAATCTATATTACATAAATTTTGACTAGTAAATTATATTTGTTTCATAATTTTTATATTAAATTACTTTACACATTTGAAATTGAATTGAACTGTCTAATTTTTTTTAATAATTTTATGTTATAAATTTTAATGGTTAACCAAACCGAAAAACCGAAACTGATGGACTGATTAACTGAATGCAATGGACTGGTTAATGGTTAGTGATTTTAAAAAACCGATATTAATGGATTGGTTAATTTTTTTACTAATGGACCGGTTAACCGATCAATGCTCATCCCTATAAAAATGTCAAAAAATATCGCAAATCTAAATTATCAAAAGTTAAAATAAAATGTCTACTCTATAAAATTTCAAAATATATGTATCCAAATTTCTAACTTTTTTACTTTAATACCAAAATTCGAAATATTTAAAAAAATAACACCAGTTTTAAAAAAACCTGTTGTTGCAACAGTTTCTTTCAAGCGTCGTCTTGTACTTAAAATATTCATCGTTTACAATTTAATACTCACTTTGTCCCATTTTAAAGGGTAATTTTTTATTTTCACAGAAATTAAGAAAATAATTAAAATATTTTAATTTCATAAAAAAATATAATTATTGATAAAAATATCATTTTATGTTTTCAAGAATTTTATAAAGTATAGTGATCAAAAAGAGAAATATTTAATAAAATGTGTAATAAATAAAGCTATACATATAAATTTATTTTTTAAATTTTAAAAAAAATATTTAAAATGAAATAAAATAAAATAAAAAAATAATTTTTTAAAATGAGACGGAGAAAGGATCGTTGGGAGGCCGGCCTTCTTTCAGACATCGTCTTATACATGCTTTACTTTCATAAGCATTGATAGTCATGCAGTACCTGTAGGCACCTTAAATTGGGCTCATTGATTTAAATGATATCCAATGATAACTATTTTTATCATCACGAGAGTGTCTTTTCATTTACAAAAAATCGTTTTAGTTTTTTAAAAAATTTTTTTACAACAAACAAAAAATAAAGATAATGTATATATATATATATATGTATGCATGTATGTATGTATGCATGTATGTATGTATGTATATTTATGCAAATATATGCATATTTATATATATACATATACATGTATCTATATATGTTTGTATGTACATACATCCATACATATGTATATATATTTATGTATACATACATGTGTATGTATGTGCATATATTCACACACACACACACACACACACATATATATATATATACACACACACACACACATACATACATACATATATGTATATGTACATACATGTATATATATATATGTGTGTGTGTGTGTGTACACATATATGTACATAAATGCACTCGCGCACACACACACACACATATATATGTGTGTGTGTGTGCATGCATGCATGTGTGTGTATATATGTGTGTGTACAAAAAATAAACACTCTAATTTTTTATTTGTTGATAAACGAATACGTTTTTTAAATTTTTTATAGAAAATAAATATTTTAATTTTTTAAGAAAATAAAAAATAGAAAACAAAAAAACTATTTTCTATAAATAAACACACCTTGAAAATCTACGAAAACAAAAAATTCACAAAGGAAGATAGAAATAACATAGAATTGATAGCTGCCAGATTAAGCACACCTATAAAATAAAAAAAAATTCGCCCTACTTATAAAGAAAATGGTTTAAAACAATATTTTGAGAGAAAATTAGAACTAAAATTCTGTCTTAATTAAACTCATACATGGAGAATTTGAAGACCTTATACGGTGTCTTTATTGTAATACATTAAATGAGTAAGGCATTTTACTAGGGATGACAGCGGATAAGATATTTTTAGATACTCGGGCTTAAATAGTGTTTAAATGAATTTGAAACGGATTTATATATTGATTTTACTACTTTATTGGGTTCGGATTTATGTTTCGGAATGCTTGTTATCTGAACCCATTTATAAAGTTAATTATTAATTAATTTAAATATATATATATATATATATATGTATGTATGTATTTTAATTTTTAATTATATTTTACTATATTAGAATATAATTTATAAATTATGTAGTACTCTTTATTAATTAAAACATACCACTAATATTAAATATATAAATAATTTAATTAAATTTTATATGTTGATTGGACTTCAAATCAGATTCGAATAATCGAATAATAGTCAAATGATTTCAGACGCATATGAATTGTGTATAAATCGGATTCAGATATAATATACTTGTTCGATTTTGGATTCAGGTAGGATATTTTTTGTGGTTATTCTATTTGATGCTGTTACTATATTTAATACAATGATAACGGCTTTTAATGAAACTTCATTCATTACTAAAGTCTGTCAGTTATTAATATTTTTTTAAGTGATGGTAATATTTTACTTAGAATTATTCAAAAAAACTATTTTTCTCTAAAAAAAAAAGCAGCATGATTAGAGTACTTGAGGGTTTCAATTTGAAATTGTTTTCCAAAAGAAAGCAGCAGCAAAAAGAGCGACATGCAGCCTCACAACTCTGCTCACCGTACGTAAAAATAATAAAATATAAAGAAAAAAAAACTATATAAAAGGAAAAATTAATTTTGATTATAAGACATTATATGTGTATATAAGGAGTTTGATTCCATATTATTAATGAGATTCGGAGTTCAATTCATAGACCGTCACTGGATTTATTATAAATTAAAATTAAAATCATAAAAAGATTTTATAACCATAAAATATCTAAATTTATTTTTAAGTTGTCACGTATCAATTATTGGTTGATTTAAGCTGTGTACATACTATTAGGATGGAGTTTTGATGTCTACGTTTTGTTTTTGAGGAAAAGTTATTTTCGTTGAAAATAAATTTAAGTTCAAATATTTTATTGTTGTAATTTTTTTTTATTATTTTAGTGTTGTTCAGTTGCACATCCACTGACCATAAACGAAACTAATCCGTAGAGAAAGTTAAGAATACACTCATAAATTTAATTTTGTGGCATTAATGACTAATAAAGAAATTTATTCATATAAAAAACATAAAGGAGTTATTTAAATATTTAATGTGATCAATTTAATAAAAAAAAAGTTAAAATTATAAAAATGTGTTTAAATTATTTTCTTAATTGATTTAGTGGGTGAAAAAGTATAGGAAGGGGAATCTTATTTTAATTGATAAAGACAAAAGAAGAGTTTAGAAACATACAGAAAAAGCTTCTCTTACCTTTGGATTATAAATGAACCGTTATTTCAGTGTCCTTAGATTCAAAAGCAAATCTCTGCTACTTTTAAGCAATTAGCAGTAAACAAAACAGCTGAAAATCCCTTTTGCTGGTGTGAATATTTCAGAGCATGTCTCCTCATGGGTCACTGTTACATAATTCAAATTTATGCTGTGCCATAAACCCATCGGTAATTAACTTGTATATCCCACAAATCTTAATTATGCCAATAAACGAAATTAGATATATTGTAATATATTAGAATCGGTATTTATTGTTGAAATGTTTTCTTGAAGAATTTTTAATTAACAAATTCAACACATAATTAATTACTATGGGTTTTAAGAAGAAAAATAAGCATAGCTTTTAAAATTCATGCATAATAATAAAATATCAGGTAGAATATATATTTGATGTTTTTTTTTTGAAAGCATTTTATATATTTGATGTTTGGTCATTGGATTGGACTATAAAAATTTCATAAATAAAGTCCAAATAAGTATTTTTCCGATACAGTTTAGTTTGTTCCGAATATTTTCATTGTTATATATATTGTTGAAATTTATCGGTTACATTCATCTCATACATAAGCGAAATTTAAAATTTTTAACCAATAGATATGATCTTGCCATAAATTTATAATATACATATTAATGAGAATAAGAAAAATCACCTTTAATTTTTGTTGAACAGTTGATTTTCCTTCTTACCAGGTTGTCGCAAATCACAGTATCCAAAATCGAACACCTCTAATGAGTAATCCACACTAGAGAAAATTGAATCAACCAACTAAGGAAGAGAACAAGGGTTGGCCGAAATTTCCTAGATGCTAGCAAGGGAAGTGGCGGCTAGGTTTGAGAGAAAAGAGAAAAAATATTTTCTCTTAATTGTTCACACTTAACCCTAATACTCTATCACATGAATTTTTATAGTTAGGTTAAAAATTCAACTTCATAATAGGATTGGACTCTTTAAAATTGCTAGAAAAATATTAATTGAGCTTCTGAAATTATTAATAATTTATTTAGACTTAATTAAATCCAATTTATGCTCTTTCACAAAAGACTATGCATAAAACCCACAAACTAGGCTCTTTGTTCATATACTTAAATTTAATTATCCAAATGAATTCCAAATCCAACCAAATTAAATATGTAGGCTCCATAATACTTATGAAATATATTTAATTTATTTTGATAAAAGAATTATACCTCTAATGCCTTCTGTTTGTAGTTGGCGTGTAACCCTTCCTCTGGAGGGTTTCTGCGCCAACTTCACTTCTTTAGGCCTCTTTAATTCCTCCAATGGATCTATTAGTTATTATATCAGCCCTATAACACTTATAGTCCAATAATAATTAATTATAAAATACATTATTTTAATTAGGTCAATTTTACAAAATATTTTTAAAAAGTTCTGCGAACAATTTTACTTGATAATAATTAATTAAACTCTTTAATTAATTATTCTCTTATTCACTTCTCTATCCCTATAATAATATCAATTATTATTATTCTTGTCATTTTATCATTTTATTATTTTTTCTATGTGTGTGTGACCTATTGGGTTCCTGTCCATATTGGCAGTATAATATGTAATTGTGAGTTTTATTCAAAACTCACATGATTTAAACTCCTTTAAATCATTTTATCAATCTCTATTGATATTTATGATACATTATTATACAAGTCATGATTGGCCTCTAGCTAGGTATCATGACTACCCAAATGTCAGGAAAGTCAAGTGGTTTGACTATACCCTTCCATAGAACAGTTACCGTGCAATTACTACTTTTACCACTCTTATCTCAATTAGATTCTGAGTATGAATTTCTGTCAACTCATATAAATCTAATTATGTATGTTCTATTAATTTAACCATTGTTCCCAAAATGCCCTTCATGGATCTCTATCCATCTTGGCATATTACTCTGGCCAGAGATTCTCTGAACAAGGCAATTATAGAATCATGCGAGATAGCTTCCCTTAATAAATCTGGGATGGTGAATCCTTTGTCAATCACTCAACTATCTTCAAGTAGGTCATGATATACCCAACCTCTTAACTATGTTCACCTGCAGTTGGAAGTAATCAGTTATGGAGTCAAAGTATACAACTTGCTACTTAAGATAACTTTGGTGATCTCAAGTCTAAGGATACTTGCACAACCGCTATAAAGAAATTCCTCACTGACATAGATTTAATATCCATGTGAGGATTCTCTTTGCAGGTCTCCAATGAACTTGTTCTTCTAACAAGCATCCAAATGTTAGCTTTTATTATCTTCCATAATCACAGTTATGAGAACCACCGCTTGAACCATTCAAGAAGCATAACATGTGCTAGTCTGTCCAAAATAACAATATCCTATCTTGTTAATTCTATGACTAGGGATATTTAGATATTAACACATTTGCATGCAATAGATATCTCATATCATGAACGCTTTCATGATTGTCTTTGCACTATATTTATAATATCAAGGAATTCATTTATTAATTTAAGATTTATAAACTCGTGTATTTAAACATAGCATTAATAAATGAATAATGCATTTTATTAAGAATATAAATTCATACATATGAAATTCATCCCTTTTATATGGGCTCTAGGGCATACTCTCTAACATATATTGGATTTCTCTTTCATGAATTGCTTGACGTTAAACCCTCAACTCAAAAAAAGTGTGTATATATATGTATATTGAACTTCTTTTGGTTGGATGATATATAAGATTACGATATTGGAATAATATATAAAAATTCTCAATATATCAATATAAAATAATTTCTATGTTCCCAGTAATGGAACATTATATTATTTTTTAATTTATTAAAAATATTATATTATTTCTTTAAAAGTTTATGCAACAAAATATTAAAACTCACAATAATGCGTGATGTTCTTTATCGTAGGATAATTAAGAGTTGAAAAGAAATATTTATGATAAATATATAATAACATTACGTTATAGTTTTTAATACATCTGAATGGCCAGACAGAGGTAGTTCATTTATCGAACAGTCCATAAAAGTGTGAGAACTAAATCTCATTCCAACAACAAACTACTGTCTCTCTCTTTCTCTTTGACCAAGTTTTGGTGAAGTGCGATCCTTACGCTTTCTCATGGGGACATGAAGACAAGACATGCTTTTCTAATTAAGAAACAAAAGTTGCTAAACCCCATTTAATTAATTAAGCTTGTCTTCAAGAAGCTAGCATCGATCCAAACCCCTGCAAAATAATATTAATTATTTAATTCATTATTACCGAAAAACAAAAATAAATAAAAATGGAAACTGCTAAAATTATAAAACTTGAAATGTATTATCCATAATGTGTCTATATATATATGATAAAAAAATTATAAGAAAATATATAAATATATGATAATTCCATATCCGAATACACTATCCGATTAATTTAGATTCGCGTAATTAATGGATGGGAAAGCGCAAGAGTAATTAATAATATATATATATACTTACATTGAAACAGGCAAAAGGTCTCTTCCATGGCTTATTTGGTTTGTAAAGCTTGGAGAAAAGTTGATGATGAGAGCAAATATTACCGGTGGAAGCCATGAAAACTCTTCGAGGAATCGGAGGAGACCACAGACCACTTTGTTGATAGTCAAAATCGAATTGGGTTGCATCAAAGAATTTCCCAAGAAGCCTCTCTGATACCGATTTTGATACCATTTGTATACTTGCTGGGCTGCTATCGCTATTGTAAGAACTGCAATATTCCCCCAATGACGACGAAGACGAAGACGATCTCGTTGATGAAACCTCTTCTGATGATATGTTATTTTTCTCCATTCTAGAGAGAGAAAGGTCAATAAGAGAGAGAGAAGTAATGTATATTTCAAAATGAGAGAGTAAGAATATATATATATATATATATATATATATAGTAGGTTTGCTTAAAAAAATTATACTTGTATTTCATTGCATTGCATTATATATACATTGTTGAAAAAGAATATACACAAATCATATATCTCAATTCTAAAAACGAGCTCTCGAAATAACTAGTCGAATTGGGATACATGATATATATATATATATATTTTGATATTTTTAATTTTAATATTGCAAAATAATACTTGATTTATATTACGAATTGAAAAATAATAATCATAATATTATTTAGATAAAAACTGAACGACTATAAATGAAATTAACCTTCAATTTAACCATTCTGATTGAAGTTTAGTAGGTTACTCTTATCATAAACTGACGAAAAAAAATCTTTTTTAAAATACCCATTTTTTGAATTGGCCAATTGATTTAGGATACATAACAATTTTAAAATAGTTAAATAGTACGACGGGAATACCGAAAATTAATTCTACAACAAATATAACCAACAAGCTTTTATTTCCTGACACTTGTGAACTTTTTTAAAACCAAAGAGTGATTGAGTTTGAACTCTGGTCCATAACTTATAAATAAATACCATATATTACTCTCTCCATCTTATATTAATTATTAATTTTTAAAAAAATTATTTTGTCTAAAATGTCTGTTATAAAATCAAAATAACATTTATTACATATATTTTAAATTTATTCTCTTATTAATATCAACACATTATTAATATCTTCATTATTTTTTTAAAAATATTTTTTTATTAAATATAAAAAATATTATAATTTCTTAAAGTAATTTTTAATAAATTAAAAAATTATAATTATTTTAATATCGATGAAAAAAATTACATGTAACGATAAGTTATTTTGGAGGAGGTGGGGCTAAGGATGAGTATGGACCGGTTAATCAATTCATGAGCAAAAAAATTAACCAGTATATTAATATCAATTTTTCAAAATTACTAACCATTAATCAGTCCGTTATATTCGATTAATCAGTCCATCGATTTCGGTTTGGTTAACCAATATTTTTCGGTTAATCATTAAAATTTATAACATAAAATTATATAAAAAATTAGACAAAGTTTAATTCAATTTTCAATATGTAAAGTAATTTAATATAAAAATTACGAAACAAACATAATTTACTAACCAAAATTAATATTTTATAAATTAATAGCTAACTGAAGGTATCTTATTCTTATTCCATGTGACGTCAGAAAGATAGCTAGCTGATGTTTTCACAAAAGGACTCAATAGTAGAGCCTTTCACATCATAGTTTGTAAGTTGGGCATGAGTAATATTTTTACACCAACTTGATGGAAAGTGTTGAATATTGATTCTTGTTAGCTGTTATGTTTGAATTTGTTAGCCTATGCTTGTTGTTAATTAGGAGCAAATTTAGGAGCCTTTTTTTTATTTAGTTAGGTTTTCATTGATTAAATTTGTTGTATAAATACATGTTAGTTGTTAATACAAAGTAAGAAATACATTACTCTTAATGTCTTCACAAATTTTTCCAGTGCTTTGTTATATGCAGCATTAGAAATATCTTTTATTCCTTCCAAAATATCCATACATGCCTCTATAGTATATGGATTGGATTCAACACTTGTAGCTTAATTACTTTACAATTTATATTTTTGTGCTTTTGCTATTTCTTTTTCTACTCTAGCACTTAAACAAGATGCTCATTTTTCCAAACATGAATCCAATTTTTCAAATTTTGATTCTTTTTTAGTTCTATTAAAGCCAGAAATGTAATCGGTAGGAACTCGCTTATCTTTTGAACTATAAACGCCTATTTTTTCACCTTCTGATACATGATGAATGTTCCTTTGAAGGAATTCTTCTTTAATTTATTGCTCCTCATTTGAATCATGAGGTAATTGTGTAGTAACATGGTGTAAATACCCAATAGCAGTAGATTTACTAAAAATTTATCCAAGTAGGTCATAATGCTTGCAGTAATTTTTCTTAAATGATTTGAAATTCTTATGCTTCTGCAATTTAAAAGACATAATATTTTCGATATTAATATCTGAAATAAGTACCTTACTGTAAAAAATTATTAATAAAAAATTAAATTACTGATAACTTTACCTTGTAAAACATCTGCCAAATATCTTTCATAACAAATATAGTGTTTGAATTTGAATCATAAGTTACTCTAGTATACCCCAATAATTCAGTAAACTGCTGATGTTTTAACTGAAGACGATTATATTTTTCCTTTAATTTTTATGTTCTATATCTCTCCCCCACTGCTACAAATAATTCATCATCAATTTCTTGCCAATTAGCTGTTTTAAAAGATGGCATTCTATTTGGATCTTTTTTTACTTTCTCGTATAATATATTTAAAAAGCCAAGTTCATTACTGTTAGTCCATTCTTTCGATTTTTCATCATTTTCATTCTTTCCATCCATCTAATTATCTGTATATAACAAAATTTTCTATTATATGAAGCACAAAAAATTTAAAAACACATTTTAAGCATATATTTGGGAATTTAGAAAAATAACAACAAATATAATGAAAAATTCCAATCAAACATTATATATAGCCCTTGATGTACATTACTAATACATACATAAACAAACGTGCGTTTTAGAGGGTTGCAATCAACCAAGCCCAAACAATCAACAAATAGAAATTAATGACTAAATTTGGTAATTTTTCCTTTCATATAGATGATTATATTTTTTTCATGTGGCTGACCCTAAAGTTTGAACTTCCAATTCTGAATTTGTATAAGAATTTTTAATTTATGCATATGATAAATAGGTAGAAGTGATTGCAAGTAAAATAAGTTATTTACCTCAAACAATTTGACCAGCTTAAGTAAAAAATCCTTCAATTACTTCAAAACCTAACCTGCATAAAAACTAGATGTAACATCTCAAATTTTGTATCTGTCATGTATGGTATGATGTATAGCATAAATAATTATTCTAGAATAAATTTCAAAATAATTAGAGTTGAATAAGACAAGAAAATTGGAAAATATATAAAGGTTAAACATGTTTGGGTCAGGAAAATCCAAGGATGGATGACTCGATGGACAATTTTACCTAAGAGTAGTTTATAAAAGTAGATGTTAAACAGAGTTTGACGGTACAATTTGAGAAGAAAACGAGCTTAGATTGATCCTTAAACGGGATAGAGAAATTTTTACTTAGTACCGTAAAAATAGTTGACCAAAAATTTGATTGGACTCTAAAGTAGGGTACTGACCTCCAAAAATTATTCCAATAGCATAAATATGTTATTATAACCTAAATAAACTATTTAAGGTGAAAAATAAATATTCTGACAGTTTCAAGATTTTTGATTTCAGACCGATTACACAGACTATCGAAGCTAGAAATATATTAAAATGATATTGTAATGGGTTAAAATTTTAATCATGTATTCTAGGATATCCCATGACATGCGAAAAAAATTTCATGACATTCTAACATTGGAAACAAAAATTAAATATTCAGGATGCAAAATCAAGATCAGTTAATTGGGAGATCAACTTCGGGAATTTTGGTCAAATGAGGATATGGGAGTCATTAATGAAATGTTATGATCTGGTACAAGCATGCCTAGAGTAGTAAGATGTGCACAAGTGGGTGTTTGAGCGACATGTGACTTAATTTAAAGCCTTTGGATTTAATAGTAAATGGATGAATCCTAGCCATTCATTTCACATATAAAAAGGCCACCTATAAATAGCTAAAAATGTTTGGAAATCTCTCAAAAATTACATCAACTTCCTCTCTTTTTCTTGCAAAAACCTAAACCTAGGTATAAGCTCCCTCTCCACCATTTTTCTTTCACTTAAGCCTTCTCTCTCCGAATCCTAAGCCCAATTTTGGATCATATACTCAAAATTTGATCCTCTTCAACTAGAGAAAGAATAATACCAAGGAGAAGTCAAGAATTTGAGAAATCAGGTAAGAAAGGTTTAGTGAAATTTTATTATTTTATGAGTTTTAGATGGTATTAGTGAGGAAAATTTATATGAGCATAAAGAGAATAATTAGGAGAGTATGTGATAGTTTTTATTTGCCTTAAATCATGATAAAAACTTATGAATTTTATTCCTCCATTTTTAGCCTAAAAAAGAAAACAAAAGGAAAAGGAAACCAAAGGAGAAAAAGGTAAAGAGAAAGGAAGAATGAAAGTGATTCAAGATAATTAGAGGTAAGTGAATATAAACTACACCTTATTTCATTTACATTATGAATTTTAATGTGAAATTTATATTATGTAACTAAGCAAATATAAAGAATAATGTGAAATAATTCAAGATTATATGGTGAAATAATGAATTGATATGAAATAACCTTAGAATCAAGAAGAAATTAATTTATAAGTAACAAAAGGTGTGGAGGCCAAATAGGTATTAGACCAAAAAGACGGTATTAGACCAATGGAATTGAGTTAACAAGCATACATGCCTCTAAGATCAATATAGTGTAAATGGTCAATTCGATTAGGTTTTGGATCGAACCAAAAGAACCAAAAATCGAAATTTGAAAAATGTGATAATAGAATTCAAATCGAAGTTTATAGAATCGAAAACCGAATTGATCGAAATAATTTTAGTTAGTTCAGTTGAATCGATTCTGAATCAAATATGGACTTTTTAATTGGACTTTTAACCTAAATAGGCCTATAAATTAAATTAACTTATATTTAACAAAATGTAACCATTTAATAAAACTAAAATAAAAATAAAATACATAAATTTATTATATTATGTTCTTAATAAATATTATTCAAAATTATATTAAAAATATATTGTTAAATTAATATTTAAAAAAAATACATTAAAAGTTCTCTCATGATTTTGCTTGTTTGTAATACAAAGATCATTTCAATTTTATGACCTATGATGAAATGTGATTTAAAGAGAAAAAAGTGGTGAGATTGGCATGTGTTAAAGTAAATTATTGCATGCCAAAATTAATTGAAATTGTATATAATAGCACAACAGTGTTTGTTTTTTAGATTTTTTTAAAGTAAAAAAAATTATTAAAACAAAGCTTTTAAAGTAAAAAATTAAAATAAAAATTAAGAAAATGAAAAAGAATAAAGTAAAAAAAATAGTGAATTAAATTTTTTTTAAGTAAATAAACAACTATTTAAACAAAACTGTTAAAGTAAAAAAAAAAAGAAAACAAAAAAAAATTAAAGTAAAAAATTGATAAAACTGTGAACACATCCCTACTTGGATTCGAACTTGGGACCTCATGATTTTATTTGTGATTACACACCACTCATCCAAGTTGTATATTGTGAAAGATCAATACTACAAAATATATATGTATAAAAATTTCGATCAGTTCAGTTCCTTTAAATTTTCAATTTCAAGAACCGAACCGATTAACCAATATTTTATTTCGGTTCAGAACCAAACGAACCAAAATAATCGAATCAAACAGATCAAAATCTATTTGATTCTCAATTTCGGTTCGGTTCTACACACCCCTATATGTGTGTGTGTGTGTGTGTGTGTGTGTGTGTACGCTTATGTATATGTATTTGCATACATCCATGTTTCTTTACTTGCAGCTGTGAGAGCTAGTAACCGAACACGAAAGATGCCTATTTGGATGCAGGATTTTGTTTGTTCGAATGTTACATCTTCTCCTCCTATAGTTTATTCCCAAACATATACGACATTTATTCTTAATATTGGTAATAAACCTAAGCCGAGTTCATACAAATAGGCTGTTAAATATGTTGAATGGGTTGCTAAACATGACAAATCAATTCCTTTCCACCAAATAAGAAAGTCATTGGGTCTAAATGGGTGTTTAAGGTGAAATTTAACCCAAATACTACTGTTGAAAGATATAAAGCCAGATTGGTGGCTAAGTGCTATAATCAAACAACAGGGGTTGTTTATTTTGATAATTTTTTTCTTGTGGCAAAATTGGTGACTATAAAAATTTTTCTTGCTCTTGTTACTATTCATGGATGGTGTATTCATCAACTAGATATTATTAATGCCTTCCTACATGGGTATTTGAAAGAAAAAGGGCATTTGCTGCCACCAGAGGGATATACTAAAGTTAAAGAGGGATAAGTTTATAGACTGAAGAAGTCTTTATATGGGTTGAAGCAAGCTTCAAGGGAGTGAAATTCAGAATTTATTGCTCAACTTATATAGTATGATTTTCATCAATCTCATAATGATCATTGTCTTTTTATCAAAGTTTATTCATCCTCTTTTCTGGCTTTGTTAGTGTATGTTGATGATGTTTTAATTGCCAGAGTTTATGAGTCTGTGTGATTACTGTTAAGTAATTTTTGCATTCGATTGTTACTATCAAAGATTTGGGTTATACTAAGTATTTCTTAGGCATTGAAATTGCAAGGTCTATTGTAAGTACTTTTATATCTCAAAGAAAATATATTTGTGATATTTTAAAGGATGCGGATTTTTTTGGTTCATTACCTACTCAAACTCCTTTGCCTAAAAATTATAATTTCAAAAAAGATTCCCTTCTGCTCATTGATCTTGATGTGTTTCGAAGATTAATTGGGATACTTCTCTATCTGAATATGACCAGGCCTGATATTACATTGAGTGTACAGCAGCTTAGTCAATTTGTTGCTGCTCCAAAGCAATGTCATTAGGATGCTGCTATGCATGTGCTCCGGTATCTTAATGGAACTTTGGATCTTAGTAATTTTTACAGCAGCAATAGCACTCTAGAGTTGAATGCTTATTGTGATAGTGATTGGGCTTCATGTCCTATTACTAGGAAATTGATTACTGGATATTTTATCTTTTTGGGCACTTCTTTGATATCTTTAAACAGTAAAAAGCAATATATAGTGTCTCGCTCTAGTTGTGAAGAAAAATATCGGAGTATGGGGACTACAGTTTGTGATCTTCAATGGGTGGCTTATCTTCTTCAAGATTTCCAGATTCCTATTGTCACACCGATTCCTTTTGGTGTAACAATCAATCAGCTCTCCATATTTCTGCTAATTTTGTTTTTCATGAAAGGACTAAGCATTTGGAAATGGATTGTCATATAGTTTGCAACAAGTATAAGGATGGTTTCATTAATCCTCAATACGTTTTGACTCATCTTCAGCTTTCTGATGTTTTCACTAAGTCATTAGCTTCTCCACAGTTTCATTCTATTCTTTGCAAGTTGGGATTGTTGTTAGCACCATCTCCAACTTGAGAAGGGGATGTACAAATTTTATTTATTAGTCACATGTTTTTTACTTAGCTTTGTTAGTTTGTTAGCTCTGTTAGTTTAGTATAAAAAGCAAGCTGTATACTTCATTTTTTTTGTGTAAGATACAAGTAACAGTTTTTTCTTTCTCTCTCCATTGTTGCTCTCAAGTTCTTAGGTGTGTTCACCCTTTTTTAAATATATAGTTTCTATTTTCTCCCTCTCTCTGGGTTTTCATCCATGTTCTTGTAATTTTCGTGACTGCACAAGAAGTAATCAAATGTACCATTCTTTTCCACTTCTCCAACCGCTATTTCTCTGCATTTGCCTTCTCATATTCCCCATTCTCCAGATGTCGTTGGTCTGGTCTGAGCTTGGAATCCGTAGGTGGTAGCATAGCAATCCTTTGTCTTGCTACTCCCGTCCCTTGAGTATAATACATGCTATCATCCCACTTCCCAAATAGTGTGGCAAATTTTTTTCCTAAAATAGCTTCAACAAATCCATTAACCTTCAATTAAAAATGAAAGTTCTATTAAACTACATAGATACAAGCATATGAAGTAAAATTGGAATAAAATATCAACTTGCATTGAAAATTGATTGATTTCAAGGTTAACTTCAATATCATTTTGCAAGAAAGCGATAAAACAAATAGTGAAAAGCTAAATGAATTTACCTAATGAGGAAATCTGTGAAGAATAGAATGTTCTTTACTCTTGAATTTGCATGAATACTGTCGATTTCATTGTATGTTCATTGTTCCATGGTGATCACAATACACTTTACCAAGGATAAGATTGTAAATTTTTGTCATCACCTGATGAATGATACAAACTTCATGCACTGTCCTAATAGGAAAATAAAGTAAAAGATTGGAAGAATTGAGAGTATTAGGTTTTATTAATGCAATTAAATTGCTTATATATTGAATATAACAAATATAATGTAATTAAATTACTTATATATTCATATTTTTTAGTTTCAACAAAATTTAAATATAGTATATTAAATTTTATTAAACTCACTACATTGTATTAAGTTTTGATAAAACTGAATACACTATATTTAGTTTGAGCAAAAATTGAATATAATGTATTAGGTTTATCAAAAGTAAATACAATATAATTAAATTGTTTATATATTCATATTTTTTTAGCTTTAAGAAAAAAATGAATATAGTTTATTAGATTTTATTAAACTCAACACAGTGTATTAAGCTTTGAAAAAACTGAATACACTATATTTAGTTAGAGCAAAAACTGAATATAGTGTATTAGATTTTATAAAAAAAAAAAGTGAATTCAATGTAATTAAATTGCTTACATATTCATATTTTTTATATTTAAGAAAATATTGAATATAGTGTATTGAATTTTATTATTAAACTTAATACAATGTATTAAGTTTTGGCAAAACTCAATATATTATATTTAGTTTGAGCAAAAACTGAATATAGTGTATTAGATTTGTCAAAAATGAATACAATATAATTAAATTGCTTATATATTCATAATTTTTAGCTTTAAGCAAAAATTGAATATAGTATATTCACTCTTATTAAACTTAATAAAATGTATTAAATTTTGGTAAAACTCAATACACTATATTTAGTTTGAACAAAAATTGAATAGTGTATCTAAGAGGCCTACCAATTTGTGTTTTTTGGTTAATGCTTCGTTATTGTTTATCATAGAGTGTACTCGTCAATCATAGCCCTGCAATCTTTATGCCGCATTAAACACTTCTTCAGTCCTCGTTGTTTCTTATGTCTACTTTGTTAATTCGTTCACTATCTTGCTTGTTTGGGCAATTTGTTACTTTGGTATCTTTGCGAATTATCTTCAAAGTTAGAGCTTCTGATCGGGTTTTTGCAGTTGGTCTTTTGTGTATGATGAAATTCCTCAATTAATTCGTTATTTTAAGGATTCATATTTTGGATTATGTGGTTGCACAAAATATAGTCAAGACAGAGCCTCGATTCATGGATGAGGATGCTTTTATTTGAGATAAATCCTCATACGGTACTTCGTTAGGAAGTGTTGATATTTCTCGGTTTTCATTGTGGTGAATGGCCATAGAAGATTTTTATACAGCAGTGCATAGGTTATGAGGATGCTTTATTGGTATGTTTCGATTTGAGGAAAATCCAGATCATGCTTTTGCTGCGAGTTATTCGCATATTCTGTCATTCTGCTGCTGTCATTCCATCAACTGATATTTCTACTGCGGCAGCCAATCGTACTTTGAATATTTGAGAGAGAGCATGATCTTTATCAAATTGAAAGTCGAGGAGGTGAAGTAACTTTGGTTGTGATCATTCAAAACTCATTTGTAATCAGTAAGAGACTTTTTTGAAAGTGAAAATTTATAAAATGATAATTATGAAAAAAAAAATTTAAAAATAATATTCAAAAAAGATGGAAAATAGAAAAGTGCAAATATTAGATGTGTTTTTATTTTTTGTGGCATTCATAAAATAATCCCAAATCTTTAGAGTGCTAAGACCTATCACTCTTTCCAGAACAATGCAAAACCAACTGGAACAGAAAATCGAACCTAACTGCGTACAACTCAATTTATGCAGGTTAGTCTTTTAGATTCAATTCACTTTCTGATTCATTCGACTCAATTCTAATGTAAAACTCGATTTATTTGATTCTCAAAAGCTTAAAAAAAAAAATCGAACGGAACAAACTTCTAAAACCTACTTCAGTTCTATTTAATACCTAAAATTATAGAAATTTGGTTATTGATTCAGCTTATGTATAAAATTATAGAAATTCGATTTTCCGTTCGGTTGAGTCGAACCATACCAAATTCACCCCTACTAATACCCTGTGGAAGTCACGCTACGTCAAAAGTCTACAGAACCATCATTGAAAAGTTTTAGTAGTGTTGACTTCTAATTCTAGCAAGCAAAACTACTACAAGGTTTGCAATGTTGAATAAGCCCCTACAACTGAAATCAATTTAGTTACAAAATTCTGCAATCAAACCAATTTGTTTCGCGCCAATAATGCATAGATTGCCCACATCGTCATCCACCGCTACAAATATATCATATTTTATTAATTAAATCCCATACAAATAAGTTCTATTCCTAGTTAGGCTCGCCTAGGAGAAGAGCTTCAAATTCTATTCCTTGCTAGAAACGTACCATTAATATGAGGCTTAAGGATGCAATGCAAGTTGAGAGCAATCATAACAATATGTGCAAATACCATTTTTCACACTGCATTGCACTTGAAGATGAAACTGGCCACAATTATCTACCCTACAGGCTACCTAGCCAAAATTCATAAATTTGCTATTTTTTCTAGGGAAGAAAAATGTGCACCAACGCTGTTGAGGTCTTTCTGCTCAATTTCCCCAAATATGAATAATTTTTGTGAAAGATAATCTAATTCATTTCTAGGTGCAAAATCATATTTGGTGCTCTGTTCATCGGTTACCTCCATCTCCTCTTCAGCTTTTGCTTCACAATGGCGGTTATAAAGGTGGGCTTTCAACTCCAGGCAAGATGTGAGATCCTCCGCATTTCGGGCTTTGCTCAATTTGTCATTAAGATCACTTAAAGCCGAAGCCCTCTCAGACCGTAATCTTTTTACCTTTTCTGGCCCCTTATCAGCCATATCATTGCACTTCGAATTATTAATGGTGCCATCAACCTTGCCTTCCTGAAGCTTGTTTAACCCCACCTCAACAATTTGTTGTATACTCTTCTGCAAATTCTCACTTCTAATAGCATTCAATTTAAGCTTCAATTTCTGCCCTGCATCTCTCTCTGCCATGTCATCTTCTACATGAGCATGGCTAGGATTTGGTGAAAGGGAACCATCCCTTGTGGATCCTTTTGTGGAGCTTTCCAGAATGGATTTCACAGAAAATACCTCCTTCAGTAAGCTAATATTCTTCATGTACCGATCAAAAGCTTCATTTTCCACTTCAATGTTTCTTTCCTGGTATTCCTTTAACTTCGAAAACCTCCATTCATTGATAGCTGCAGCTTCCTGCAATAGGTTCTCATATATCAGGAAAAGAATTCTAAACAGAAATATAACAAATCATGCATGGAAATGTATTAGGTCACTACAGCGCACCTTTTTGGTCAATGGCTTCCGTGAACGTGAGGTTTGCAAATTGTTAAATTGAGAAAAATTGTTTGACAGCTGTCGAAGTGATGAAGCTCTAATTGAACTCCTGGAAAAATGGGAAGAAAAACTCTAAACAAAAATCCCAATTGATGATCAATTAACCTCAATCACTTTGTTCCTTTTTTTTTTTTCTTTTGTGAATGGCTGCTAGCAAGCTCCAAAATGCAAAATCCTAAATGGCCAGATGACATGCAACATAACAAATGCACTGAAACTACTTCCCAGGGTGAATTACTTCTAGGGACACACTGCCAATCTATTTGAGTACACTCAGGGCATTAAACAGCTTAATAAAGGATTTTATAACCAGAAATAGCCAATAAGGCCTAGAAGTAGAGACAGAAGCTAGATGCATATAATCACATCAGTTTGTCAGATGCTTGTAACTTACGCTGCAGGAGATGCTTCAGTTGACTGCTGGTCAAACAGAGGGGTACTTGAAGTTGGTGACTTATCTGGAAAGGTTGCATTTGCTTTCAAAACTGCATTCATAAAATAGAAGAAACCAAAAAATAAATTAAAGAGAATGAAATGGATTTTGATTTTAGATTTTTAAAAAAATACAACATTATTTGTAAACTAAAGCATACTGTGTTCACGTGCCATAACCAGATAGGATCAGTTCAGGGGAAAAAATGTGATTTTTTAATCAACATAACTAGGGGTGTGCATCCGAACCCGATTAATCCGAAACCCGAAATTTACATATTTCCTCATCCGATCCAACCCTATATAAATGTCGGGTCCCTACCCAAATAACCCGATATTTTTTGGGCCCCGATCCGAACAACCCGATTAACCCCAAATTAATTTTTTTAATTTATATATTTAAATTAAAATCCTAAATTAATACAAATAAATAATATTAAATACCATAAAAAAATATTTTAAAAATACAACAAACTAACAATTTTAAAATTACATTAAATATATATTATATATTAATTAATATTGTACATAAATTATAATTTTTTAATTTATATATTAAAAATTCAGGTTAGTTGGGTTTCACCCGACCATTAACGCTCATATCAATAACCGACCCGATCCTAACAACCCGATTAACCCCACCCGAATGTGTCGGTTCGGTTCGGCTCGGATTGATCGGGTCGGTTTTTGCACACCCCTAAACATAACCATTCACTATTATAGATCTAGTTCACCACATAAAAATTTAAAGCATTAATAATCAGTAGAAAAGTGTCATTAGGGTCACTAGGTAATATTAAATCATGCCCTACTTTACTTCGGCAGTCATGGAAAATTAAGACCTGCTGAAATTCTTGCATTGAATTTTCTTTTCTCTAAACTATTTCACATTAAAATAGTTTTAAAAAAAAAAAAGTAGGATTATCATGGTTAATAAACTATTCAAAAGTGTGCTGAGAGTATCACCGTTAACCAAACTATTCAACTCCACTCCATCCTAAGAGGAAAAAAATGCCAAATCATTGATGAAAGAACATTTTGATCCCCATGTATATTTTGATCCCTATGTATAAGAACAAGGGGGATTCAAAATTGTACCAACTATGGAGGCATTAAAATAATGAATCATAGGACGAAAATTTGGGAGAAGGTGATAGCATTGACTTGAGACTGTTATGAAGGTGCCACTGAACCAATTCAGCTTTATGCACAATTGATCTACAACAAAAGCTATTTGAGAAGCTTGATGGAGATCTAGAGAGAGAATGTTAATTCAGCAGCTTGGTAAGACAGCAGCTTCATTCAGCAGTAGTTTCCTGCATTCTATCATTCTTGGGGACAAAAATGTTCTCAAAGGGGTACTATAGCCGTGTATGGTTCTTTGTAGTTTCATTTACAGTTGCTTTAAGCAAATTGACCACTTAAAATGTTCTGACCAACAGCAACTTCAAGCTATTTAAAGATTCCTAAGACAAAGATAACCCAATCAGTCCTTAAAGAAGTTTTTGCCTACTCATGGCACCACTGAAAGTTACTTTTGACAAAATAAAACAAAAAACAAACCCTAAAAGAATTGTTAATCAGGCTACATTATATCTCTCCTTTCTACAAAATTGACAAAACCCCTTATTTTTCTTCTATTGCCTCTAATAAAAAATTAAATACTCCATCCCATGTTGATAGGCACACTTCTAATTTCACATAGATTAAGAATATTGTAATTAACATCATTGGGAATATTTTATTTACATGCATTTTTACTAACTTTTCCCTATATTTATTAGGGGAACATGTGAAAAAAATGAGATATTACTTAATATTTGTTGAGATGAAGAAATATTAGATAAAGTTATATTCGAGAATTAATTAATTGATTGATTGTATTGCAAAAAGAGGAAAGATGAGCCAAAATATGTGAGGAATGAAAAATGAAAGTGCGCCTATCAATATGGGTGGAGGGAGTAAAACACATGCAACAAAATAAAATATTATTCAACACATGCACACTTGATATTAGCATACCATGAATATGGCAAGGGTTTTGAGCTTTCGAACAGCAACTTTTGCATGATTGGTAGGGACACCTGACCAGAAAATTCAACATGCGAAAGTTGTCAAACCAAGGAAAATAATATTGAATTGTTTTAAACACACATGCATAGTCTTAAGTTAACTAATGTTTACAACAAAATGAAGAAATATAGGATGATTTGATACTTCCAGCCACATCTACAGGTCAACCACACAACAATTTATTATGCATGTAGTGTCCTATCATAACTCCAATCATAAGCCACTACATGCAACAAAACAATAGCTTTTGATAAGCTGCTGCTAACACACATCTAGATGATTAAATTCTGAAATTGCAAACATGAGCTGGATAGTCTATTGAGTATTTAAACAATACACAAGCAAGTTAAGCAACAGCTTGTCTCATTGATTAGTAATATGCATAAACAAACTCTAGACAGCTGGATATTCTATACGAAGCCATGATAAAATAACTGAAATCGACAATTTTAAGTTGCAGATGTAAGTTTGAGAAAAGACTACTTTAATCAATGACCACCATAATATTAATTAATAAAAAAAAATAGCCTCATTGACAGCTAAAAACAAGAGTTATTCTAGAACAATATTACAAAACAGCCAACAACATTGAAAACATTAACTCAACAAATAGCTAAAGATATCAGCATAGCAGCTAAAATCAGTCTTATGCAACTGTCAACATTTTAAAAGCAACATTAAAAACCTAATGTTAGTTGAAAAAGGTTCTGAAATAGCACTTAAGTTACAGAAATATGTTATATCTTGAATGATATTTCCCACAAATCTGGGATTGTGCTGATGTCTATGCCACAGAGTTTGCAGCTCTCGCTGGAACACTGTGGTCTATTTATTCCACCAACCTTGTTAGCAACCTAAGATGCAATGCTACGTAACTATCAAGGTACCCACTCTTAATTTGTCCATTGTCATCAATTATTTTCCTAGCCTGCCCTTAAACCACCAGATGTCGAGACAGGATAATCAGTATTCCATTATAGAACAAAGCCAACTAGCATAATGAACATCACCAACAACATTGTTGTGGTGCCATTGTTGACTATACTGTTGAGAACTCACATATTCTAAGCAAAGCAAGAAACTTTTCAACTATGATAGCCTATGAGCTATGAAATTCTCCCAAGATCTCTTCAACTCTGTATTATGACTGTGTGTAATATTGATAAAGCTAACTCCAAATACATTTGCCTCAATGTAGTAATGTTAGGGTTTTTATTACTTGAATTGTTTTAAGTGATTTCCTATGAAAAGTTAAATTCAATTGTGCTTCTTCAAATCAATATCAGAAGATTTCTAAGATAACATAGAAAAAAACATACATACATACCTAGAGCGAGCGACATTGCCACACTGAATACACTTAGGTTTGTTGAGACCGCGTAGTGTCTTTGGCGGTGTATCTGTACGATGTAAAGGGTTAATGGCAGTGGCAGCATGACCGGCATCAAAGTTATTAGTGCCTAAAGCTGGGGATGGGGCCGCCATGTATGTACGCAGAGTTGGCACGATTCCTGTTAGCATTTTAAAGAAGAAAGCAAAAACGGCAACAATAAATTGAGCTATTCTATCAATTTACAAGTAGCTGAATTTTTACACCATGAATTGTTGTTACCCATCATTATAATGTATGGTATTGCATAACTACTAATAAGTTTATTAAAGGCTTAATCGGTTACTTATGAGTTTAGAAATACACATATTGCTTCTAATCAGTTATTAAATTTATTATTGCTAAGACAAAAAGAAGGAAATGAAAAATGAAAATAGATAAAGTTAATAAAGGAGAAACGAAAAAAGGTCAAAAAGAAAAAGGAAAAAATAGAAAAAACGATTTTTGGGTGTCTTTTATTTAAATTACGTGGCCAATACAGATAATTGCTCTACAATTTGCAACCTTAAGGTGATAATGGGTGCATTTTTGTCAAGCCTAGGTATGTAATAGGGCGACAACAAAGTATAGATACGCAAGAAAATGTCATTTCAGCCACCTTTGAAGGGTAAAACATGTACTAAGTCATTAGTAAAATGTACATGATAACTTTTTATCACTATTTATCACTAAATATGTTTTAAAATATATTTAATATATTGTTTTAATGTTTGAACTGTTAAGTTTCAAACAGCCCATAGTGAATTCAATTAAACATAAGTTAAAAACATTAACAACAAAAAATAAGTCTCCATCTTTCCTAATTTGGATTGTAATAACATTCATAAAATACATATATAATGTTTTCTTATAACATTCATAAAATCCACAAAATACATAACATCATGTTTGCAGCTTAATAAACTAGAAATTTCAAACAACAGCTTTGTCAATCATGTTTGCCTACCAGTATCAGATACAACCCTGCCCTTAGTTAGCATAGCAATTGAAACACTAATAAACATGGCAAAATACCATTAAGCAAAGAAGATAAGGACTCAAAACAAGTGAGCTCAAACAGTCATTAGTCATCCAAACACATCTATTTCAATCTAATTTCACAATCTCTAAGGCACAGCCAGAATTCATGTTCAGACCAAATGCATTATTTTGGGGGAAATTGAAAAATCCATGTCCAAAATTCAATTTAAATTCATAATACATATTTTTGAACACTTAATTAGGCATTAATCAAATCGATTTCATCAAACACCAAGTTATACATAAACCCTAAAATATACATATTACTCAAAAAAAATTTTAAGAAAAGTAGATTTAGTAGAGCACTTACCTGATTAGAGACAAATTCTGAAAATTTCGGACCGATACCGTCGAAGTCAAATCCGGTTCGCCGGTAACCGGAGCCTCGTCGGAGGGACACCGACACTGCCAAACCGAAGCTGGAAGCGTCAGAGATGGCGGATCTCAACGCAAAATGAAGAAGAAACTTTCAGTTGAGGAGAGAGATAGACGGCTAGATAGAGACGGCGGAGCTAGGCAGAGATGGCGGGGGAAAGAGAAGTATACGGCGGCTGCTGGATCGCCGGTGGAGAACGACGGCTGCGTTGATGGCGTCGGCGATCCGTTTGTAAAACCTACGAAGGAGACAGCTCCTCTCTCGTCCCGTTTTCTCCTTTCTTTTCTTTCCGTTCGTTTTTCTAGTTTCGTTATTATTTACTATATTACTATTATTATTTGATTAATTTTCTTTTAACTTATTACTCCTCGGTGCCATGCCATTTTAATAGATATTTTTTTATTTTAAATTATCTGACTTCAAATATTTTTTCAAAATTTATGAAATATATTTATATATATATTTCTATTTATTATACTACTTATTAAATATTTTTTTTCTTATTACTCTTCACTTTTAATTAAAATTAAATGAAATTTTTAAAAATATAAAAAAGTATTTTTATCAATTACTATAATTTTTTATGAAATTAAAGTATTTTAATCATTTCCTCAATTTTCTTAAAAAATAGAAAAATATCTCTTAAAATGAGACATATAGAGTAATATTTATTAATATTTAGGCTTTTTTTGGAATTTTTTAAATAATATTTTTATAAAAAAAATTAAAAGAAATGAGTGTGTCAAGAAATATTTAGAGAGAATGGGATTTTTTAATGAAAACGCAGCGCTTTGCTGCTTTATAGCCATGGAAATTCACATCTGTAATGTGGGCCCCACTCATATGAAGATGCAGCTTCAGGCTGCAGTATCCAGGTGGCGTCCCGAATGTTGCCTCTCCTCCATGTGGCAAATCGGACCCTGCTTCTTTCCTTCACGTGGTGCCCCGTGGCTGACGACACAATGACAGCTGCGTTGTCAGGCTCTGACTTGGCACACGATCCCGTAGTGATCGATCTAATCGAGTTGACCACAGCAACAAGAAGTAATTCTCTCTTATATAACCATCTACATTTTTTTCACACTCACTTTCACTCTTATTTCTACCTTTCACTCTTGCATTTTTTCTATTTTTTACCAGTCCATCATAACCTACATATGCTGAAGATTTGATCTTGAAAATAAGAGAAGGTGAGGATGATTTACAATAATTTTTTAAATTAAATTATCGAATATTTTACAAAAAAAAATTTATTATGAATTTTGCAGATTTTTTTTGTTTATTATTTTGGAATCGAGAAAGAAAAAAGGCAAGTTAACACTTTGTTATATTACAAAAAATTTTATGTTCATGGATTAATTTCATGTTAGTGTTATATAAAATTTCTCAATAGGTTGACATATAAAAATAAGGATATATTTTCTATTCAATGTTAAAGTAAATTTATATTATTAATTGATATTTATGTTTAGTTGTGCATAAAATTTGTGTTGGGTTAATTTTTTATATATATTTAATTCATTAATATAAATGTTCATGCATGTATTTAGCTTATATTATATTATTATATGTGAAAATAATAATACAATTTAAAAAGTTGTATTTATGGGGACTAATTGAACTAGGATTATGTGTTAGACTATTTTATATTTTATGTCTTATTTGAAAATTTTCATAATATTAGAGAAAAAATTGATAAAAAAATAGAATATTTTATAATAAAAATATAAAATTTTAAAAATAATAGTAGTATGTTTTATAATTATATTAATTTTGTCGTGAAAAAAAATTGATATATTATTTCATTTATGTATTATGTGATAAATATATTATAGTTATGTGAAATGTGTTTGTTTTAAATTTACAGTTAATTAGTAATAATTTTCTTTTACGTGCACAAATAAAACATGCAGGGGTATTTGCACATAAATTATAAAAAAATGAAACATTTTAGAAGATAAAGACTTTATTAATCCGAGACCTTACGTTAATGAGCTTTTGAAGTTGAATGGCAAGCACCAAATTGATGCGGATTAGAACGGATCTTTAATTATATTTTCACTTAATCACTAAATATTAAATAATTTTAAATATATATATTATATATATTTATTTGATAAGTTTATTTATTTCAGGTTGAACACAAAGTTTTGTTTGCACGTGAAGCTAATTCTGAGAGTCACTATAGGAACATTGAATGTTAATGTTGACATGATAACTGCTCTTATTGAAAGGTGGAGGCTAGAGACACATACTTTTCATTTTCCTATTGGTGAAGCTACAAGAACTCTAGAAGATATACAGGTACTCATCGGATTGCCTATGAAAGGACATCCTGTTACAAGGCATTTAAGTCATGACTATCCTGAGGTTTGTGATCGGCTTTTGGGCATTATTCCCCCAGAAGAAGCAATCAGAGGACTAAAATTAAAAATATCATGGTTGACTCAACATTTTAATCACTTATCGGCCGATGCTACGAACTACCATATAGAATGCTTTGCTCATGCATGGATCTTGCATTGTATTGATGGACTACTATGTCCTGGTCAAGTTAATAATTACATACATTTAATGTTCCTTCCACTATTGGAGAATTTAGCTGAAGTCAATGATTATAGCTGGGGATCAACAGTTTTGGCATGGTTATATAGGGAGTTATATCATGCAACTTGACTAAGTGCAAATGGACTTGGTGGATATCACCAGTTGATCCAAATATAGGCATGGAAAAGAATCCCTCAATTTCGGCCACCTTTTTATTCACAAAGTTGTTCTAGATCAGGGCAGACCGTATGATTATAAATAAATTTTATTTATTATGTGTAATTTTGGAATATTTTTAGTTTTGTTTGTTGAAAATATATGCTGACTAAGTTGATAATTTATTGTGTAACAGGTGGAGAGCCTTTTTGGATTTAAGAAATAATAATAATAAAGATGTTAACAACTTCCGAGAGGAATTGGACTTGCATTACTACGATCAAGTTTATATTTATTTTTAAAGTCATGTAAAATTTTTTAATATTGATAATTAAAAACAATTATTTTCTAACAATATTTTGGTGATTATTAAATTATATTTGTAGATGGATTGGGAACCGTATAAAATATGATGCACTTGTTGCCACAATATTGTACTAGTGGATATACGAGTTGTAGATATGTCGTGCCACTAATATGTTTTCATATTATTGAGTGACACCAACCCGATATGTGTATGAGATAATTTGCTATGGATCAGTCGATTCCATACCCTCCACAGAATAATAATGAGGTGCATTCTATTGATTTGAGGGGGCACACATATCAAAATTGGGAATTGAAATTTTCAACTTTAATTTTTGAGTAGCACAATAGACATGAGTGGTGTATAGTGTATGTTTGGATCCGTCACCATCACCAGCTTCAGAGCTATCACTTCCTTCATTTATGTTTGCATTTTCACCTTCTAGATCATCGTTAGGCAATAGGTAATCATTGTTAAGTGCAATATCAACGAAATCATCCTCGTCATCCAAATTAATGGCTGCTTCATTTCCACAAACTGCACCAGTGCTACCAAATATGCAATATCACTTCTAACAAATCACCATCTCGCCTACAGACAGATTGCTTAGGCTGACTAGGAGCATCTTCTGCTATCTGTGACACGAAACAACATTGATTGACATCTTGAATATATGAAATAGAACTTCTGTATCTGACACATGGGAAATGGGATACAACACTCCTCTATTTGACTTCTGGGATATAAGATATAGAATGTCGATAACCTGTGTGATCAATACTTTAACTTCACTCAGCATGTGTACCCGATGCAAAATTTCTATCCGTTAAATGACTTCCTGATCTAGTTCCAAAGATGGATTTACTTAAAAAATTACCAACCCATTGACTCAACGACCGCCAAGGTTGACTCGTACAAACATCAAGGATTTGTTTTACTTGTATGTGTATATGACCATGCCCATAATCGATAGATGCCTCCCTTCCCATCAAGTCACCATCTTGTCGACTGACATATTGTTTTGGCTAACTGGGAACAGTGTCTCCCCCAAATTGAAAAAATATTTTAATATCTTGTCAATTTACGGACTGTCTAGGCTGACTCGGACTAATATCATTTACGTAGAATTGTTGAGCTATCCTGATGTTTTCCATTTGAAAGCCTTCATTTATAAACTGATAATCGTTAGGATTCATAGGTGGATTGGATCCAGCTACACCATCTGCTAGTAAAATGATTAATTCCACCAATGTATAATATTTATATCTTCTTAAATTGTCATATATTGCATCTATGTCGTCCTCATTTGCTAAATCCACTGCCATCTAACATAACAATCATTTATTGTACAATGGACTCTTGTATATAATTATAGAAATCACGTCATTGATGCCCAAATCCATTTTAACATGGATTTTATGATGCAATTCAGCAATAGTTGACTTATTTTTAAGTTTTAATCTCCTTGTGATGACATTCAGTGCAGATATATTATATTCAAAGCCTGCAGGTTCATAACTTATTTTTTCTCGTATGCAAATAAAATTCAGTATATGATGACATCTTCCAACTACCTACAAGTCAAAAAATTATTAAAAAAATATTTTCAAATTATTATGTTCGGAATTACATATTTGATATATAACATTAAAATTCAAAAATATTAATTAAAAAATTTAATATAAATTGTACAATTTTTCTACTGTAAATAATTAAAAAATATTTAAAAAATACATTCATATATAAACTACAATAATAAACAAATATATTCACTAACAAACTTTATTGTCACAACAAATTTATTGCTAAATATATTATTGATATATTATAGCAATAATAAATATTCTTTTAAATTTATTAAATGTTATGTTAATATATATGACGAGAAAAAATACATCAAAATTAATAAAATATCTGTATTCGGTAACTATTATAGCTTCAATCTTGTTGTTGCCAATCTCACAACTCACTTCTGTTTACAAATAAATAAATTAAAATATATATTAATGATATTAAAGTACAACTATCATTAATACATTAAACTATAAATAATCGACTTAAAAAATAACTATTCCAGTCGTTGATCTTAAAAATATAATAATATTGTTCCAAAAATTTTTATTACGCATGAATCAAATTTTAGATGCTCAACAATTAAAGAATTGCTCTGGATGCTACACTTCAACGCTCAATAACAGAACAATTATTTTCGAATGAAAATAAATTAAGTACCGAAATTTATATATGCATCTAAACTTAAAGATTTCAATGGGGGTGATCAGGAGGTGTTTGAAAGTTGGAAGCAAAAAATAATGTAGTGTGTGGAAGACAGCGCTGACAACACAACCTATCACTGTATCTTTAGCCATGGGGTGCCACGTGGAGGAAAAAAGCAAGGTTCGGTCTACCCCGTGGATAACAAGCCACCCACTGCATCTTCAATGGAAGAGCGTCGCATGGAAGAGGGGCAATGTCCAGGGCACCACATGGATATCACAGCCTGACACCGTTTCTTTGGATGAGTGGGGTCCACACTGCAGATGTGAATTCCCATGGCTATAAAGCAGCAAAACGCTATGTTTTCGTTAAAAAACCTCATTCCCTCTAAATATTTCTTAACACATCCCTTTCTTATAATAATTTTTTATAAAAATGTTATTTAAAAAAGTCCCATTTTTTAGGGATTATTTCATAATTGAACAAAAATAAAAAAACCCAATTTTTATATATTATCCAAGCGCTTTTCCATTTTTTTTACTGTTAATATTTACTAAATTTTTTATTTCAAATATACAGTATTTTCGTACTTCAACATTAACTTATTTTAAAATTTCAAATTCATTTTCTATTCTCCTCCCATTGGTGACATGTTTCATAAATCTAATTATTTTCTATTAAATTAAAATTATAAATTTATTTTAAATTATTTTTTCATACATCTATAATTTTTAATCTTAAATAGAGATAGTAAAAATTGATTTGAATCCAAATGCAAAATAAGCAGAAAATAATAGTGAGAAAGTAAAGGAAAAAAATGTCAAACCAAAAGTCAAATCTTTTGATTTGAACAAAATTTGTGTTGGATGAAATCTAAAATTACAATGAAATGGATGATTTGTTTAATTAGAATGAATGAAATAAAATGGATGGAATAGAAATGGTATACTAATATACATATGTATACCACGTCTAAGGCAGATTCACCAGAGACAATGAAATCAATAGAGTAAGAAATTTCAGAATAAGAAGGAGAAGGAAACAAGAGAGAGAGGAGAAGAGATTGAGGCAGAAACAGAGAAAAATTTAGAAAAGAAGAGCGGAAATTAGTAGGAAAATAGAGAAAGATAAAGAAAACAGAGAAAGACCAAATAGAATGAGAGCTAAAAAGAGAAGGATTTGCATTCAATATTCAATCACCAACGAAATCCAACAAGTCTGTTATAATTACTATTCTCTCTCAACAGTACAAACAAAAATAGAAAATGACAAACTACAGAAAATATTACTTCATCAGCTACTCGATGCCACCTTATCATCTCATCTTCCAATTCTTCAGCTGCCATCAACTGGCTATCGTTCCCTTTGGGCCTTGCTCTCCTAGCATTTCATTTAAGCCTTCTTGATTGGTTCTTTGGGCTGTAATAGCTCAATGGCTGAGTAGACTGCTCTTCCTTGCTTCTGGCCGAGACATCATCCACAATTGCATATCATAACGGGGACAAAACAGCAATTTTTGCAAAACATTAAGGTTAAAAATGTAGATCAATATTTGGCAAGCATAAGATATTCCCAACTTCCAATATAAAGCTGCATTAAGAAGAGTTGCTGATGTTTCAGATCTGCTGATTGTATAATGCAGCATCTGGGGTGAGATGTTGGCTGCTCGCTGCAGTGTTTTTACTTTTTCTCAATTTCCAAATAACATCTGATCCAAGATAAATCAACAAGTATCACAAATTAGATCATTTACATCATGTTCAGGATGCAAAAACAATCTAACTCTTTTTCACAACTAAATCCTTTCACATCTGGTCCATCTTTTAGTTTTTCTTGCAGATAACTGAACATTTCATTGATACATATAAGATTGATTACAAAATTTCACAAAATATTGTACAGTTGGTATTTGGTGTCGTACCAAGGAAAATAAACCGCACCAATTCTGGATTTAGGAAAGATTTCACAGAACAGAAGCTTCATTTCCTCTCTTGCAGCTAGCAATGTTGCAATTTGGTGCCACCATAAATTAATATACAGATCAGAACAATATTTCTAAGAATAAAAATAATCATAGTCACAAGTTTTGATTACTTCAACCAAATTGGAGCTATCATAACTTAGTACACACCAATTGCAACCTATCCTGAATCTAAATCAAGCTGTCATATATGCGAGTAGCATGTCATCAAGAGGTAATACTCATTACCAAGATGAAAATAGACCCAGACAGTCTATTCAATATCTGACCATAAGCTACAAGAAAATTGCAACAGATCAAAACTGTTCACAACAATGACCAGAATTTTTCGTGTGCTAATATTAGACGTAATAATTTAAAAAGAACTCTCACATATCCTAGCAATCAAACCCATGCTTGTTTTTCATTATACAAACAAAACATTCACGAAATTGCAAAAACGAGCAGAAAGCACAACCATTAGTGAACAGATCCTGCCTTCTCTCCGGAATAGTTGAAAGAGCATCAAAACCAGCTGGGCTTCTGTGTATATCAGGTAAATCAAGGATCAGGGACAGGGTCTTGGCAGGAGAAGTCGTTTCGGTTGAGCAAGTAACATACTTTGAGCTACCCTTTTCAGAAGTAGTGTTCAATTTTGCAGCATTGAGACTGTTAAGGTCCTTGGGGATAAAAAGTGATCATTGGCATTTGAAAATTTAATGCAAATGATGGCAGTGGAAAAGCACTGGGCAAGGCTGACTATGCAAGAGAGACTGCATATCTCTGCAAGCCCCAACTGACTGAGGTCATTGTTACCATCTTTCTTTGAAGGTAGGACTAAAATGAAGAAATTGATGACCCTGAGATTAGCCTTAAATTAATGATATGACTGATAACACTGTCTTAGTGGTTAGAAGAATAATTAAAGAATTGTATACATGCACAAGGGATTGCTGACAATCTTATGTGGACAAAAACGTTGGGTGCTTGTTGAGCATGTTTACTTTTCTTAATTTTCAAATAACTACTAACATAAATCAGAACCAATCATAAATTTGGTCATTTATATCTGCCTCAAGATGCAACTTTGAATCTGACTCTTCTTCATGACTAGCTCCACCACCATTGGGTATATAGCCATGTACAATATCTGACGGGTCTTGGCTAACAGCTGTGCTTTTCTTGTATAAGCCTTTACTTCTATCCAGAAACCCTATTCTCATCATGTTCGCATATTTTTCCCTAATTTCAACGAGAGGATGTTTTTGCAAAAGTTGCTGGCCATCATATGCTTCTCTGAGAACCACAGTCTGAGTATCACACTTCATGGAGAGATAAAAAATTCCAGGGTGGCGCTCAAACACTTTAGTGAACTTTTGAGGTAGTGACAATGGTTTACGGAGATTGCTCACATTCTTACGCTCAGTTTTTTTCTGTATCATAAGGTGAAGAAGCTCATGAAATACCCCAACTATCCTCTTCTCAGATACATCTGTACGTGGATCTAAATGAGAAGCATCAGAATATGGCGAAGTATAAGGAAGCCTCTGCCACTCTTCTAACCATTTCATGCACTTCCTCTTCAACCCAAAGCCCCTTGTGAATCCAATTGGAAATGCTAAGCAGTCATTTTTCACATCCATTCCTTGTAACCCAGCATTTTTCTGCAACTGAGAGACAGCAAGGCTATCATTCCAAATTTGAAGTTTTAGGCCAACACGGGCATCAGGAAGGCGAACTGAAGAAAATAATTCAGGATGGTGCAAGACCAAGGTATTAAAATAACCATAAGGCAATCCCATGTCCCATTTTAGCTGATCAATTGTTTGTAATGGAAGAACCCTGCCCCTTGTAAGCATTAGCAGTTTGCAAAGCCTTTCAATGAGATCCGTTTGATCCTGCTTGATGATGCAAAGTTCTTCTTGATGAATTTTCAGGGCTTCTGGAGTCAACTGGAAGCAGGGAACGCGAGTTCCACCACTATCAAGGATGTAAGATTCGTGGAAAATAGTAGGATATCTCCTAATAAATGTAGAGAGCTTAAGATCATGAGGCAGACCAAGCTGTCCACGATGTGGAGTGAGACGATAAATAGGAAGGCAGCAATGGGGAGCTGCAGAGATGATGGAAATAAGAATGCAGGTTGTTCTGAGATCCCCTTGCCCAGCTACAACAGCGTCCAAGGCCCTATCTTTCACCCATTTCAGCTTAACATTAACTAGATTGAACTTTTGCTGATAATTGAATCCTTTCTGGCAACCAGTAAGAAAACCGGCGCCCCATTCTCTACTTAATAATGATAAAAAGAACATATTCCTTTACAGTGATTGTAATGTATCAAAGTACATGCTCAAATTTCACAATTTAGTATTTTTATATTCAAGGAATCAACAAACATGAAGCCAACAATGGAACAAAAGATACTCTGCCGGTAGTAGATGACCTAGAAATCAGTAACAATGAGAAAAAAGAAGACTGTCATTTGATTAGAAATCAATACACCCATAAACATTCTACAAATTACATTTGGGTGGTGGCAGGAAAACCCTCCCTCCTAAGGAGATGATAGAAATGGAACAGAACTAAACATCAAATGCCAAAAGAGCAAACACAATTCAACTTATTGAACTACCAGAATATGCTAACTGTCAAACAGTAAACTCAGCCACCCACATCCACCACCAACCCCCCTCCCCCCCCCCCCCACCCCCCACCCCCGGCATACACTTAGTGCTTGAATATCAAACACAGTAATTAAATAAATTAATCTATCTTTTCTTCTTTCTCAGGTTACTCCACATGCAAAAGAATCAAAGAAAAAAAACTGAAAAATATTGTTTACACATTTTGAATTCAAATTATGATCAAACTAACAAGACTCAAAAGGTGAAGGATTTAAAGCATCCCAGTCCTCTAATTCTCTTGTCTGAATTCCTTGCTCAGCAGTCTTATTTGAAAGTATTACCCTTATACCCCATATTGAGAAGAAAAAGGAGCTATTTCACTTTTTTACAATTGAGATCACTACCCAAGTTTCTCTTAAGACAACTGGTATCAATTTTCTTTCACCATAAAAGTTATTACTCAGTCACCCTTAGCCTCAATATTCATTTTGTCTCTTATTAATTTCCTCTGCTAACAATATTCTCTATGCTGAAAATGTTTCATTAATACCAAACCTATATCTATTATATTCATATCAATCCCTTTAATTAGATTGTAACCTGTCAATGTTTCCATTCTAAACAGAGTGGTGCCAGTGAATAGAAGAGGTAGTGGAGGAGGAAGATGGCTGTAAAACAATACTACAGAGAGCATTTTATGGGTTATTTCGTGCACAAATAGCATTAAGTAAGACCATTATTTATTGAAATATTATATAATGACTGATAAGCATGAGGAAATAATTGCTGAAAGAAAGGTCATCGGCACAACTATTTTGTTGATGCAGTTGTCAAACTAAAATTACAAATGTCAAATCCCGATCAAAGAATTAATGTATTAATCAAGAAAAATAGACTGATCAATGCAGAAACTTTAGATTTCTTCAAGAATTTATCATACAGTGCCACACAAATGGCTTCCTAGATTCACATCCGAATCTTTACAACAACAGAAAATCTACTTAAACTAGAAAGATTCAGTTTTATATATATATATATATATATATATATATATATATATATATATATATATATATATATATATATATATATATATATATATATATACATACATACTTAGCAGGGATTGGGCACTGGTATAACTCAGAGCAGACATTATTAATTAAATTAAAAGCATCAAATAATTTACAATCAGAATTTTCACATTTAGCAATGGATTGAAAGCATTTGCATCAGCAAATTGCCTACATTTAGCAAGGCTATTAAATTGATTTGATGGGATTAAAATAAAAAAAATCACCTGAGAAGCAGAAATGCAAATTCCGGTTGTTCTGATGAAAGACTAGTTGTGGGTAGAAGCCAAGCGAAGATTCTGCAAATATACAAACATGCATCACAATTTCAGAATTTTGAAGAATAACCACAACAAATTGAAGTGAAGAAAAACCATTACAAATTGAAGTGGAGAAAACCCACCAGTAGCTTACCTATTCTAAGTCTTGAATTGAAGATGAATTTGGAAAGGGAAAGAGTAAACCCAAATCTGAAAAAAGAACAACAAAATGAACATGAAATCCTAATTCAAGGCTTTCGTTAAAGAATCAAAGGTAAAAGAAAAGAAAAATCAAAATAAAAAGTCTAAATTATATAATCAAACCCATGAATTGAAGAACCAACAGATGTACAATAATTAATAGTTAAGAAAAAATGAACAGAAGAACAACTGACCAGCGACGCACCAGTCACCAAGAAGAACGGAAGAGGGCGTTGGCGAGAGGCAGCGCGCGGTTTCAAGCTTAAATTTGCCGATGGCCAATGGACAAGCAACTGTGCCTGAAACTTTTTTTTTTTAACCTCAGAAAATATATTTTTTTAATTTTTAAAAACAATCAACCGCTAGAAATAGAATTCAATATTTAATTAAAAAAATTCTCTACTAAAAACTTTTAAATTTAATTTTTAATTTCAATATTTACATATTCCTATAACTATAGGTGTCAAAAATTAAAAAATAATAATATAAATTAAATTAAATTATTTATATATCTATATAGGTATAGGTGCCAAAAAAAAAGATAATAATATTTTTATTTTTTGAGAATAAATAATAGTATTTAAGTGACACTAAAATTAAATAAAATGAAATTAATAAAATAATTATATGATAAATTGCTTAGTTTCATAGGCATTATGTTAAAAATAGATAAGTACTAAATAAGTGATACTAAAAGTAAATAAAATTAGACTAATAGGATAATTAGGCATGGTACTGATGCGCAAGAACTCTATTTTATTTTGACGTAATTTTTCAAATGATTTTTCAGATTTTGGTATTGTTGTTTCTCATTGTAAGTCTTTGTTGATGAGTAATTCAGATATTGTTTTGGCTTCGACTAGTAGACCTAACAATATTAAGATTCATAAATTAGTTAAAGTTTCGGTTTTGTATAACTCTTATAGTTTGTGGATATTCTTCCCCCTTATTTGTAATCTTTTATTCTATAAAGGTTATTCTTTCTTGAAAAAAAGATAATTAGGTGATAAATGGTTTTAATTTACATAGATGAAAAAAAAATAGAATAGTAGTTGAATAACATTATAAATTAAATTAAAGATAAATTGCTTAGATATATATTTATATAGACATTGGGATCAAAAATATGATAATATTAATGGTATGATATTAAAAATAAATAAAATTAAATTATTAAGATAATTAGATGATATATTGCTTAGTTTACATACCTGTATTAGTGCCAAAAATAGATAGTAATAATTAAATGATACTAAAAGTGAATAAAATGAAATTGTTAAAATAATAATAGTTACTTATATATACATATAAGTTATATTGCTAATTGATGAGTGATAATTGGAAGACGTTAAAAATAAATAAAATTATATTGCTAAAGTAATTAGGTTATAAATTATTCAATTACATACCCATATAAATATTGGTACAAAAAATAAAGTAATAGTTGAGTGGCATTAAAAGTAAATTAAATTAAAAATAATTTGTTTAGTTATATGTTTGTTGATATTATAAGAAAAATAGAGTTATTGATGTTAAAGCAAAGTGGAGGTGCTCTTCCATTAGGTTGTCTCAGTTATCATGGCATAATCTTAGACCAAAAATATGTTTTAATTAGGAGCTACTTATTTGAGAATAAATGGAATGTAAATTTCTTGCATTAGAAAAGTAATATATGCAATATTTATAATCAAAATCGACCAAAATATGCTTTAATTAGGAGCTGATTTAGCACTTGCCTTTTCTCATTTGAAATGTTAATTATTTGTGCATTTCTTAAATATTTTTAATTAAGTCGCACAACAACAATTGGTCCCAATCTTGCATGCCCTGTAGGGGTGTGCATCGGTCGGGTTCAGATGAATCCGACCCGAACCCAATTAACCCAAAATACCCGACCCGAACCCAATTAACCCGAAATCCAAAATTTACCTATTTCCCTCACCCGATCCTACCCTACATAAATTTGGGCTTCTACCCGAACAATCCGATTTTTTCGGGCCCTGACCCGAATAACCCGAATTTTTATTTTTTTAATTTACATATTTAAATTAAAATCCTAAATTAATACAAATAAATAATATTAAATACCATAAAAAATATTTTAAAAATACAACAAACTAATAATTTCAAAATTACATTAAATATATATTATATATTAATTAATATTGTAGAGAAATTAATTTTTTTATTTATATTTTTTAAAATTCAGGTTGTTCGGTCGGGTTCGGGTTAGTCGGATTTCACCCGACCCGACCCGAATATCCATAATCGAACCGATCCTATTAACCCGATTAATTTCACCCGAATTGATTGGTTCGGTTCGGGTTGATCGGGTCGGTTCGATTTTTACACTCCCCTAATGACCTGTTAGGCATTTTCATAAACAATTTATCCCGATGATATTTTTCATAAAATTCAAACACCGATAATGAAATAGAAGTGTGCTTGGAATTGAGAAGAAAGTATTTGGCAAAAAGAAAAGAAAAGAGAGTTAAGAAGCAAAGTTAAAACGAGTTTTAGCTTGAGTATAAAGAGAAGCAGGAGATGTTAGCTCTACTAAGGCCACAACAGTAGAGAGAAAATTCTCAAAAACATAATCGAATAAAGAAGAAGAAGAAGAAGAAGAAGAAGAGTACGACATAGAAATTAGGGCTTCAGAAATTTGGAAAACCTCTTAAAAAAGAAGAAGGGTGACATGGCATCCTAGTTGGCAGGGTGGGACCACATTTTATCCGAATCAGCAAGATCTGTTATCTTTTAACTGATTATTGGATGGATTCCCTTAATTGAAAGGAAAATCAAAGTTGGAGACTGCCATTGCAAGGTTCCAAATGTTAGATCTAACATTGAAAAATACTATATAGTTTAGGTCTAAATTTGTAGATCTAATGTTAGATCTTCCACGAGTTGGCATCTCATCGAGTATTATAGGGCCCCAAACCAAAATAGAAAAGAGGATTCTTAATATCTCATTCACAAGTTAGCTTCCATCTCTAACTTACCTTGGTGTATTTTAGGATATTTTAATGATGAGTTAAATGCTTCGAAAAAAATAGGTGGGCATATTCAACCTCAACGTCTGATTCAATGTTTTAGAAGGGCAATTAAGGACAATGGCATGGATGGGTATTTCTTTACATGGGAAATACCATTGATTCGAGTACCGGAGTGTACACTATCCGGCGGTGATGTTATATATATATGGCAATATTACGTTAGACACCAATTAAATAAACCAGATCATTTAACATTAATATTGTAATCGCCAATTTACTATTCATTTGGTCAGTCATTATTCTGGAAGTGAAAATTCAGACAGTATAACAGTTATAATATTAGCCTAGCCTCCTGCTAAAATTTCAAGTAACACTCCCAATAATCAATTCTCCTCCTCCAAAACACCAACAATTTACAAACACTTCTATAATCATCCACATTCAACAAGTAATTCAAATTCATTATGTTTATCATATGCATTATAAATTCGATTTCACAAGTTCATACATAACATTCAATTTATTTCATAATTACAACTTATAAAATTTCATATACATAATCTTAACTATATATGCCAACAAATGTTTATCTACTTTACATAATTCTTCTCAAAATTAGTATCCCCATATACATGGCATGCCATTCACCTTAAAATCCTTCATGCTCTATTCGTCTTGTACATGTCCCCTACACGCAATAAAATAAACTACACGTTGAGCAAATTGCTCAGTGGTGGTAATCCCTCTAAAATATTTCACAAATTCACACGGGCACACAATTATTCTTATGGGTATAAATCTCATCGTTTCTTATTACCATTATGACCTAAATTTCCCTAATTATTAATTATTTTAAATATATTATTTCAATTTATTCTCAATTTCCCATTTATACTTATTTAATTCACTATTCAATATTTTTACCTAAGTTCTAATTTATTTCATCTTTTCTTATAATTTCCAATTTTATTCATTTAAACCATAACCCTTTGCCAAATTTCAAATTTTCCTTTGAAATGTACATTCTTTAGCAAAATTACCATTTAGTCACTAAACTTCTAGGTTATACCAAATTTACTTTTTCTTCACCAAATTATTTTTATGCCATTAATTACAATTATGCCACCAATTTCTCAAATTTTTTTGCTAAATTACCATTTAGCTCTTAATATTTATCTTATTTACAAAGTCACCCCTATTTCATTAAATTACCATTTTAGTCTTTCGATTTTCATTTAGTTACAAAATACGCCATATTTACCCTTTATTCATAATTCTTCTTACATAATTACAATTTAATCCTTAAATTACTCAATAATCACTTAACTTGCCACAAATTACTCATATCTTACCTGTAATGGCCTGAACGCAGGGTTAGCTGTGAATAATATTTTCCGATAATGAATAGTAAATTCGGCCTGAAAGTATACCAGGAGGTAAAAAAAATATTTTATTTGACCATCGAAAAATATGGATCACGAGTAATCTTGAGTTAAAATTTTAAGTAAAATCGAGATCAAATAGACCTCCAAAAGTCAAAAATATAAAAAAGGTAGCGAGTCAATTTTTATTATACAAAGATTGGCTTGATTTTGCATGAATTTTTAAAAATAGCAAATAAACTTTGAAAATTACCAAATTTTGCAGACCTTTTTTAAAATTTATGTAGAATATTTTAATAATAAAAAGCGAATTTTTTGGTAACATCGGTATTTTTAAATAGGACAGATTTAATCAAATCAGACTGAAAATGGACTCCGATTGAGAAAAAAATTTGTGTACAATCTATTTTTGGTGTGATAAGAATGATGAAATCAAAATTGAAGTGATTTAAAGTTGAAAAGTGATAAAAATGAATTAATACTTTTAATGGATTAAAAGTGGGCTTTTGACTAATTGGGTTAGACCTATTATCGAGGCCCAAGTTTTGGCCCATAGGAAGGAGTATTTAAGGTGAAAAAATTTGAGATTTCACCAGAAAATTCTAGCCTCTCCTCCTTCCTTTTTGTGGTTGAACCATTAATGGTGTCTCTCTCTCCTAATTTTCTTTCATTTCACTTAAATTTCACATCTTAATCCAACATTAGAAAGCTAATTCTATCCCTCTAGATTAGTTTTCAGCCCTTCACTCTTTGACTTGAGCAAAGGAAGTAAGAGAAAATAAAAATTCAAAATTTAGGTATCAAAAAGAAGTATGAGAAATTGATGAGTTTAATTTGATTTTAAGGTGCCTCTTACTAAATTAAGGTGCCTAGAACTCATTAATGTTGTTATTTTGAGCAAAAAAATTAAAATCATGGTATTTCTATTGAAGGGAATTTCGGCCTCTTAGTGATGAATTTGAAGATGAATGATTTTTCTTGATTTAAGGCTTGGAAAAGAAAATTTAAGGAAGGTTAAGACAAGAAAATAGTTAAATGAAAATGAAATCTATTAATTTTCCCTAAATTGTATAATTTTCCTTTTATTTAAGTTAAGTAAAAATTTGTAAAATGTATGTATATTGAAATTAGTTTTAGAATAATGAAATTGGACCTTAAATAAGCATGTTAGAAAGCTTAAATAAATTTAAAAGAATTTGTATAATAACTTAGCATGGTGGCCAAATTGTGTTCCTAAAGAAAAAAATATGTATGTTATGTATTTTGAAGAAATTAAGCCTTTAATTGATAATAGACATGAAACAAATTATCGATAAATTTTTAGAAAATTTATGAAATTTATTTGAATATTTTTAAAATAATTATTGAATTATGTAACTAATGAAAATAGTGAATTTTTGTGAATTAAGGCATGGAATGAGTAAATAATGTACCTATGAATTTTTATAGAATTTATTTGAATATTTTTGATGAAATATTTAAATATGTACAAAATGAAATTATTGAATTATTGAGTTATAAATCGTAATTTTTGTGAAAAATAATGAATTATATTGATATAATTCATAAATTGTCTAAAATTAGTTAAAAGAGTGACTGGCCAATTTAGAAAAATAAAAAGACCATAAAAATATAATGAGTATCATGACCATATTGAATTATCGAGAAATAATTCATAAATCGACAATAAAAATGGTGAATTATTATAAAGTAATTAACAAACCGTATAAAAGCATTAAACATTCTGAATGATTGCGATTTCGAACAGAAAAAAGGTAAAATGACACGTAAAATCAAAATATTGAATTATCAATAAATAATTCATAAATTGAAAAAAAAGTAGTGAATTATAATGATATAATTCACATAGTGTATAGAAAGTACTAAAAGAATAAAGGATTAAAGTAGTGAAATGAAAAGACTCTGAAAAGACACTGTGAAAAGTGATTGTGGTGAATTATGATGATATAATTCACGAACTGTGTAAAAGACACAAAAAAGTGATAGAAAAAAAAGCTATTAAAAAGTTAAAAGTACAGAAAAAATAACTAGCTAAAGTATGGAAAAGAAAAGACACTGAAAAGAAAAATGTGCAAGTGATTGTGGTGAATTATGATGTTATAATTCATAAACTGTATATAAGATATTGAAAAAGTAACTGAAAGGAAAAAGTCCGAAATAGTTAAAAGTACTAAAAAAATTAACTTACAAAAAGTATTGTTTAAAAAGTAATGAAAACTGTTTAAAATTTAAAAAATATTTTGAAAGTAAGTGATCTTTGCCCTTAGTAATAGTTAGGCAGTAAAAGTCTTGCTCAGAATATAATTGACTAGCTATAGGGACACTCTATATCGCGGTGCAAGTCATAACGATTTGCTTTGTTATGGTAGGATCTTTGATCTCCATAGAATTTGTACCTGTTTGATCTGATATCTGCTCTATGAGATTTGATCATTCGGGATCATTTCTCAATTTGTTCCGTATGTGATTCTGTGGGGTCCACATCTCGTATATCCTATTTGAGAGTTCTCGTTGAATTGTACTAGAGACATATTGATTAGAATTTCAAAAAGTAAGCTAAAATTAAAAGATAAAAATGGAAAAGGACTTAATTGAATGAAAAAAAATTGGGGCAAAATCATAATTTTTCCAAAAATTATACTTAATGAGCAAAAATGAAAGAAAATATTTTATAAAGGTAAAATAGTAATTTAATGATCAATCAGGTCAAAAATAAGCTTTTTGTAAAGAAAAATGACTAAAATATAATTTTACATGAAAAAGTTAAAATGATGACCAATTGGTATATTGTATACCAATTACTACTTTGTAAATGAAAAATTTGTAAATTAGTGCTAAAATTGAGAGTAAAGCTGTAAAATGGTAATTTCGTAATTAATTAAGAAATTATGGACTAAAAATGAAATATTGTACAATAAGTTCAAACAAATATCGAACAGAAATTCCGTAAGTCAAAGTCTACTTAAAGGTAGAAATAAGCAAATAAATGGCAATTTTGCAATAAACATGTAAAAATGACAATTTTGTAAAAATTGTGTAAAAAGTATCTATTTGTAATAAAATAAAGAAATAAAAATTTAATTGCAAAGTTTTTCTACAGTAAATGTACTACTTGCTTTGAATGTTAAAAGTATTGATAAGCATATTTTGATAAATAATTAAAAGTCAAAGTGAAAATACATGAACCAATGGTAAAACTGTAATTTAAATGTAATAAGAATAATTCTGTAATCAAGTAAAAAATCGAGAATTAAATTATAAAATTTTTCATAATAGTGGCAATTAATAATGTAAAATGCCAAACAGTACAATAATTATACTGGACTGTTTAATATGAAACTTTATTTAAAAAGTCAAAGTAAAGCTTCATAAATTGCTAAATATGCTAAAGATTAAGTGAACAATAAAAGTATGTAAAAGTAAGAAAAATAATGATAATTTAGTAAATAATTTGCAAAAAGGATATTTTTGTAAATACATTTAAAAGTTCAACACCGAAATGAAAAATTTACCGAAATTAAGTATTGAATTGAAAATACCGTTAAAATATTGAAAATGACTTTTTTATAAGACAACAATGACTTCTTTTGACATAATTAATGTAAATATGCTATTTGGGAAATTCCTCGATTCATAGTAATCACTGAGCATATTTAGTGTTCAGAACTTAGTGTTTACTGCGTGTAGGTCCTAAAAAGAAGCTGGAGCATGGTACACAGTGGAGCAAAGATTAAAGAGAAAGAAGAGACAATTGTGATTATTTAGTACTTTTGGCATGTATATATTTAGATAATGGAAGTATAAGATGAAAATGTATTTATTTAATAGATTGATTTGACTGTAAATCTGTGGTTTGTCAGGAAGTGTTTTGAGTGGATGTGTTTAAATTGTAAATGAATGGTTGGAATGCATAGATGTACTGTTATAATCTGTTTCGCCTCTGAGAGGCTGCATTTTGTTTGATTTTTTTCAAGAGGCTAGTAAATTTTTAGCCGTTATGCTGCCAGATTTTTAATAAAATGAATAGTGTTGTAAACAGTTATGAGTTAATGAGTTCAATGTATGAATTTGAATAGTGAATAAGTATCGACAATCAATTAATTATTTGGTTAAGCAATTAATATTGAAAAAAAATTGGCTTATCGCTTCATTTTGTATCGGAAAAAACTATTCAGATAAGGGTGTTACATTACCATTTTCATTACTTTGCCCTTAGTATCCTAGTGGAGATTACACAAACAATATGTATGTGTGGGATTATGAACTCCAAGGTTCGAAATATTCTTTCTCACTCAAATTTTCTTGCTTTTCGGGTGTGAGGCCGTCTTTGGTCCACTATGTAAGTCGCCACAACTTTCTACCGTGGTATAATAATGACGTCCCTATACTAGCCAACTACATCTTATAACTATTTTTCTCGTAACACCCTTAATTTATTCATGATTTCCATATACCGTATCCTATTCCTAATGATATCACATGATTACTATTCATTCAATATCAATTTTGGCAGCATAACGGCTTATAAATTGCGTTGCTCCAAACCTACAAATCAACAAAATAACACTCCCAAAAAGACAACCTCCACCTCCATAACTTCATTCACATATATAGCACTTTTAAAATCATCCATCTCATCATCACAATAAAGTCATAAAATTCCATATACACATGCTTAAATATGTATACACATAATTAAATTCGCAGTTCATTTGCATCTAACATACAATATTAATTACCACATGCCGAGTATTTAAATCTAATACATGAGATATCTAGTCTTCGTGTCCATAAGTGTGTCACATGTGCACGCCATCTTGATCTTTCTTCATTGCGTCCTTAATTATCTGTTCTTACGTGCAATCAACAAACCACGCGCTAAGCAACACTGTTGCTTAGTGGTAGATACAACTACACAAAATTTCATTTAAATATTTTTATTTTTATTTCTATTTCTATTTCTATTTCTATTTCTATTTCTATTTCTATTTCTATTTCTATTTCTATTTTTATTATCATTATTATTTTTATATTATCATTTAGTTTTGGTTGACTTTATATTCTTATGTTTTCATCGTTTTGTTGTTTGACAGCTATTACTTACAATTTCAACATAATTTCTTCTTATGCCCTTACTTCCTTATTTGATTACATAGTAGTTCGTGTCTATCACTTAATTCTTTTATTATATTTATTTACTTTATTTCACTCTATCTAAATTTTGTGCTAATCTCATAATAATTTACAAATTTAATCTTACTGAGCATACTATGCGAATCAATCTCAATATCGTTATTAGTTTTGCCCTTAATTGACCAAACAATATTTTATCTTTCTTAATTTCTTTATCGTTCTTAAACTTTTACATCTTTGGAAAAATCTCATCTAAGTCATTTTCTAACTAAATTGACATTTTTTGTAGTTTCTTTCTTTTTAATTGCTATTCTACCCTCCATCTCTCCTTTTAATATTTTCACTATAAATTTTAATTTCCTTTCGTTTTAGTCCTTAAATTAGTTTCCTTTGCTAAAATTACAATTTTCATCTCTATTTTCTTAACTTTTTGACTAAATTACGATTTCGTCCTTCATATACTAAAAACATTCATTTTTTACTATGTTTGACATTTTACTATCTATTGACCATTTTACCTATATTTGCTCTTTTTTGTATTTTATTTCATTTTAATTCCTCAAGTTACATTTTTGGTCTTCTACATTTCTTTATGTAAGGATAAATTACCATTTTACCCTTTATATTACTTAATTTAAATCCATTTGGTCCTCTTATTATCATAATTTTGCTATTTAATCCTTTTGATACTTATTTTTCTTATTAATTCTCACATTATTCTTACTTGTATGTAAAATTACAATTTAGTCCCTAGATTTTCTTTTTATCACATTTTACTTCATATAATTCCACTCTTAATCCTTTAGGTTTCCTTTATCTTTTATTTTGTCTTAGGTGGTAAATTTACATTCTAATCCTTATGTGTATCCATGAAATGGCAAATTAAATATTGATCCCTAACTTTTATTTCATCATTTTTAACTTAGTTTGACCTTAATTTTAATCCTTATTGCTTTATTTGTCTTTTATTCCATACTAAGTGTAAAATTTGCATTTTGATCCCTGTACTTAATCATGTGATGGTAAATTACAATTGAGTACCTAAACTTTTATTTTCTTTATGTTTGACCTTATTTGACTTTCTTTTTTACTCTTTTTGCTTCCTTTGACTTCTATTTCCTTCTAACTTGAAAATTTACTTTTTAGTTCTTATATTTTCTCATAAAATGATAAATTAAATTTTAATCCTTAAAATTTTCAGTATTTATAATTTTACCCTTTTTCAGCTATTTGATCATTTTTAACTTCTTTAATCACCTTATTAATATTAAATTACGATTTTATCATTGGTTTATCACGTAATTATATTTTTACCCTTTTTAAGTCTATTAGTTATATTTTTCACTTTACTTCTTGTTTAATTATATTTATGATATCTCATATTTTACTTTTTGGTCCCTATTTTCTCTCGTAATTACAATTTTACACTTTTTGTATTGTCGTTCATTTCTTACATTATTTCATATTTATTTAACTTTAGGGCATCCTACATGCATATTTTCCCAATTTATCCTTATTTTCACATATATTTATGTTTTTATCCTTTTTGGAATTATTAATCAAATTTTCTATATTATTTCTTATTTTATTAACTTTATGATATTCTTTTGCTTAACTTATTATTTAATTCCTATTTTCTTATATAATTACCGTTTTGCCTCTAGTGATGACTAGTGAAAATTCTCGAATTGAATATATAGGATGAGAACTGTATGACTATATGAATGTATTGTATAACAGTATATGAAGCCTTATAATTATTTTTGTGGGGTGACTACTTGAGCGTAGCCATCCCTCGGTACTGTATGTGAGATGATTACTTGAGCGTAGCCATCCCTCGATACTGTATGATTGTATGAATCTACCGCGATATATGGATCCCTATAGTTAGCCATTATGTCCTAGTATCCTGGATTACCCACCGCACACTAAAGGCAACTAATTATTTTACTTTATGTTGTATTTTAAAATAATATTTCATAATATTCCCATCATGTCACATATCATGCATTCTCTTATCATGTTCATTCATCAACGCCACATTTGGCATGCATTCATCAATACTACATATGAATCCATAATGTTTATAGTAATTATTATCTAACATGATGAAAATATGGCATTTTCATTAAGTATACCATTCAGCCATAATAGGATCACCCACTTTATGCTTGATTTCTTTCTCATTTTATTAAGTTATCTAAATTTGTTTCACCTTTTTCCTTTGAATTCATATAGTTACATAACAATATATCATTATGTACACATGGTAAATATTACGTCTATTTATTATTTAAAGTTTAAATCATTCAAATAATACTTATTCCACTTAATGCTATCCATTTTATGTTAAAAAGATTAATTAACATCAAAATATCATTTTGTACTACAATATGTTCAATTCGGCCTCAATATAGTTTCATACTTATAATGTAATTCTTTCTTCATCTATATGCCATATGTGTTTCTAATGTCATTTTAAACATTTATATAACAATACATACTCAATTTACCTTATAATTCTGAAGTTAACTTTAGGTACATCATTATGTTTAAATATACATTATTATGTCCATTTATTTTTTTTAGTTCTAATCAATTCTATCATATTCCTCATACAACATATCATGTTTTTCATACCATACATACCATAAATTATTAAATTTCATCACATGAAGCTTTAATACATAATTCGACCAACCTTAGATTTCTTATTTTCAGTTTGTTTTCTTCATCATCTTATACTCAAATCATCTTAATTCATCATTCTATCATGTTATTTTAAATTATTTCACATTTCTACATAAGTTTGCATAGTTATATAATGTAAATTATAAGTAAATTCCAAGTAAATAAATGAAATAATGTGTAATTTGTATCCACTAATCTTATTTTGGCTTGAGAATGACCTACTTATCCTTATTCTCTTCTTTTTTTCTCCTTATTTATGTCTTTTCCTTAAATTTGCTCTTTAGATCGAATTTAGGAGGGAGAAATTAATGAATTTTAGCTATGGATTTAAATAAATAAAAGCTACTAAAGAACTCTAATAATCATACTCAACATGCTTAACACAATACCTAATTAATTCTAACAAAAACTCAAATAGTTACCTAATTAGGTTAATCTTCTCGCACAAAAATTCTCAACTTTTAAGCTTTCTCTTGCTGCAATTAAATTTTTAGGATCTGGAGGATGATTTCTAGAGTATATAGGTGAAATTAAGGCTTGAAATATGGTGGGAGAAAGAAGAAATAAAAAAATGGTGGAATGGCAAAAAAAAGGGTTAGTTCAATTTTGGCTAAGAAAAATGAGAAAGATGGAAGATTTTTGGGCAGAATTACAAATGATTTTAGAACCCTCTAGTCTGCCCTTAAATTCACCAAATCTAAGGTCAGGATTTCTCAATTTACTATTTGATCTAAAGGCTTATTTCTAAGCCACTTATCATCATTTCATGGATCCTTACACCTCTTTAGGTTATGCTGCTGCATGTAGGTGATTATGGCTTAATAATAATGATATTTATACCCTTAAATATTTAAAATATGGCAATTAAGCGCATTAATTAATTTAATCTTCGTTTTTTGCCATTTTTTTGAAAATCGATGTTTTGATTATTTGAATTCCCTAAAATTTTGCTTTATGTGCAATAGCATATACAAAAGCACATGTTTAAAATTTTAGCTCATTCTAATATCATTTCGGTATACTTTCAACTATGGAGGCAATTTCAACCGGCCAAAAACCTAAAATTCCAAAGCTATCAGAAAAATTATTTTCCACTTTCAATAGTTTATTTATGCTATTTCTAGTGTGTTTGTATGATTAGAATAATTTTTGGAGCTTTCTAGAATATTTCTAATGTGTCTATACTATTTACCACTAAATGTAACACCCCACTAACCTTTATGAATGTTGTGCATGGTATGCAAGTTATGGTGATGTCATATACTATTATGGTAATGGCCATTCTTATTAGTAATTAAATTCTTGGGTTTATTACTTAAGTTCCCAAGTTGTTTCCTCCACATCATGACCTATTTCGAATATTTTGATGAATAGTATTATTTTGTTCCTTAGCCAATTAACCTTTTGGCCAGAATCTTTAGTGATTTTTCATTAGATGATAAATCTAGTCAAAGTTGATCTTCCTTCGACTTCTTTGGTAACTTTTGGTTTGACCACATCGCTTTTATTAAGTTTACTTCACCATGCTTCTGCTGCACCACTTGATGCTTAGCTCCTACTTGCTGACATGTTCAATGTAATTTGTTATTGTTTAGAAGCATAACTTATTTATGAGCTTTCATCAGGATATTCTCTTTAACCACACAGTCAGAAAAAGATAGTGAGTTCTCTCTTAATAGAAATGATTGATTATACTGTGAAGGGAGAATATGTTACTAAGGGCAAAAATATATCTTTTACACTTATTCATATGTTATACTTAATATATTCATGCTTTTCACCATATTAATCATGTAATAGCACTTTCTTCACAAAATTTCTTATAATATATATCATATGTCATCACTACATCACACTTTATCAATTTCTTTATCGTGCACACATTTAATTACATACATCTTATTCAACCATTTCATGTTTATGAGTCAAACTCCATTTTCATCATCTAATATTAGTTTAATCATGCCATTAATCATATTTTATATAATTTCATTCATGTTTCATCAAAATTACCTAGGTATATAATTAGTATACCATTTGATCACAATATACTTGGCTATATTCCTATTTTTTCACTCCATTTCAATTTAAAAATGCTTAAATAAGTATTACAAACATTTTAATAAGCAAACAATCAAAGTTTCTCAAGTTTAGGCTATTGGTACCATTATGCTTTTATACTCTTTCTACATCTTTTTCTTCCTCCTTTTTATTCATTATGCAATTCCATAATCATTTATACATATTCATACCATTTATTCAATTAAATTCAAAAACATAATTATTTTTCCTAAATTTTCCCTAAGTGGCTGAATTGTCCAATATATAATCTTACAAGTTTTCTTCAATTAAAACACATTATTTCATTTATTTATTATCCAATTTTATCAATCTAACATTAATTTGAATTTACACATATAACTCATGCAAATTCTCTAAGTTACTTAAACCTATTAATAAGAAATAAGTTGGTAGAATTTTCACTGACCTTTTTTCCTTCTTCTTCCAAGTTCACTATACTCTTTTCTTATTTTTTTCTTCCTTCTTCTTCTTCTTCTTCTCTTCTTCTCCTTTTTCTTGCCCTAAACAAGTTCATTAAGTGAGTAATCCATTAGTTCTCTTTATGATTTCACCCAAATTCACATCAATCCAATTAATCCTACCTATTTTCCACTAAATCCAAACATAAAACAAAAATCTACTTACTTGTTTATGTTTTTCTTTCATAATTCTCTCAAAATTCAAGTTTTTAATCTTCATAAAACTCTTATATTTAATGGAAAGGAGGCTAGTTAACTTGTTAGAGATGGGATTAGGGTTAGAAATTAGAGAAATTTTTAGTGGAATTGAAGAAAAATGGTGTAGAATGGGAGAGAGGAATTAGGCTATAGTTAAAAGAGCAAAGAAATGTGTGTATCATTATAGAAATGGCAAATTTTTAGGGATATTTATATCCCTTGGATGAATGGCTAGGAATAATTCTTGTTACTACTCAATCTAATTGCTAATATTCAGCCAAATATCACTTTTTCGTTGGTTCCAATATTTTATTATTAAATGTTCATCAAAATTAGTTCAAAAATATAAAAAATTATTTTTTAGATTATGTCTAAAATTTTGGATCAAAATGAGATCATTTCAGTAGCTTTTTTGATTTGGTAATGCCTTTACTGTTCGAAAATTAATTTTTCTGGCTTAACTTTATTTCAATTTAACACTTCCAAATATTCATGCTAAATATTCTTAATGAGTTTCAAGTCAAATTAGGCTACTATTTACATCAGTCCGCTATCTGATTTTTATTTTTGTCTTTTGTGGCTCTATTTAACATTGATTTCACCTCAAATTTTATCTTTGGACTCTCCATAAATTGTACTTTCCAATGGTCCAGAAAAGTACCTATAGCCTCGATGTTACTATTCACTTTGGTGGTATTATTCACCAATCGAAAAGTATTATTCATGTAGTTTGGAATTGTCGAGGCATTACAAGGTAAATGGGTTTCATTAGTGTACAGAGCGATCTTTCTAACCACTCTACATTTTTGGATCTTTAAAGGTAATATTAAGAAATGTTGCACCAACAAATGTTTTTTTGGAAATGGTGTGCAAAACTTTCTTAACTTAAATAAGGTGATCCAAATTTCAAATATTTTCACATTGATGCTTCAAAGAGAAAAAGGAAGAATAGGCTTTCCCAACTAAAGGATCCTTCAGGCCATTTTCGTAATTGGGATACCAATGTGGATAAAGTGATTCTCGATTATTTTCATTCCATTTTTTCTTCAAATGCCTATGCTAATAGTAATATTTTTGCTTGTTTAAATAGAGTTACTACAAACCAGAATGAACTTTTTTTATTTTAGGATTTTACTCTAGAAGATGTGAAATAATCCCTCTTTAGTATGCACCTCGATAAAGCCTCAGGTTTAGATGGTACGAACCTAAGTTTTTTATCAGTATTACTAGAATATTATAGGAATAGATGTGAGCAGATTGTCTGAATATTATCTGTAACTATAGTATTCTGTAAGGTTTGAATGACATTGCTATTGTTTTATTTCTTAAAAAGAATAAAGTTGAAGTAATGGTGAATTTAAGACTAATAAATTTGTGTAATGTTAAATATAAAATTTGCCTAAAATGATTAGAGATAGATTAAAGCACATCTTACCTTCGATTGTGTTAGATTTTAAAAGTGTTTTTGTTCCCAAATGTCTAATTTCTGATAATGTTATGGTGGCTTTTGAAATAATGCATTAAGCATAAGACATAGGGGAAAGATGGCTTTGCTGCTTTCAAACTTGATATGAGCAAGGCATATGATCATTTAGAATGGAGTTATATGAAGAAACTATTACTTGCCATAGGTTCTAATATTTTTTGGGTTTTTATGATGAAGATGTGTATGCAATAGGTGACCCTCTATCTCCATATATTTTTATTCTTATAGTTGAAGGGCTTTTTGCTTTGATTAAAAAAAAAGAAGCTGCAATTTTTATTCAAGGTTTTTACGGATGATTATTATTTCTTTTTCAAAGCAACTGATGTTGAAGCCATCGTGGTTAAGCTTATTCTTGATTCTTATGCTGCTAAATCAGGCCAGTTGATTAATTTTGTTTAGTCTATAATCAAATTTAGTAGAAATTCTTCTATTCAGGCCAAAAATCAAGTTTGCTCCATTTTATCAATTAAAGAGAAAAAAAATTACTCTTCTTACCTTGGTTTGCATTTTTTCATAGGTCGGAATAAAAAAAAAGGTTTTTATGTTTATTAAGCATCATATTTGGAAGTGTATACAAGGTTGGAATCGAACCTTTTTATCAAAGGTTAGGAAGGAAATGTTACTGAAAATAGTTATTTAATCAATCCCTAATTATGCTATGTTAACTTTCATGCTGCCTTTTGATCTCTATCCTAAGATTAAACGGATGCTTAATTCCTTTTAGTGGAATGCAAAGATAAATGGTTTTAAAGACATTTAATGGTTGTGTTAGCCTTGTAAATTTTGAGGTATGGGTTTTCGCTCTATACGTGATTTTAATTTGGCTTTGTTGGGCAAACACTGTTGGAATTTGGTTTTAGATTCTTAATCTTTAATGGCTTAAGTTCTAAAGGCCATATACTTTCCAAACTTCTCTCTCTTGCTCGCATAGTTAGATTATAATCCTAGTTATGTTTGCCGTGGCTTTATTTCTGCACTATAAATTTTTAAGGAGTTGAAGGAGCACATAGGGAATGGGCATCAAACCTTAGTTGCTAGTGATCCTTGAGTAGTGTAAGAATATAATTACAAAAGCAATTCATTAGGCAATGGATAAAGTAGTAGTAAAACTAAGCCAATTAAAATGAATGCTAAAAGCATTCCAATCTTTATATAAAAAAAACATTTAGGATAAATACTACATTAAGGTGATTAGAATGTAGAATGCTTAGAAATTCTACATATTGTTTAGCCTTTCTGATAAATATCATTTCGGTTACCTTCATATTTGGGGTCACCATCACATAATGGTAAGTTATTACTAGAGCAAATGTAAAAATGCCAAAGAAATTGGCTAAAAATCTCTAGTCTTAATCATCAAACATTTAAAAAAATTAGTATCTATATCTATTAGTATCGAAACTTGTATGTTACAAAATCTATGGCCTATGAATTCTTACATTAACCAATACCATGAGAAACATTATTTCTTAATTTAATTTGGTTACCATCACAAGTATCCTATTAATAGAAATAATATTTTCAATTTCCTTTGGCTTTATGAAACTTTCTAGTCCTCCATCTAAGTAGATTCCAAATAAATATAAGATTCCCAGTTGGTTTCAACATTCCTTATTCACAGAGAAAACCCAACAAAATGATAATTACAAGCAGATATTCAATAAATAGATGAAAATATTTAAAGGTGACACGTAATATAAGAAAAGTATAAGCAATAGATAAAAGAAATATTATGCAAAACATTGATATAACAAAAGATGGAAGTGTACATTTTTGAGAGGGGAACGCAAAATTATTACCTATATTTTAATTTTAATTTTAAGTTATTTTTAGACTTATCTTTGGCTAGTATCATCAATAGTAAATAAGAATAAAACTAGAATGTTAAAAATATAGTTATATGCATAGGAAAATTTAAAAAAGCACATGTATACCTTCAATTTCAAATATCCAACCTCTAGTGATAGTCAATACCTTCGCATTTTCTAGTAATAAAAATGATATCCACTTCTTTAAAGTTTTTCCTCCCAGACTAAGTGTGAACTTTGAAGTAATGGTAATGATTGGGATGCTCTAAATATCTCTTGCCATATTTGAAAGAATTGGACATCGAGTTTCATTATCCTTCCACCAAGTTAGCACAAACTTGTGAAGTTCAACTGCCTCTTGGATAATTCAAATATGTATTAAAATCTATTTAGTCTTTAAGAAAATTGTTGAAACTTTCAATTCCTACATGAAAATCGTTTTCAAAGTCATACAATTAATGTATGGAGGCATGCATTTTAATTGCTAACTCTAAAATAAAATTAAGATAAGTGATGAACCTTCATAAGATCATCTTTCTTATAAAGCTGAATTTTTGTTTAGATATGTATCAAAATTTGTTTGTGAACAACGTCATCTCTATATAATTTTTGAAACTAAACTTTGCAAAGTCAAACTTACACCGAGGGTCTAAAATAATTCCAAAGGAAAGGATGACACTCTAACATTTCCAATATTAATCAAAATTTTGAAACATTGCATGAGCCATATCTTATATGTAACACCCTCATACCTCTTAGGAGAATATGTGAGTGCCCTGATGGAATATGACATGGTATGATAATCATGATAGCACAGCGGAAAAAACAAAAATTTTATCATGCATACCATACATATCCAAAACTAGGAACGAAAACATGCAATTTTAGGGTTTTGAAACTTACAATAGATGATGCCTTTTTATTCTTTGATTTTTTGATGTCCAGCAACCAAGATGCCTTTATCCACCTTAGTTCTCGATCACCAATGCCAAGGAACAGCCTTTTGCGCCACTCCCTCTATTCTCACACACACACTTGCACCGATGGCTTAAAATCGAGATTGCTAGCTCTCTTTTTCGGTATTGGGTAATGGTTATAGTTTGAAGCTACAAAACTTGATTTTGTACTTCTTTAGATTGCTATTATTGCTCAATAACACAAGAGAATGAGGAACAATCCTTTCTCCTTGTGAAAAATTGAACAAAAGAATTAAGAGAGAGAGAGTCACTATTCACGAGTTACTATTCACGAGTTACTATTCATGCCACAAAAAAATTAGGTTTAGGGTTTTATTTCTTTTAATATATATGCTTATCCTTTGGCAAGTCATTAATCTGAATTCAACTATCCTAAGATAATTAATTCAAACTCTATCACTTCCTAAAGATAAGTAATATATTTTGAATTAAACTCCTTTGAATTTAAATTCAAATTTGAAATAAAACATAAGACATTTAAATAAATGAAATCACTTAATTAAATATATAAGTGATTTAATTTAATTTAAATTCCTTTAGGCTTTAATATTCAATTAACTTAATTAACACAAGATAATTAATTAATTGAAATTAAACCTTATGGGCTGAATTTTTCTCTCTCATGGACCAAAGCCCAATAGCAATATTATAACCCATTACATACATTAATTTGACTTTAATTAAAAGCCCAAATTAATGTCCAATACTTAATTTAAATATTTTAAGCCCAATGCTTTGTGTGCGATCCTATAGGTCCATTTAATGTTGGCAATGAATTAATAAATTAATTCAAAGGCTATATATATTTTCTAGCAAGATATTATAGCATTCCAAATTAAATGAAAATGCATATGGCATTTGGTGACCTAATGCAATTTCGCATAGTCCCTTACCCATAAATATCAGAATTAATATAAGGCATGGAACTAGTCATCCTTATATACATTAATTCATTTCTTTTTTTTTTTTTGAAAGGACATTAATTCATTTCTTGATATTCCAATGACACTGAATTCTCAGATAAATAATGATTACTCATTATTTCATCTCGGTATGGCCATACACTTCTCAGTTCACTGATCAAGTGGCCGGTGATATTTTTCTCTCTTATCGAGAGGGGTAATCCCTTCACTTCTCTCATGCTCTCTAACATGAATCTGTGCATACCCAATCATACCCGTACTTGTCACTCTGTTACGAGCACGTTAGGTGTATGTCAAAGTACACAGTAATTCATAAAGAGTTTCATAGAGATTTCAGGTCTAAGAACTCCGATACAAAACTTGCATAGGAGAAACACTTATGACTTGTATCATGTAGTGTTCTCATGAGCGGATCGAATCCAGATACCATGTTCTTTAACATGTATCTATGATCTCTGATTGACACTCTTGTCCTAATGATCCGTAAGACAGAACTCATAAGATCAGAGAGAGCATACTAGTCTTAATTCATTTGTTATTCCCATAACAATGACTGACTAGGGATATTTAGAATGAAGTCTCATTTGTTTCAAGGTCTTACAATCCATGTGCCTCACACATGATAACTTAAACCGAAACGACATTCTTGGATAGTTTTATCAATTGATATGCACAGGAATACAAAAGATAAAACTAATGCCTCATTTTATTAATTTCAAGTGTTTCGTTACAATGCATTGGGGCTAGGGCTTACACTAACATGCCCCACCAAACACTTATAACAATATATATGATATATCATGTTTTAATAGGTTAAAATTAATTATACTATATTCATACGTCCTTTTATGTTATTAAAGATTATCTGTAAGGACCCAAAATAGATCAAAGTATAATTCAAGGGTATTATCATGTTATTAATATCTAATCAAGCTTAATTAAAGGAATTATTATAAGTTAAGACCTTATGGATTATGGTCTCATATGCTAGAGGGTCATAGAGTTAATTATAATTATGGAGAAATTATAGTTAAGTGGTTAATTGTGATATAATTATGTATTAGTGGGTCAAATCAATAAAATAAAGGAAGATGGGTTGCAATTAAAGAAAAGAAAGTAATCATGGGATCAATTTGCGAAAAAAGAAACAAATAGGGACATATTTCTAACATGCAAATAGATGAGGGGGCATAATGATACTTTGCCCTTCTATTTAAGTGCTAGAATCTTTGCATGTTGGAGAGAGAAAATATTTTCTTAGTTTTTTAGATGAAAAGAGTGAATTTGGTAATTAAAAAAGAGAAAGAAATGCAAATTTTCATTCTCTCCTTCATCTCTCACTAAAAATTATAATTCCTCTTCTATCTCTCTTGTAAAATCCATCAATACCTCTCTTTTCTCTTATTTCTTATGAAGAATTTGCCCTCCTAAATATTCAGAACACTCTTGAGTTGCTGGAAGTTGCATCTAAGGGATTATGATGAGGAATCTTCAAGAAATACCATAGCAAGGAAAGAGGAAGAAGAAGAAGTCAAGAGAAAGAAGTCTTGAGGGAAGATTTGGTATTCCATTAAAGGTTATGAATTTTTACTCATCTTGCATGTGCATTTAATTATAGAAAATGTGGATAAAATATGTAATGGAACGTATTTTCAGTTGATACTATAGTATTAAGGTGAAAATCTGAAGGATTATATCTTGCATGTTTTGATTTGTTGAAATTTAAGAAGTATAAATCTAGGTTGGTTCATTAGGAACCAATTTCTATATTTTAAGCATATCTTAAGTTTCATAACTTTAATTTAGGTAATTCTAGTTGGTAATTAAACTTAAGGCATGGACCTTTAATTTTGTAGAAGAAATTAAAGTTTGATTTTGCCTCTAAGTGTCTTTAAAATTAACTTAAAGTTCATTTTGAGCTGCTGCCCGGTTGTTAGGATCATGTTCCTGTATTTTTGATTTTGTAACTACATTTATTGCTTTGAAAAGTTTGTATGCACATAAAGATGATTTGCAAACATTGGTTACTAGTGCTAATTATAAAAAAAATCTTGAATAAGCAAAGAGGTAAATAAGTGAAATAATTTGTTTTGGATGAGAATTTTTTGAGTAATTATTTGATGATTGTGAGGGTTATGACTCTAATAATACATTTGTTATGACTTTGTGACACTGATGAAAAACCATCTTTGGATTATATTTATAATGGGATGTACAAGGCATATTTGGGGATTATGAATATTTTTAAGAATAAGAAGAAATTGTATAAGCCCTATATTGATATTATAGACAATATATGGGATAGCATGTTGCGACAAGATTTTCATGCAGCAGCATATTATTTAAATCCTGCATTTCTATATGATTGATATACATCTTGTAATGAGTCAAAAATTATGCATGGTATTTTGAATGTGATGGACAAGGTTGAGGATGACTTGAGTGTTATAACAATGTTGAAGGAGTTAAGAATCTTTCGAGATAGTGAAATGTGCTTTTCTCATCCTAGAGCAATTGTTTTCAGTGAAATCACTTGACTAGGTACGAATTGATCTCTTACTGCTTCTATTTTTATTTTTACTTTATGTATATGTCCTTTATAAAAAAATTTTATATCCAGTGCAAATTACATTCTTTTACTTTTCATATTCAATAAAAGATGAATAGTAAAAATTATTTGGTTATGATGTTCCAAAGTTATAAAAATTAGTAATCAGAATCCTTGGCCAAACCGCTTATTCTTATGGGTGTGAATGCAATTGGAATGTATTTGAATGCATCCATTCAAAGAAAAGAAATAGATTGGAGCAAGAGCGATTAAATAACTTGGTTTATATTCACTACAATTTGTGATTGAAAAATATGTATACTGTTTCTAATTTATATATTTAATTATATTTAAATTTAAATTTTTTGCATCAAGGTAATTTTGTTATTATTTTTAATTATTAGGTCAAATTGATTACAAATTAATTGATAAAACTGAATTTTATGTCATGAAAAAAGAATGAGAACTTGATTATGATGAAATTAAAAATATGGTTCAAGAAGAACTTCTATAGGACGACGTTGGAGAATCAACTATTACTGGTTTGTATTTTATGTAATTTGTTAATATTAATTATATTTGATTATACTATGAGTTTAATTTTAAATGTTGAATGAATAATTGAAATTTAATTAATTATTTTTTTTAAACTTGAAGGGAATGCAAAATAATCTCAACAGAGTGGTAATGGTGATTGTGATGATGAGGAGGATGACAATGACGATGATGATGATGATAAGCAATTAATATAATTTTATTTACCATATTTCAAATTTGAATGTTTAAAACTTGTATATGATGAATAATTAGAATATTTTGGAACTTGCTATTAGAATATTTGTAACTTATATTTAATGCTTGATAAATGACTTTTTTAATTGAATTTTTATATAGTAATATTTATAAAATTATATAAATAATATTATTTTTTTAAAAAAAATAAAAGAATCCGGTTGAACCACGAACCTCAACCTTGCCGATTTTTTGTCCATTTCGGTTTCAATAACATTGCCATATACAAAATCATCATTCCAAACACTCTCTTTTTTAAAAAATATATTAATGAATCAAAACATACCAACAAACAAAAACATCCTGAATAGGGAACTATATTGCATTTTATTGGTTTGTTGTATAGCTAACAATATGAATTCATTTTTCTGATAATAAAAAATAAAATAAATAACAAAATTTAAAATAAAAAATCATTTTTTTAGTTATTTCTTTCCTAGATTTTCAAAAACTCCACAAGAGCTTTGCTGCATCTTCGGTGAAAAATAGTAGCTTTGTTCTTTAGGGATGAGTATGGACTGGTTAACCAGTCCATGAGCCAAAAAAAATCAGTCCATTAAAATCGATTTTTTCAAAACTCTAACAGTTAACAAGTCTATCGGTGTCTATTTTTCGTTTGGTAGTTAACAAGTCTATCGGTTTCTATTTTTCGTTTGGTTAACCAATTTTTTTCGATTAACCACTACAATTATAAAATGTAATTTCAACAATTAAAATTTTCAAAATACTTAAAAATAAAAATTGAATACAATACATAATTCAACATATTGTTTAAACTACGAACAAAAGTTAAAATGTTCAAAATACTTGGTATTAAAATTACAAATTAAACACACATTGTTCAAAGTTCACATAAGATTTTTCATAATCAACTATCTAGTCATCGACTTGAATCATATTATGGTCATTTACATTACAAGCTGATTCTGCAATTAAAAAAAATGATACACCTAGAAGTTATCGAAATTCAAGAAAAGTAAACATAGCTTTGAACAATTTAAGATTTTAATTGAAATATTTAGAGTTTGCTAAACTTTGAATAATTCTACAGATTTGTAAATTTGAAAGAGTTTGCTAAAAATCAAATATTTAGAGTTTAGTTAGAAATTAGGGAAAAAATAAATTTAGGTTATTTATATAAATCAAACTAGCTATTAATTTTCTATTTGCCTTGAGCTATCTATATATAATTGGAAAATTCTAGAGTAATGTCCAATTCTCCTTCAATCACTGCATATATATGACAATTCTAGAGTAATGTCCAATTAAATTAAAACTATACAAATAATAAATTAAAAGTAAATGTATCCGACTCTAGTTAATTCTTTTTCTCAATACCCAAACTTTGAACAATTCAAGAATGGATGAACTATTGGATAGTTGGATCCCATTAATTCCCTCATCACTTTCTCATTTTCTCAACCAGATAGTAAAATATTGAAATTATGTATAAAAAGTAGTATGAAATTAAGAGGTAAAGAACATAATTGTTTGGAAATAGTTGGCCAAACTCATTTAGTGTTCAATGAATCGACAACCTGGATAGAATTAGCTAGAGTTAGAGGTTGAGGACACAGTGCTTTCAAGAGTTCTAACAAAAAACTAGTAACTAATCACTATATATTACAAACTATTGATAAACCATGGAATATATTGAATAAAACGAATTACAGGGTATCAAAGAAAACTTCGAGGCAAAGATGTAAAGAATATACCCAGTACGGAAGGCAAAACCCCCCAGAAAACTAAGAAACCCAACCTATTCCAAGCTAAAAACCATAGAAGAAATGTTGTCCAACCTAACTGACAGCACAACATCAACAACAAGAAAATAAGGATTTATAAGGACAATATAAACCGAATAAATAATGAGATAAAACTACAACCACATAATAACTTCAGCAGCAAAAAAATAAAGCATCAAGGGTATGCTTTTTTCTGATATTATCATAGAGAGGATTGCATACTGAATGAGAAAATTATTGTTAAAATTACCAAATTAATATTTATACATAGTAAGAACAGTTTATCTAAATAATCACGCATTAAATAAACAAAGCAAAAATCTCAATCAACAAATACTCACCAGTACATATGAGAGGAAGAACACCAGTGAGGGAGGAAGATGAATGGCCACCGGCTTGAAGGAGAGGGGCGGATTCAAAGAGAGTGATGGAGTCTTGCGTGAAGGGAAGAGGCAGAACATAAGATAGGGTATTGGTTTTTTATTATATATATATATATATAATTTAATCTATCGGTTAATCGAAACCATCGATTTTTTCAAATCGTGGATTAAAACCGAATTGAAAATAAAAAATTTTAACCATTTTTTCGATTCGATTAATCTAAAAAATCAGTTCGGTTTCCAATCAAATTTTCGATTAACCTTTTTTTCGATTTTTTTCTCAGCTCTACTATTCATCACTTTTATTCTTGCAGCTACCAGGAAACCAAGCAAAATTGAGCTAAAAAAGTCAAATTCCTTCAAGAATTTAAGTAATTCATGCATTCCGACTCACTCTCCACTTATATTGTAAACTGACTTTCTCTTACTAATCTCCAAACTTTTTTCTCTCACACGGTGGTTGTGATATTCCACATCGGTTGAAGATGAGAATAAAACATGCCTTATAAGAGTGTGGATACCTCTCCCTTATATACACGTTTTGGGTGAGTTAGTTTTCCAAAAACAAAACTGTGTGGGTGTGAGAGCTGATGTGAGTTGGTTTCATCGAGGGTCCACCCAAAGTGGACAATATTTGCAAGCGGGTGATTTGAAATGTTACAGACGGTATCAGAGCCAGGTGTCGGATCAGTATGCCAGCAAGGATGCTGAGTCCCCTAAAGGGGTGAATTGTGATATCCCACATCTGTTGGAGAGAAAAACGAAGCATGTCTTATAAGGGTATGAATATCTCTCCCTTGTAGACACGCTTTGGGTGAGTTGGTTCCCTAAAAGCAAAACCTTACCGGGTGTGGGAGCCGGTGTGAGTTGGTTCCATTGAGGATCCATCCAAAACGGATAATATCTGTAAGCGGACGATCTGAGCTATTACAGTGGCTGTACACAACAAACAGAACGAAAGACTTATAATATAATGTTTAATAATATTTTATTTCAACTTTTTAAGAGTGAGGTTTATTCTGTTCTAGCTTTATCCTGCTTAGGGATGATCACGGGAAGGGGGGCGGGGAATGGCTCATCAGTTACTGCCCTATCCAAGTGCGGGGATTCCTCATTCCCGTCCCTGGTAGGATTACGGGGAAAAAAATCTCCCCGTCCCCATCCCCCATCAAAATTATTAAAAAAATTAATTATGACTAAAATATAATATTTAACAATTAATTATAATTGAAATACAATAATTAATAATTAAAAAAATATAAATTCAATTAGAAATTAAATTAATATAAATTTTAAAAATTGACAAAATGGAAATTAAATATAATTTAAAATTAAATTATATAAATATAATTGAAAAATAATTACTAAATTTTGGAGCAGGGACCATAATATCCGTTCCTGCCCTAAATTCTAAATTGAAAAATATTTTTCTTCCATCTCCGGCTCCACGGAAAAAAAAAATGTATGGGGTAGTTCCACTAATCTCCAGTCCATGGTCATCCCTAATCCTACTCACCGACAATTAGATGATGCCTACTATCCAATGCGTGCAGAGTACCTAATCGCAAGTCGAAAAAGAAAAAGACAATTAGTTATATGAATTGAATTATCAAAAAAAGAAAAAAAAAGTGGAACCGTGTAGATTAGAGTTGGAATTATAAAAAAAAAGGAATATAGCTTAAATTGGAAAAGTATCAAATATTGGGAGTTTGTTCACTTCCATAAAATTGCTCTGATTTTTTTTTTAAATTTTACAGAAAATAAAAAATAAATATCATATTTATTTTGATCAGTTTTCTAAATTAAAAAACAGAAGATAAATTTTTCAATTTTTCAAAATAAATAAGAAATTAAAAAACTAATAAAAAATATTTTTCAAATTTTTTTGAATAATATTAATATAAATACATACATACAAACATACATATACAAGTATATGTATGTGCATACATACATAAGTATATGTATGTATATGTATATGTAGTACATGCATACATACGTACGTATGAATATGTATATATATGTATGTATTACATACACAGACACATACATATGCATATGTGTATATATATATATGTGTATATATATGCATGCATATACATATATACATACATATGTATGTATGCACATACATATATATATACACTCACACACACTGTATTTATGCACATATATGCATATATGTATATGCATACGCACATACGTACACATGCATATGCATATATATGTATCCATATGCACATACATACATACATAAATATGTATATGTGTATGTATATGTATGTGCATACATATACATTCACATGGATATATATATGTATGTATATACATATATATACATATGAATGTATGCACATTCATATATATATATATATATATATAATAAATATTCAAATTTTTTATTTATTAATAAATAAACATATTTTTTAAATTTTTTTACAAAAACAATAAAAATTTTAATTTTTTTAATAAAACTGAAAATATAAAACTATTTTTTATAAAAAAAAGTCATCCTGCGCCACTTTTCTCAATTCCCCCAAATATAAATATTCAATTGTCCCGCCAATTTATCCCTAATTTTCCGATCTCGTATAAAATTTAGAAATTGGAAAACCCAAAACCTCACCCTCTTCTTTCTCCAGTTTCCTTCCAAAATCCTTTCTAACCAAGAAGCAGCAGCAGAAGATGAGAGAAGAGCAAATAGAGAAGCTGCGAGGGGTGGTGCGCGACTGCGTGAGCAAGCATTTATACTCGTCAGCCATTTTCTTCGCCGATAAAGTGGCTGCTTTCACCAACGATCCCGCAGATATCTATATGCAAGCTCAGGCCCTCTTCCTTGGCCGTCACTATCGCCGCGCTTTTCACCTCCTCAACGCCTCCAAGATCGTTCTCCGTGACCTCCGTTTTCGCTACCTCGCTGCTAAATGCCTTGTACTCACTCTTTATTAGCTCTCTTATCCTTTTAAGCGATGCCATTTAGTTTTTCGTTTGTGTTCGTCTTCTCGTCGATTTTAGTTGAAAGTTTCATTTTAATTAATTGAGTTAATTGGAGCCAGAGTTATTTTCTCATGATGTTATTTTCTTCCCTCAGTCCCTTTTGGTGCTCATTAGTTCGAGGGGTAATTTATCTAATTTCTACATCTCGTTGATGTGACTTTTTTTTTTTGCTTTTTTTTGTTTAATTTGTTGTCAGGAGGAACTGAAGGAGTGGGATCAATGTCTGTCAATGCTTGGTGACGCTAAGGTTGATGAACATGGGAATGTGTATGACACTAAAGATTGCAATGTCCTGTACTTGGATAAAGATGGAGAAGACCGTGAGATCAATGTTAGCCTACATCCTTCTTTTCCCCTCTTCTGCAGCTTTTTATGTTTTAATATTTTGGGTACTATGTTCTATTTCCATAAGTACGGGATTAAGGCTTAGTTGATCTATTTCCATTGATACGGTGCTGTTTTTTGTTTTTTGTCTTTCAATCTGTTGGTCATTATTGATTCTTTTTTGATTGGTAGCAGAACAGTAGTTCAGAGAAACACATTTAAGTCCAACTATGCAAGAACTAGATAAAGCGAACTGATTTTGGTTTTATCAATTCTACTTGAAAGCAAAGAGAGGGACTTTACAAATAGGTTGATTATTCATGTTGGTTTGTTTGTTGAATAATCAAGTTGTATTTAGTATGTATTTTTTTAGAAAACTAAAGTGTTTGAAGCTTCAATCTGCTTCTGTTATATATTCCTACAGAAAATATAATGAAACCTAAAATTGCAGTACTCTTTAGAGGTTAAGTTAAGCTCATGTCAAATTCAAAGAACCCTATTGTCAAGAGTCAAAATGGGTTTGACTCTTTAATGTTAGTCTTGGAAAAGGCAGAACTGAATCTAATATCTTTTGCTTTTGGTCTGAATTTGCCCTTATTACAGTTCTACCTTGATATTTTCCCATTTTACATTAAATTTTAGAAGGGACAACATTGAAGTTAAAATCAAAAGAAAGTATTTAATAGGACTTAATGGATTCAAAAAGGAGCATTGAGGCAAAAGGGATGGTATTGAAAATAAGAATCAAAAGGACAAATTTAATTAGGTTAAAGGCTCCAAAGTGCGTTGGAGTATCAGCTGAAAATATCCTCTAGAAGGAAAAAGCCTCTGAGATGAAGATTTAAATCTATTTGTATAATGAAATTTCATATGGTGTGTTGAATCCCTTGATTGTCTCTGCTGCGTTGAATGGCTTGGACAAAAGGCTTAATTGAGTTTGTGGGCTTACTATTTTATTTCAGGATTTGGTCAAATTGTCAAAATTTCTCTTAAAAAAAAAGTTAAAAACGTGCTTGCTTTTTGCAGCCTTCTCTTGCTTGCTTTCACTGTTATCTTTCCATTTAGGTTGCTATACTTATTGAAGATGGATTGATTGGTTCTTCTCCATGGTTGACTATAGTGATTTTAATGATAGCATGTGAGATGTATTGCTCGAGAATGCACTGCATGCTGCAGATTGAGTTTGTTGAGAATGCATGTATGCTACAAATTGCATGTATTGCTTGAGAAAGCATGTATAGATTTTGCTCAGTTAAATGTTTTGTACTAATTTGGACAGATATCTTCCGCAATATGCTTTCTAAGAGGTAGGGCTTATGAAGCTTTGGAAAATCGCGCTCAAGCTCGACTATGGTTAGTTTTTTAGCCATTTCATTCATCAAATAAGTTTGTTTTCTTTCTCCCTTTTTATTTGCTTAATCAACGGTTGCTTTGTGCTCATTTTCCTGTAGTAATAAAACTGTTAATTGGCATTTTACTCATTACCATTTATAAAAGAGAAAGCCTATTCCAGTTCCCTTGTTAAGTATTTGAAATAATAAAGAGAAGAACAATGTTGAATAACAATGTTGATACGGATCCACCACCATCAACCAATGATCCTTTAAAGATGCCTAGTGGTCCAATTACAAGAGGACGTGCAAAGAAGCTAAAAATGGCCATGTCATTTTAGGTTCAAGGCTTTGTTACTCAAGAACTTAACAAAAATGCCTTTGAGAAGTGTTATGGAGAACTTGAAGGCAAGCATAAAGTACTTAACCTCTTGGAAGCAAGAGAAGAAATTGGGCAAACTTAAGCTATCAAGGGCTTTTAACAACTTTGGGCTTAATTATATAAGTTATGTACTTCATTTAAAAGTCACATGACTCACTTAAGTTGTATTATTAAAGGGCTAGGCGTGTGGGCTTCTTGTGTGCTTAGTTTAGTTAGTTTGGATATTTATTCTTTTGGGCTTTCATTTTAGGCTATAAGATTTATTAATTAGTTTTGTTTTAAGTGTGTTTAAGATTTAATGTGGGCTTATTTGGCTTATAAAAGCCCAAAGAAATTCGTGGAAGGCCTTATTAGTATTTAAATTAGGGTTTTAAAGAGTGAATTGAGGTTAACCACCTTATAAATAGGCTAACCTAGGTTGTAAACTTCAGATTGGAATCAAATTATAAACTTTGAGAGTTTTTCTCTTGGCTTAGCTGAAATTTTTTAGAGAGATTGTGAGATTGTTTGCTTTCTTTTCTATTAAATCAAGAATTAGGATTACTTATCAATATTTGATTGTGGCATTTTCTTATTCTTCTTATCCTGATTATTTGCGTTTCCATTCACGTGTTGTTTGGGGGTTCAATAGGGAGGGAGTTTGTCTTGTTTGTGTTTTGAGATCAAAGTATATATTGAAGGGCTTTCGGATTCTTTAACCTTGGGGTTCCGCATCAAATGTGGATGATAGAGTTGCTATTTTCATGCAAAGTGGAGACCAGCAAAGCTGCTCCTAAACTTAAATATTCAAATCAGGATTGCAGTCATTGATCAATCACTTACTACCTAGGTTCCAATTGGAAATTTCTTGACTTGTATGTGCCAGTTTTTTTTTTTTTATCTCAGGAGTTTGAAAAGTCTCAAACTTTTCGTTTCCAAAAAAATTCTTATTAGTCCACAAAACCTGTAAGTTATTCTTGAAACTATACATATGTAGTTACTATGCAAATCCTTATATCATGCTTTATGCTTTGGAAGAAAAAGAATGCTAATGTGCTCCAAATGCTTTATGAGAATTTGAATCAAATTTAAACCGAATATCAATAAATGATATATATATTTTTTTTCATTCTAAAACAATTTTCATAGGCAAGTTATTTTCCATGAAATGAACAAAGGCAATCTATTATGTTCATTCACAACAAACCTGAGCTCTTGCAAGAAATTTTAGATTTCACAACTTCAATTTTTGAACATCTATTTCAATCTTCAATTAAATTTCTACCTAAATAGTAGACCAGTAAGTTTTCCTATGTAGAGATGCTATATGAACTGGCTTTGTTACTAACTTTTAACATTAACCCTGCAGCAATTTATTATCTCAAATAAATTTAAAAAGCAGCTAGGAAAATTTTACATTTTATTAATAACCGAACGGTCTGGCTTTTCATGACAGTCCAATGGAATACTTGTTCTCTAGTGTCCTGATATTGTATAACTCAACATTTGTCGAGCATAACATACATCTCTGTTTTGTTTTTTCTTTTCCCCTTTCTTTCTATAGTTGTATGGTTGTCTTTTTTATTCTTTCTTTCTTTCTTCTCTCTCTTTCTCTCTCTCTTTTTTTATTTTTTATTTTTTTTACTTTTGCTTTTTCCAAATTTGTGCATTATAAAGATAAAACCATGCACTTTTTTTTGATGGCTCATTTCATCTATCTTATTATGTTGATTTAAGGTACAAAGCTGCTATTAAGGCTGATCCTTTGTGTTATGAGGTATGCTGGCCTTTTTATCATGATTCTCAATTTATAATGTGAGATAATATGTGCAACATTCTCCTTCTCCTTTATATCATTGGTGTCTGTGGATAACATGGCTAGGTTTCCCTACAAAATCTAAAATGTCTTGGTTAGGAACAAAATCTAAAATGTTAGGATCTTCAAAAGGGTTCTGTTTTCTTTTACTGCTAAATATCTAAAGTTTGTTTTACCTCTTTTATTGGGAAGTGTGACTAGTTTTTTCGATCTTTTTGCCAGGCTTTGGAGTGCCTTATTGCAAATCACATGCTTACATGTGAAGAAGGTGAAACATCTCCAATTTGTGGTTTATGATTTTCTTGATTTGGTTTATTTGTAATTTTTTAAAAGAACGTCTGTAAACTGCACATGGAACTCTTCCATGTCAGTTTATATTCCCTATAATATTTATATATTTATCTTCAAGTATTATGGTACTCTAAATTATTTTATTGTTTTAATCAATAATAGAAAAAAGACTGCTTTTGTCTTTGCAATTTGGTTCCGAAGATGGGTGGCTCTCTTTGTTTTATTCCTGCTTGATGAAAAAGGTAATAGCATACAACTTGAATTATCTAGGGTCAAAATGTGAGCAATAAAGTGTTCTGAATTATACTGATTTCTGTAATATCTATTTATTTCTCATTCTGCATGCTTCTTCTGCATGCTAACTTCCATTTTTCTGCTCTATCAATGTGGTGGTTATAGTATGACAAAGAAAGTATTATAGAAGACAAATTTAGAGAGCTTGAAAAAGAAAGCTGCAACAGTAACCCTTCCAGCCCAAATTTCATGCATACACTAAAGAATGATACTGATTTGCTTGCCTGCAAAGCTGAATACTACCATCAATGTGGTGAATATAACAAGTGTTTTGACCTGACCTCTATGTAAGTCTTTTGACTGTTTTTTAGGTGAAACTCATGTAAATATTTATATATTTTATGCTTCAGCTGAATAATTTTGAACTTTACTTTGAAAGACTACTTGAGAAGGACCCTTTCCATTTGAAATGTACTTTGGTGCATTTGGCTGCTGCTATGGAGCTGGGAAATTCAAATGAGCTCTACCTTATGGCATGTAATTTGGTGAAGGATTATCCTCAAAAGTGAGTTTTTTTCTCTCCATTAAGTGCTATATACACACACAGTTATAAAATCAGACCTGAAGTATAGGGTAGTTTTCAATTTCAGGTCCAACAAAAAAAATTCTTGCAACGTCAATCTCAAATTTCGAATGCTTAATCAATTTAGGGACTTCTTTAGTTTTTCCGTTTAAAACTAATGGAAATTGATTTTTAATTTTTTTTTAAAAATTTTTATCTTATAATTAGTATTATTTAAAAATAATAATATTTTTTTATTGTTATAATTAATCAATTTTTATAATAATTAAAATAAATTAAAATTAGAATAACTAATATTTTTAGATGAATTAAAAATCAATATAACCATATAATTTTTATTGTTTTAATCATGTTCGAAAACAACTTTTTTGCAACTGCACATTGAATTGGAGATAAAAATACTAATTATTTTTAGAAGGTCCAAATACATAATAAAATATGAAAGTTTGAAGATAATGAAATTAAAAATAAATACAAGCAATCATTATTTTAAAACATGATGAACAATTGAAAAAAATATATTTTAGTGATATTGATAAGATTATTTATTTTTTAAATATTTTTTTTAAAACAAGATGAATTAAATAAAACATAAAATTATAATTAAAAATTTGACCTTTTATTATTCTTTAATTCAAAATTAAAAGTTTTTATAAAATTATCATTAGTTATATCACTCATTTATTCTCCCTATTACGCACACAATATTTTATATTTTATTATGTCCCTAGATTATTTAATATTTTCTAAAAATAATTGGTATTTTTATTTTCAATTTAATCTGTCCGGTAGCATAAGATTTGTTTTCAAAAATAAAAATCATTTAATTTTATTCAAATGTTATTAAACTAATAAAAACTTATATGGTCATTATTTTTTTAATTTGATTTTTAATTAATGCAAAAATATTGGTTACTCTAATTTTAATTTGTTTTAGGTAATTATTATAAAAATTGATTAATTATAACAATAAAAAATTATTTTTAATTTTAAATAATATTAATTATGAGATAAAAATTGAAAAAATTAATTTCTTTTAAAAAATTCAATTTCTGTTAGTGTTCACAGAAAAACTAGCGGAGTTTCTAAATTGAAAGGGTATTTGAAGTTTGAAATTGACATTGCAAGAATTTCTTTTGTTGGGCCTAAAGTTGAAAACAATTCTATAGTTCAGGCCTGATTTTGTAATAAACCTAATATATATGTGTGTGTATAATTTTTATTTTTCAATATAATATTTTTGTACATGCGGACATCATTGGAAATGAGTTTATGTTGATGTTTTACATATGCAATTCCTCTCTGGATCTACTCATCAAGCATAGTTGGTGGCATGGAATCTTATGCTTAGCTTCAGGATAAATAAGATGAGGGGAAATATATGTTACGCAGCCAGAAGATAACATTTCCTGAACTTTTAACTCAAAAAAAAAATGTTTCTAAAGGCATTCTGATATGGCCTTCTAAATTGTGTATTTGCTTCAACAAACTTTGCATAGCATACATGTACAAAGTGCCAAAGACTGGAATTCTATATAGGAGCGAAAAATCACCAAATTAAACTACGTGATGAAAACTTTAAGTTGCAGAATTGGTAGATGAGAAAACAGAAAGAAAAATTCTTTTGTTTGCTACCGTATGTAATTTGCTGCAAGAACGTGGTGCTTGTTTTTGCACCTTGTGGATACTTGTTTGAAAGTAATTTTTTTTTGTCTCAAATGAATAATAGGAAGTGCAGCCAGATTCTGTTCATCTGGATCTTGTTAATGCCTGCTTCAAGATAGTACTTGCAGTATGCAATATCACCTGGCTTCTGTACTCAAGTGCTATTGTATATGTGAAGTTACATTTACATATTTACAGTTCTGATCTTTTAGGGCTCTTTCATGGTTTGCTGTTGGTTGCTACTACTACTGTATCAAGAAGTATGACCAATCACGACGGTATTTCAGGTAAAATTAGACAAACTGATGACTTAACTCTAGTTTTGAAAATTGCAAAGCACCCTTATTTTCAATTTCTTTGATGCTTTTTAATTGGAGTAATTTTGTTAGCGTCTCATTCTAATAAGAACTTGGAAGTTCAGGATTAGTTTCTAACGAAATCTAGAATAATAACCAAATTTGCTTGCCAAAAATTGCTTTTCTTTAGATAATTCACAGTACATATACCAGACCTCAGATCTAAACTTGGAGATTATTTTAACTGTTAGCCTAAGAAGCAGCCAATGTATAGTGTATACAAGGAAAGTCAATTGTACAAAATCTATAATCTACAGACACTGATATCCCTCCTCAAATTGATGTTGGGCGATCCAGAAGCATCAATTTGTTAACAAGTAATTGATTTCGACCACTAGAAAGTGCTTTAGTAAACAAATATGCAGTCTGATGCTCAATAGTGACATGAGGTAGAGAAATGACATGAGAATCATATGCCTCACGAATATAGTGACAATCCACTTCAATATGCTTCGTGTGCTCATGAAATACTGGATTATTTGTAATTTGAATAATACTAGTATTATCAGCATGAAGAGATGTAGGGTTAGTTTGGTAGAAACCAAGCTCAGCCAAAAGTCCTCGTAGTCAAAGAATTTCTAAACATGCAGATGACGTAGCTCTATACTCAGACTCAGTGGACTTAAATATGCGATCTTGCCTTTTGGTTTTCCAAGAAATCAGTAAAGAACTAAGAAACATGCACCAACTAGTAATGGATCATCGAGTATCAAAACACCCAGCCCAATCAGCATCACTATAAGCAACAAGTCGGAGAGTGAAGAGTCGATTGGGAAGAACAAACCTCGTGTAGATGTACCATGCAAATAACGAATGATCCGATGGATAGCAACTAGATGAAGATGCCTGGGTGCTTGCATAAATTGACTCACCTATTGAACAACAAAAGAAATATCTGGACGGGTAATAGTTGGATAATTTAAGCTGACTACTAGTTGTCTATACAAAGAAGGATCAAATAGAAAATCACACTCATCAAGATAATATTTAACATTCTCTTCTAAGGGAGTATGAACAAAACGACCATCCTAAAGACCAGCCAAAGAAATCAGTTCTTGAGTATACTTTTGTTGATGTAGGAAAATACCAGTTTATGTGGAGCACAATTCAAAATCGAAGAAATAGTGTAAAGGATCCAAATCTTTCATATGAAAAACATCATGAAGTCGCTATTGAAGCTGAGAAATCAATTCAGAATCTATCCCAGTAATAACAATGTCATCAACATATACCAAAAGTAAGGCAATTTCTTTGGAGGTTTTGCACAGGAACAAAGAGGAATCATACTGACTTTGAATAAAAGAGACGCTAAGAAGAGCATCATTGAATTAGGCACAAGGAGCCTATGTCAAGTCATAAAGAGACCTTTTTAACTTACAAACATCTTAAGGAGTAGAAAATAATTTAGATGGTGGGATCATGTATACATTTTCCTTAAGATCTCTATTCAAAAAAACATTTCACATCCATTTGTTGTAAGGACCACCCTTTGGAAGCAGCAATAGCAAGAATGAGACGCACAATGGTTATCTTGGCAATAGGAGCAAATGTCTCCTCATAGTCTAGATTGTACTCTTGCCTATTACCGAGAGCAACCAACCTTGCTTTATATCTGTTAAGTGAGTCATCAGATTGTAGCTTAATGGAATATACCAATTTACAACCAATGGGCTTAATACCAGCATGACAAGAAATAAGATCCCATGTATGATTCTGCCGAAGAGCATGAAGTTCTTATTGCATGGCTTTGATCCAACATGCTTGTTTAGCTGCTTAAGAATAAGAAGCAGGGACTGTAGCATGAGATAGAGTGGCAGAGAAACCATACCTATTTGGGGGACGACGAACACGAGTGCCTCTTCTAGTGGCCACTTGAGATGGAGGATCGGGAAGAACATGTAGTGATGGAGGGGGTTGTTGTCGCTGATATACCATGCTAGGTTTAAAATGCTCAATTGGGCAAGAGCTGCCATCAAAGTGAAAAAAAACATAGTTTGAAGAAGTAACATGTTGCTGAAAGCAATACTCATGTTAAAAGAAAATAACACTTTTAGAAACACGGATGCGGTTGGCAATAACATCATAGCATAAAAATCCCTTGTGTGCAATACTATAACCCGTAAAAGCACACTGAACCGATTGAGCTATGAGGAGACAAGTGAACAAAATAAACACAACCAAATGTGCCTAGTGTATGATAATCATGGTGCATGCGAAATAGGCGATAATACGGAGAATCAAAATTCAACTGTTGAGAAGGAGGACGGTTGATTAAATAGACTGCAATAGTCAAATCTTTCACCCAAAATTTAGATGGAACAGAAGACTGCTTTTTTCTCATAATTGTGATGTGCATTTTCTCGTAATGGTTGTCTTGTACAGGATCGGTGTCAGGGAAGGTGATTGTGAGGGAGCCTAAAGTGGGAAGAGTATTTCCTATACAATTTTTCATTCCTAGAACTTTGTCTTTGGCTTCTATTATTGGTGAAAATAAGGCTGCACTTTGGTATAAATTATTGGGCCATCCAAATAATGTGATTTTGCCTAATTTAATGAATAGTTTTGTACTTGGTACTAAAGATCAGTGTTCTTCAACTAGATTACCCTTTGATTGTTCCACTTGTAAACTTGGGAAAAGTAAAATATTACCATTTCCTTCTTCTGGTAACCATGCCAAAGCATGTTTTGAGATTGTACACTCTGATGTTCGGGGTGTTACTCCTATTCTTTCACATGCCCAATATAGATATTTTGTGATATTTATTGATGACTAACTGTTTCACATGGATATATTTTCTATGCACTAAAGCTGAAGTGTTTACTGTTTTTCAAAACTTTTTGGCTTATATTTAGACTCAATTTGCCACTTGCATTAAGGTGTTATGATTTGACAATGGTGGTGAATATATGTCTCATGAATTTTAAGTTTTTTCACAACAAAAAGGCATTGTATCTTAGCGATTCTATCCTTATATTCCTTAACAAAATGGGGTGGCTGAATGTAAAAGCCATCGTTTGCGTGATATGGTTCTCACATTGCTTTTGGAGTCTTTTGTTTCATCTAAATTTTAGGTGGAGGCATTGTCCACTGCAGTTTACTTGATTAATCGGTTGCCTTCACAACAATTGGACTTTGATTCTCCTTACAATCGCCTTTTTGGTGTGCATCCTGATTATCATATGCTTCATACGTTTGGATGTGTTTGTTTTGTTCACTTGCCTACCAATGAGCATCACAAACTTACAGCTCAGTCTGTAAGACATGCTTTTATGGGTTATAGTACTGCTCATAAAGGATACTTATGATGCTATTACTAATCAACTTCGTATTTCCAGAGATGTGATTTTCTTTGAAAATGAGTACTAGTTCCAACAACATGTATCTCACTCTGATGGTGTTCTTCTTCCCAGTTTTGATCATGTCTCACCTCCAATTGAGCGCTTTAAATCTAGTTTTGTCTATCAATGCAAACATCCCCCTCTATCACCAATTTCTACAGATCTTGATCCCACTTCTGCTCTTATGGCTCTTCGAAGATCTACACTTGTCATTCATCCTCCTAAGAGGCATGGTTACTCTTCCAATTTAGCTAATACTACAATTCCTACCTCTTACTCACAGGCAAATAAATAGACATGTTGTGTTAATGCCATGCAAGAAAAACTTCAAGCTCTTCATGAGAGTCATACATGTGGTATTGTACCCTGTCCTCTAGATTTCAAACCCATTGGTTGTAAATGGGTGTATTCTATAAAATTGAAGTCAGATGGTTCTCTTGACAAATATAAAGCGAGATTCGTGGCACTTGGTAATCGAAAGGAGTATGGCATAAATTATGAGGAAACATTTGCTCTTGTGGCAACAATGACAACTATGCAACTTGTTTTATCTATTGTAGCTTCTAAGGGATGGTCTTTAAAACAAATGGATGTCAAAAATGCCTTCATGCACGAAGATCTTAAGGAAGACATTTATATGGCTTCACTATCGAGGTTATTTTCTACTCCATCTTGTGACGTCTGTCGGTTAAAATGCTCACTATATGGCTTGAAATAGGCCCCACGTGCTTGGTTTGATAAGTTCCGCTTTGCATCTTAGCTTCTCCTTTATTTAGAGTCAATATGATTCTTCCTTGTTTCTTTGCAAAATTGACACGGGAATTGTTTTGCTCTTGGTATACGTTGATGATATTGTTATTAGTGGAATTGATTCATATTTGATCTCCCAACTTCAAATATATCTTCAGTATTCTTTCCATATGAAGGATTTGGGATCGTTGCATTATTTTTTGGGCCTTGAGGTGCAATCCACTGTTGCTGGAATTTTTCTACACCAGCATAAATACACTACAGAACTAATTTCTTTGGCTGGTCTTCAAGATGGTCGTTCTGTCGACACTTCTCTAGAGGTCAATGTTAAATATTGTTCGTGATGATGGTAATTTTCTCTCGAACCCCTTATACAGACAATTGGTGGGCAGTCTTAATTATTTGACGATTACTAGGCTTGATATTTCCTTCGCTATTCGACAAGTAAGCACCTATGCACCTCCATCTTGCTGCTGTTTGTCGCATCATTTGGTATTTGCAACGAACTTCTACACGCGGTCTGTTATTTCCTGTGAACTCTCCTATCTGTATGGTTGCTTATAGTGATGCAGATTGGACTGGTTATTCTGACTTTCGACGTTCAATTACTGGTTGGTGCATGTTTCTTGGTGACTCTCTGGTTTCCTAGAAAAGGAAAAAGCAAGATCAATTGTCTAAGACCTCCCTTGAATCTGAATATTGCGTTATGTCCTCTGCGTGTTCTGAAATTATTTGGTTACGCAGCTTGTTAGGTGAGCTTGAATTTCCTTAAACTGAATCTACTTCGCTCCATGCTGGTAATACTAGTGCCATCCAAATTGTTGCTAATCCTATCTTTCATGAGCGAACCAAGCACACTGAAGTCAATTGCCACTCTATTCATGAAGCATATGATGCTTGTGTTATCTCCCTTCCACATATTTCTACTCAACTTCAAATAGTTGATGTGTTTACAAAAACTCTTTCCCAATAGCGACATCACTTTCTTGTTGAGAAATTGATGCTGTCTGATCCTTCAGCATCAATTTGAGGGGGGATATCAGTGGCAGAATTATAGCTAAGTGTAGGATTATAGCTAAGTCTATTATTTATATATATTCTTGCCTAATATCTTTAGTCAATGTGTGTGTGTGTGTGTGTGTGTGTGTATATATATATATTATTCCCAAAAATAGATTGTATAGTAATTCTTATTTATTGGAAAGAATTCTAAAAGCAATTAAGCCTTTTTCTCAAACTTTTTCAAATACAAAATATATGGTTTGAGATTTTCAGGCTGATTCAGCCTCACAGATATGTTCCCTGAACTGTATTGCCAAGTATAAGTATGCATTTTTCCTGCATTCTTTTATACAATGCTTATCTTTTGCAAAGTACATCTGATTTCGCTGTGTCTTTTTTCTATACTGCAGCAAGGCTACAAGTCTAGATGGAACATTTGCACCTGCTTGGATAGGATATGGGAATGCTTATGCTGCTCAAGAGGAGAATGACCAGGCAATGTCGGCATATCGAACTGCTGCTCGCTTATTCCCGGGGTATTTTATTGGATGATCTCATAAGGTCCAAATTTGATTGAATAAATTGCTTTTCTAGTTTATAAGATATAGTGAGGAAATTTGCATTTAAGGGTTAAAGTCATTTTTTTCCCATTAAACTTTTTTAAGCGGTTAATGTGGTTTGACTATTTTTTTCTTTAATACCCTTAAAGTTTTTTTTTTTTAGAAGAGATTTTGCCTCTATACTTTTCAAAACAGGTACTTTTGTCTCTGAATATATTGAAATTGGTATATTTTACCCCTTATATAGGGACATGTGGCATTATAGGATTGCTTGTTATATGAAACATTGATTTTTCTCTCTATTTTGAAACTTTAAAAGTAAAAAAGAAGTTCAGTGACATTTTCTAACTATCTCGAAAAGTTTGATAGCAAAAAATGATCTTAATCCTTTAAATAATAGATTACCACTTGTTTAAAACAGGTGAATCCCACAAATTTTTGTGGAATTTATTTGCAATTCCAATTTTCTTTTGGAACTAAAAAAAGGATTTTAATTACATGAAATTTTGAACATAACCAACACGAATTGGCCGCAATATGCAGAATTTTGCAAATGAATTCTACAATATTAAAGAAACAAAATTGAATGGCAAAACTATTCCTACACATCCTCACTGAAGAAACCATTACCAATGACTCTCTCTTTCATCAAAGGAACTTAGTTCCGAGACATCTTCAACATCTTTGTTTCGTTGCTCACACTGGAATTTCTTCAATCCCCACCTTGCCACCATCTAGTTGAGGGTGTTTCTAGTTTTCTTTTTTCCTCAGCAGTTATTTACACTGGAAACCTCTTATTGCTGGATATAACTGACATAGGACAGATTTTAATTATGCAAATTTAGGGTTTCAAGGTTGCTAGGAATTTAGGAGTTAAGAGTCGAAAGGGTTTTGTTCTAAGAGTCAGGCTTAAGGATCCAAATGAATCACACCAATGGAGGGAATTGAATCACTCAATTCAATAGCAAACTTGGAGAGATTCTTATTAGTTAACTGAATAAAACGTAATAGAACTTTTGATATTTGTAGGACTAAACTAGTCCGAATCCTACAAGGATTAGAATAACTGCTTATAAAGGAAGACTCTTCTAATCCTAAATCAACTCGTGTATGGGGTAAGAAAAACAAATTCAATAAAACTAAAGATTCTTTAGGACTAAGGAAATATTTTCAGCAGAACTAAAATTACAAAACTATCCCTACTCCTGAAACAACTGGCTAAGCATAAGATGCTGCTGCCTCAGTAGCCCACTGCCTGGTCATCTTAACCATCTTTTTACTCAGTCCATCAGTATTGTTGCTGGCTTGGCCGTTGTCTTTTTTCACCTAGTTTAAATGCTAATATGAAGTTGTTGTTGCTTTTTTTTTTTGTCAAGTGCTTCTTCTGCACTGGGTTTGGGATATTTTCAACTTGTGAAACAAATATGATTTGCTCTTTCTTGGGGTACTGATTTTTAGTTATCTTGGCTATTATGAAAAAGTTTTCATATCTATTATACAAATTGGGTATTTTCTTATATCCATACTTCTCCAAAGATACTGAATCCTTCTAATTTAAGTTAAATTTTATCGATTTTATAAAGTATAGATTTAATAACTTTTAGTCACATAAATTTAAATTGGTTGTGTTAAAATTTTTATAATAAACACAAATATAATAAACATAATGGGTGTCAGTAAATTCTTTTATGAGGTTATCATACTCAAGGGGATATCAGGAAATAAAACCAAATGAATCTTAAATTGAGAGTTTATTCCAGACATGATTGGGTAGAGTTCAATTCATGTTCTGTGTTCCAACATACTGGATGTGAGAATTCATTTGCAAATGAACATGGAATTTATTTTCAAATGAGTTCTGCATTTTAGATTTCAGCATGCCTGACTGGCTGTTAGGTTGTCGTTCCTTTTGTCAAGTTTATTTTTTAGCTCTCTCTTTTCCTTGCCTCATCCCTGCTCTTTGTCTAGCTTCCTCCTTACAGTTCTTCAACTTTCAGCTCAAAATATCTCCTTTCTTGCTCCTTCCTGGAAGAATGATATGGATACTTGTTGTCAGATGGCCAGCTTCTATATTTGATGCCATTATGCTTTTCATGGATGCTAACTAGCCAATCATCGTTAGTATGATCCTGTACTTGGTTTCATGATTACAGTAACAGATATTCATCATGCTTACCAAAAAAGAAACAGGTGGGAAGGATTAATTTTCGAATAGCATTGCTGGCCTGAGATGCCCCTCTCTATCTTCTACAAGATTCATCATACCTCTTACTACTCTAAAAGTTTTCAAATTATTCCTTTCTTATTTTGTTCTTAAAATTTATGAGGGTGCATGTTGGCACTAAGATAATGTTTTTTTGTAATGAGTTGAGGTCACAGGTTAACAGCTAAATTAGCAGGGCTAAGATAGAATGCTTTGATCCTTTCCAAACTTTACAATGTAGGAAGTTTTCTAGATGGTGCTCTTCCTTCTTTTTTTGTCAAGTATCTTTCTTTTAGGTTATTTTTTGGAGTTGGATTTGGTAAATTGTAGTCTTCTCGGTCTAGAGAATTATTTGCATTGAAAATTCAAGCGTGTATCAAGAGATGATTTCTCTGTTATTATTTTCTAAATCATGATGGTAGAAGCAAGTGTGACTTTTGTCTGAGGAAGTGGAGAAGATGTTCTCTTAAGCAATGTTTTTAAAACTGGACTGGACTGGTTCAACTGTGAACCGGCAAAAATGGTTTGGTTCAACATCAAAACTGGAATAGAAAAAAACAGATTGGACCAGAGAAACTGGCAAGCTGGACTGGAAACCGGGTTTAACTAAAAATGGTTAGTTTGTTTTGAAAAAATCCCTCTTCTCCTTCTGCTTCTGCTCTACAAAACATGTCCTCCCTCTCACCCAAACCGCCATCTACCACACTGCTTGCCAGTATGTATCTGATTCCAATCTGTTCTTTGTTTTCTCTTTCTAATTTCAATTATCAACTGCAGAAAGGGTAAGTTTTTAAAGGTGAAGGAGAGAGGAAAGATTGATTGGAAAAGGAAGTGTAATATCGAGAGACTGAATGTTGATTTCAGAGAAAGTAATTAAAAGAACAAGTGATAAAATTTATCGGTATTGGAAAATTTTGCATCAAATAAAAATCTATCTTCTTTGTTTTGCATTAGGTCTTTCTTTGTTTCTCTTTAAATTGATTACAGCTGGTATTAATTGTATTTACTTTGAAAACAAAACAAGCAAGAAAGATATAATTAAGAAAGAAAGAAAGGGGTTAAGGACTTGTCAACTACTCCACTGTACATCACCTCGGGATTATGTGCTTCCTCTAATCTTTATGGTCTTTTCTTTTTGTTTATCTTAGTAAAGTTGCTCATTTCCCCATGTGTTCTTGCTTTTATCAATTTTTATAATTACAACTGAGTATTTTTATTTTCTTATGTATTTTTTTTTCAAATTTTCTTATGTATTTTTGTGTACTAATGTATTGTTGATTAATATATTTTTAAAATTTTTAAAAATAATTATATTTCTTTTAAAAAAAAACCTGTTGGACCCCAGTTGAACCATGACCCAATTGGCACACTGGTTTGATGTCCAGTTTGGTTTTAAAAACAATGCTCTTAAGGGCCTTCTGTTTATAATTGGTTGTTTCCCTTTCCAGGCATTGTTTTGGTGCAAAGGACTCTTGAGATATTGAGTTTTATAGGAACAGTGAAAAATTCCTTCTCGGAAAAGAAAATTCAAACATTATAAAATGCAATTCAAATGTTAATTGACAGTGGTTGAAGAAACTTTTTAGGGAGAGAAGTAGTTATGATAGTTGTTTATCTTATGATTGCCAAGTGTTAACGCCTCATGTCTTTATTGATTCTTAGGTGTTGGATTGTTGAAGAGCTTTTATTAGTCATAAATTCTCTTCTCAAAAGTTGATTCTTGATGTTCTGTTATTCCAGGTGCCATTTGCCAACTTTGTACATTGGAAAGGAGTACATGCGAACACACAGCTATAAGCTTGCTGAGCAGGTGATTTTTTCTTTTCTCAAAGTTCACAGAAATCCAACTTAGGCTTTGATTATGCGAACTTGTAAATATATTTAAGTATTCAGCTAGTGCATTTTAATAGTTTATCAATTCTTTAGTTTGTCTAGAAAATTTTTTATTGGACTCTCTCTCTCTCTCTACATGCTATTTAGCTTAATAGTTGAAGGACCGCAATTATATGGTATTGTCAATTAGGAAAGTGGTTTATAACTGACATTACAATGTGATTGTTATATTGTTGAATTTCATAAGAATTTTTGGTATCTGGATACACACTCAACCCCATTTTGTGGTTTGCACTAATTGTCATTGCTGCCTTAGTCCTACTGGAATTAATGGCCATCAGATGGACTTATTGATGAGTGAATGCAAGAAAGCAGATAAATTCTAGCGACAATAGCTTCTTGGTTCTCGGATTTTGAAAAGTTCTAGATCTAGCAATTGTAATGTGCATCACTATTGGACAAGTGAACTGGAGTTGAAGGGATGGTAGCAGCATGGAATCCAAATACTATGGGAGATTTAGAAGTCTAAGGTAGGGAAGAGATGGAAGACAATTCATGTCTTTTTCTATTAAATTGCTGAAATTCATACCACTAATTTGTGGTTTGAACTTATCTCTTTGTACAGAATTGCTGTAGGATGTTATATTTCACTTCTGGGTATTAGATTCTCAGTCGAGGTTCTCAGAGTGGAGCACTACTGCTGTTGTAACTGGAATTTCAATGAGGCTTTTCCATCTTTTGATGGAAATAAATTTTTATCAATGTGACAAAATTTATTTCATGGGACTTTGACAGCTCTCAAACTCCTGAATAGGCAACAGAAGCATTTTATGAGTGAATTGCTTTGAAGAGGGAAAAGTAATTCTACTGGAAGTTCTTAAAATGTTATTATGGACCCTGGCGTAGAATACTGAAAGAATGAAACTTAATTCAGCACATATCAGGAATTTATAGAAACCAAGTATTCTGTTATCCAAGGTAAATCCTGGATTCGATTGTGGAAGTTTTTAACATTGTGTATAAATTAATTTACATGTCCATTCTCTTGGCATCTATCAAATAATTTTTCCTCATATTGGATAAAGCTCAGTTTCTCATCAAGTACTATTTCTTCACTAGAATCCTGTACCACTCAAATTGTTTAAATATAAAGTTGATGAGACTTTATTCTTTTAGGTTGTGGAAAGAAAAAAATGGCAGATTCCTTTTCATGTCAAATGTTATTTATTATGGGAATTAGTTTCAGATTTTCTGGATTCTGAATTTACTTTTTTTTTTCTTTTTTTAGTTTTTTATGCAGGCAAAGACAATATGTGCATCAGATCCACTGGTTTATAATGAATTGGGGGTTGTTGCTTATCACATGAAAGAGTAAGGATATTCAGTTGATTGATATGATTGTTGTACTTGGTCACCACCTTCACCTCCTGAAACATCAAAATAGCTTTGTGGAAGTGATTTTGACTGCAAACTTTCTCTAACTGAGCCTTTTCACGTTTTTAACATTTGAGCCTTTTTTCCTTCCATAACGGTACAATCATCTCTTCAAAATTTTGTTATTTCTTGTTGCTTTGCCACTTTAACAAATATTTATTGCTTCTAGTTTTTTTTCATGTGACTTGCCACAATTATTTGTTAGAAATTTTAGCTAAGCTATTTTTTGCATTATTTTGCCTTCTGAAACATTGTCAGGTATGAAAAGGCTGTGAGTTGGTTTGAAATGACTTTGGCACAGGTTCCATCTCTGAGTCAATTGTGGGAACCAACTCTTGTCAATCTTGCCCATGCATACAGAAAACTAAGGTACATCATTGAGTAATTTAAGATTTAATTTTTCTTTATACTCTTTTCTAAGTTGCTTCTTGTCGTGATGGTACTTAAAGATGCATGATATTAATGCTTTTATTTATATATTTTTTTCTCCAATTCGATAACCAAAATAGTTTTCTCAAAGCAAGTTGGAAAATGGTTTTTCTGTTTAAGTTTTCCAAACAATCATGCTTTAATAGGGATGGCATGTACACACTGGCTCAGTTCACAGGCAATATAACCATGAATAATGAGTTTGTTAATGAAGCTGTTGGAAACCAATGTTTTCAGAAGCGGCTCGGAGATCGACTCGGTCTACTAACTGAGTTAAGAGTCAATTGGTTGGACCGGATTGACTCGGAGTTTTTATTTTTATTAAATATAATTATTTATAAAAAAATAAAAATATGATAATGCAAAATACATTGAAAAATTTATTAATTAGTAAATATCAATGTAAAAATATTAAAACCAACAAAGTTAGTTGTGTTTTTAAAATTATTTATATGCTACTTATATATCAATTGTATACTGTGAGTATAACAACTGTAAATTTTAAATTAAAAATTGAAAAAGTTAGTATTTGGAAAGATGAAAAATATTGGTTGCAACACGTATTTAGAATCAAAATTAAACCTTTATGTTAAGACTCATTAACTTCAACATACACTCAACACGTGAAATATGGTATATTCTTACTATTCTTGTTAAATTTAAATTCAACATATACGTTGAATTCACTTGTCAAAATTAAATCTGTATGCTGTGATATTTATTTTAATATACACCATATATGTACGGTAAGATAAAATTATTACTATTATATTTAAATTCAATGCATGCATACATACAATGAAGACCCTAGACTTGGTCGTAATTATTTGCATTCTTGATGCACAATGAACTTGGTCAAGAATTGGCTGTATGGATTATGCAATCCTTACGATTGGGAAATTGGGTTTGTGTTCCCTAATTGGCATTGGAATTGATCATTCCATTTTGTTTTTTGTAGTTTGCATAGTCTTAATCATGCATAATTGTGAATAATGGAAGTTCAAATATCATATCGATTAGGCAATGTATAGAGAGGGCATTGCATTTGCCTTTCTTTTTGTCCTTACTGCGAGATTAGACAGAGTTCTTTATCGCGTAGTGCCCAAACAGAATTGAGATTACATAATTAGATAGCATATGTATGGCTATTTGGATACTCTCTTATTTTGTCTCTCATTAATTTGTATTATTTTTTTTCTGAATTAATTTTTCTTTTTTGGGAATTTAGGATTTTATTTCTCAAAATGCAAAATTTTTTTGGTTGAACGGGAATCAGGTCCGAGTCATCGAGTTCCGGTTCAATCCGATTTTTTCCGAGTCAACCCGAGTTTTTACACTTTCTGATTTTCATGTTGAATCGACTTGGATTGCTTGTCGAGTCATGGTCCAACCAGTCTGACTGCTTGAGTCAACCCGAGTTTAATAAACATGTTGGAAACCAATTGATAGTTGTCTGAATCCCAATAGTTAGGTCAACCTGTTTAGTTAAGTTCAAAAGTCAACAACTGTTACCTATTAGGATCTCCAATAGCAAATGTTTCTAAAGCTAATTTTTCTAATATAGGACTGGCTGTGAGGTTTGTTTTCTTAGGTTTGGAATGGCTAGAATGGATAGAAAATTAGGTAAATACTTGAAAAGATGTAAAGGAGTTTGTTGGCAGAAGAAAGTAGAAAAACAGATCAATTTTAAGCAACACACCCCAAAATTACTTAGGAGTCACATTTAAAGGTCCTAGAAGAATCACACCAAAGGGAGACTTGAATCACACAATTCAAGAGCAACAATCACTTGAAGTTATTAGTTGACTAAAGATCAGTCAAAACATTTCAAAGAAACAAGTAGGATCATTGACTTTAGTAATAGACCAATAAGACATCAAACTCGTACTAATCCTACTCCTCTTAAAGGTTTAGACCTTAGGTTTCTAAAGAAAACTCATGTTAATCCTATTTTGACACTATTTTCTATCTGCTATTCCTGTCTATTTGAATTTATTTTTTGAAATCAAGTTATTTGATGCTTATAAACAATAATGATGTATTATTTATGATAGAAATTGAAATAATTATAACATTATATTTTTAACCCAAAAACATATTGCAAAAATTTTATATGAAGTCAATTGTAATTGTTTTAAACTTATTTCTTTATTGCTTGATAAGGGACAATATTTGAAAAGTGAACTGTAACATTAATGTTCAATTTTATATATCTACTTGAATAACTATCAAAGTTATACTGAACAATTGTCACTCCTTAGTTATCAACATCTACCATTTATGAATTTTTCCCTATAGCTAAACTATATCAGCCTAGGAACAAGTAGTTCTGTTACTATACCATAAATTTGTATCTAAAAAGTTTAGATGTTTTAGACTTGCTAGCAATCTATGGGGATCAGAATCCTATGGTGTAACGCATTTTACCCTTATAAAAGAACACGGTGACAATTTTAGAGCAAAATGAGACATGTTGGACATGGAAACCAGGAACGGAGAGCTCCCCCCTTTCTGTCCACTCTTTTTGGTTTTAAGAATGCTGGTTTTAAGAATAAGTGATTGCCCTTTTCCAACCCTTACTGCCCAACCTGAGAGCAGACAGCTGATGTCTTCCACTTATTGAACAGGGTTCTAACGTCTGTCTGTATGCATTCAGCATTTCAGTTGTATTTGTTGTCAGAAAAAAAAAATTGTGGAAACATTTGTGCTCTTTCTACCAGTAAGGTTATTAGATCCTTTATTGTTTCTGTTCTGCTCTCCCTAAGTCCTTTTCTACTTGATTAATTTGAAGGGCCATGTTAATAACAATCTTTGCAAAATGCCAAAAGTGATGAAACTTCCTTTTTTTTTTTTTTTACTGCAAATGCTAATATATGGATTGAATGAGGATTGGGCACCCCTTGCATCTCTCTCCACCTTCATAATCTTTTGATTTACAATGACTATTGCTTTGGTACTATACTATTTTGAACCACTTTGAGCTAGATTTTAACTTTGCAATTCCTCAGGTGGCATAGTACTAGTTCTTGAAAACCAGGACAAAAATTTTATCTGTTCAACTAGAAGATTGTCTATTTATGAAAATTTTTGTTTCTTTGAGAAGTGTAGGTGATAGTAAGTCTCTTGAATCTTTATAGGAATTTATGTATTTATTCTTTCACCATTTCCTGAATTAGATTTTCTTAGTTAAAGAGCAATACCATTTTTTGAATTGTTGTGCATGTTATTTCTAGAACATGAACGATTGTGTGTATATGATTAACCTTAATTATATTAACTTGCTATGTATCAGGAGGTACGATAATGCGATCTCACACTATGAAAAAGCTCTTACATTGTCAACTAGAAGTTTAAGTGCCTATGCAGGTCTAGCATACACTTACCATTTGCAGGTATCTTGAGTTCCTTTTATGAATATTTTTGCTTTAATTATTTCTATTAGTTAATCTACACCATTTAATTATTGTCTTGTAACCATAAACAACGGATAGAATTTAACATTTGGATTCACAAATACAGAATAAAAAAAGCTTTTGTCTTTTTTTCTTTTTCTTTTTTTTTTGCTAGTTGAGATAATAATAGATTGAAACTGTAATTGTGATGAAGAAACAAAAAAGTTTTAGAAGTACTAATAGTAGCAATATTTGATTAGTATTGAGGTCAATTCAAAACAAATTAGCGTTCAGGTTGAGGATAGTGATGGAAACATGATCTACGTTTGCATTGAGTCAACAATTTTTTGCTATTTCTGTTATAAGTAATGCTTCTAATTTTCCCCTTCAAGTTTCATGATTAGTTTGTCCAGCTGCAAATTTATCATTGATATGGAGGAATCCTCCTGTGAATGAGGAGGTTAAGCTGTAATTTATCTTGAATATGTTGATATTTTAATTTTTAGTTATGGAAGAAAAAACACCAGTAGCTACCTTGAAAGAATAAGAAGAAAAAGTACAAGTAGCTACTTTGAATGGATTAGAGGCGAGAATCCTGTTGGATTTGTGTAGAAGTACTCACGTCCTTATTTGTTGTTTGACAATGCACAATGAAAGAGGAGTAAATGGAACAAAAAAAATTGTATTATTTCAGTTTCCCGTTTAAGGCTTTGCTATTAGACACCAGGAAAGTGGATGATAGCATTCTCATTTATAGTCTTCGCCTTTATCCTACTCAAAGATTGAAGTTATATCTAAAATAGCTCATTGATTGAATAACATGAAAAGAGAATTCTCTTCCATAAACTTCGCTTGACTTGCTCACATTTTCATTCATATGGTTTTCAGATTACTAAAATAGATCTTAAGGTGGGGAAGTGGCTATTTTTTTATATCCGCTCCATTCCGGAAAGGAGCTGAATTTTTAAATAGCAATGAGAAAGCGTACTTTTCAGATTAAAGTTTCTATGTAAAGCTATTCAAACCAATTTGGATAAGGAAATCTAATTTTTGAGACCTATTTTTCTTATCAAATTATCACACAGCTTAGGTTGATGTTATATACTTCAACAAAGCTGGTCTGAAAAATGGGTATAGAATATGGGATGTGGTAGGATGGTGGCAAGGGCATAATTATATCTACATTGAGAATTTTATGAAGAACTCAAAATTATTAAAATATCAAGTAAGATATTGATATCACTTGAACTATGGATATTGGTTTTAAAGTGTGAAAAATAATAATAGATCATAGAAGTTTTATATACATATATGAAGCAATACTATATTGAGATTTAAGAAAGACAATTTATCAATAAGATGATATGCAAGACACAAAGTTAAAAAGCAAAATAATTGTGTCTTTCACATAATAATATTATATATTCTTGATTTAACCTTAGTGCCACATTGCACTGATCTATACTAATAATAGTGTACTGAATATAGACAGCACTGGAATTTTTCATTCTTAGTTAAGAGTAATTATTGAATTGCTGTCAAAAAGCTTCTTATTTTCGAAAAATGGCTGCCTAGTTTGTTTTTTCTTAGTAAAATATATTTTTGCAGTATCTTTTGCTTATTGGAATGCATCTTGTTTATTTCTATAAGTGATGGAAACTGAATTCTTAAATTCTCCATTTGATAACTATGACCATTCTCTTGCCATACCCTAAATCTGTGGCATTGATTGAAGTGGCAATATTTGATAAAAGGATCATTGAAAAGAAAGAAAATATAATTCAAACCACTTTGGCAATCCCTTGGTACTCTCTGTTTCTGTCAATTATGATTCTCTATTAGTATATACGATAAATGATAATGTTGCTGGATCCATGTAACAAAACTCATAACTATGTGAGTGCAGAGGGAACATGTATCAGGGGCAAACGAAAGCCTGATGCTTGTGGCAAAAGTGGACACTGATCAAATATATGTGATGAAGGGGATTAATTCTGATATACACCTCTTTGAAGCTTTGTCGAGCTTTCAGTACATGCATAAAACAAACATGCAAACCTAGTAAAGTGCGAAAGCAGATTAATTATCTTCCACCAGTTTTAACTAAATGAATAATGGGGTATGTAGAGATTAAACGAGAGCATGTTTCAGGGAATTTCTGGTAACATGGGATAGCTTGTTGAGAGGGCTACCTCTCCCATTATTTGTGGGAATCCAATCCAAGCATTCTACAGAAAATTCAGCTTGTCGGTGAGTGTGTTCTTCAATTAGCAAAAATGAAGTAAACACAATAGATTAGAATGCGGATGCTAAAAACCAACTTTGTATTCTTTAGAGAATAAACTTGGAAAACTTGAAAATTTTCATTCCACATTTCTAGGTGGAAAATAATACTCTCCTTAGCCTAGTGGAATTTTGAGCAGCTGAACATGGTCTTAGAACTTTTAAGGTTTTATTATCAGTTGTGTTTAATTTAATCTCATCCTCTCTTCTTCCTTTTCTTTTGTGCAGGATAATTTTACTGCTGCAATTACATACTACCACAAGGTTTGTGATCTTGAATTTTAGTAGTTTTAAATGCATTGGAAGTTGTACATTCTGTCTGGCATGAATTGTGTTAATTATATCATTTGAGGTTTAATATTATATCATTAGCTAAGCAGTTGATATTTAATTATATCATTTGCATTTTAATATTATAATCTTTTGGTTGGTTTTACTTTTCGCTCACATTCTCTGAAATTTGCTCTCTGATCAGGCATTGTGGCTGGAACCGAATGATGAGTTTTGCACTGAAATGTTGAATTTAGCCCTTGTAGATGAAGCTCGATGCGGCATAGATTCAAAAACTGAATTTCACTGAGAATTACCTCTAATATTAAATGGTGCGATATTCTTTGACTTTATATTGAAATTAATTATTATGTGCAATTTTGTGCAGTGGTTTCCTGAGCAGTGTGTGTGCTGTGTGTATATATATATATATAGGAAAAATTAGGCAGTATTTGTCATCTGGGATCATTAGGTTCTATCCATGTGGGATTCTGCAAACTGAATTTTTCAAAATTTGCAATGAATTTAGGGTTGCTTCCATATCCCAAGGTGTAGTTAGCTTTTATTCTTCTTTTAAGGAGAGCTATGGAAAAAGATTTGGGTGTGTGCATATGGATTTTAAAGGTATTTTTATTTTTATTTATATCAGAATATCAAGATAAAGAGTTTTGACATGCAAGGAATACAACAAGACCATAGGAACATAAAAAGAGTACATCCCATCTTTTAACCGTTGGATCATGTACGATGGTATATTATAAGTGGATCCAAATGGTTCACATGTTTTATGTAGGAGGCCAAGTCCTAGAAACAGAAAAAAAGTTTAGAAGACAGCTGAGTTATTCAATATATTTAGTTTAACATGAATTTATGAGACACAGCTGAGTAGTCCATAGATGTAGAAGTGAAACAATAATAACACAAATATAGAGACATTAGAAATGGGGGAGTCTAGCTGGAGAATGGGCAGCCATGAGACGATGAGGTTGCAGTTTTCGAGGTCTTGTCTTGTGATATCAATTCTCCTTTCAGTAAGCCACCAAATAGCTCTGCTGGTTCATAGTAAATTTCCACTTCTTCTGCCCTCAGACTCTCATCCACCTGAAAATTTATCAATCTTTCTTGTTACTTCTCATGAACTCTTGTTTCCATTTTCACAAAATTCTATTAATATAACTGGCACTATACATATATCATGAATGTATCCCCAATAATGAAATGTTGTATTATTTCCTAATTAATAAAAATGATATAAAGTACTCTAGATATTAATAAAAAATTATATGAAATACTCTTTCTGTTTTATCAAATTGTCACTGCTTGCAAAGAAATTGCCTCACTAAATTATCACTTTTAATTCAAGATAATATTTAATGCATATTTTTTAACTTTACCTTCATATAACTCTAACAAAACATTTACTTCTTAGTTTAATTAATGGTTCTCTTTTTCTACACATTTTACTATGACCCTCTCAAGTCTATCCGTTTCATTAATTTTTCACTTATTACATAAATCATTAATATTAAATTAATTATTGATTTTGTTAATTTTTATGTAAAATTATATTGAATATATTAAAATGCCTCTCTTAATTTATGTTGTTATAGTAACATATGTAAAAAAAGGGATACATTAATTAAGGTATCAAGGGTATGTTTGGTAGGATATGTAATGTAATCTAAATTGGAATTAATCCCTTATTTGTTAGCCCAAATTTTTTATATTGTAAAATAATAGTGAATACAAGAGTAATTTTGAATACATTTATGAATGTATTTTTTTTATTACATTACAATTACACCAGTGGCTGCACGTGCTTCATCTAATATTGTACCCGTGACCAGTGCAATTGCTCCAACATTGACCACACTCAAGTACATACATAGGAGGGTTCATTACCAAATCTTCCAATCTTCGAGCCATTTAATTTATTTGATATTTTATAGTTATTATTGCAATGTAAATTTTACTTTGAATATTATATTTGAAATTCAATATGAATGCAAATTGTAGAAAACAATGTTTACAATTTAGTAGAATTGTACTTATATATATATATATATATATATATATATATATATATATGAGATTGCATTTTTAATATAAGATTTTTTTCTTTTAATATTATATTTTATTAAGTTTGGATTTTTATATTTTTATAATATAATAAATATATAAAATAAATTAAAATAATTATATTAAAAATTAAATTATAAATATAATTACATTTCAATACATATATATAATCTAACTAAATATAAAAATGTATTTGTATTTACATTACTAATGTAACCAAATATAATGATGTAATTATAATTAAATTTCATTATATTACATTTTTTAATTTATTATATTATTCAATATGTTACAATTAATTACTCGTTATTAACTAAATGTTTCATTGATATTATATATTGATAAAGTTGTAAATAATGTATAAATATTAGTTTAAATTTATCCAAGTGACAATTTGGTGATTTTTTTTTTCCAAAAATTGACAATTTGGTGGAATGGAGGGAGTGTAAATTTTTTATAAAATTAGTGAAACTAGTGATTATTTTTATATCGGCTATTTGTGTTAGAAGAGGATAGAATGCCATTTAAAAAGATAAAAGGAAAAAAACATAAGTTTAATTGTGCATATAGAAAGTAATACTACATATTTGATAAGGTCAGAAGTAACTGAATTCTCAATTAATTAAAGTGTGAAGGCTGTTATCCATTGATATTTTGGAGAGTGTCTATATGCTATTTATAAATGTTTTAGTATTGGATAATTCAAATGATTGAGCATGAGTTGTGCTGTGAGGTTCAATTATATAGGGACAGACTAACATGTAAATATTAATTATGGTAAGGTTTTGGATCAAATTACGACATCTTAATAGGGTGATTAAAGCATTTTTATGTCCAGTTTTTAAATATTCTAACTAAGACTTGGACCCAATCTTGACATATGTCTTAAGATCATATGTTATATACCACTTGGATCAAATCAACAAAATTAAATTAAATTAAATTATTAGGACCATGTAGGCTTCAACTGCTGAAATTTGTATGTCCAGTTTTTCTTTCCCTAATACATCACTTGAAATTAGCATTCATGGGGATTTTAATACTTTGACCTTTTAAATAACCATATAAATATTTAAATCTGTCAATTTTATTATTATTTTTATTTGTTTTGAACTGATGCCTATATCACACAGATTAGAGCCATGTCGTTATTACATCAGCACAGTGTATATAAAAGTCATAAAATTTAAGTAGTAATTCAGTGCATGCATATTTAAACCGTTAGATCATTTGTATCTATTTGATCAGACAATTCAGATGTGCATGCAACATATATCAACTTCGTAAATTTTGATTTTACCGATTCTAAATTTGAGTTGTGAAAATAAAGGGGAATTTGAGGAAAACAAACATACCTTGAGAACAGCGAATCCGGAGAGCTGAAGCATATGGCCGGTGGGAGCATGAGCTTTGAAAGGTCCTTCAAAGAAGCCCCAATGCCTAAATTTAAAGGCAATAAGGGGAGGCCCTGAGTATACTTTTAGGACTTCCCATGCAAATCCACGTGGAAATGCTGACCTAAATGCTTCATGTGATGACTCAAAGCTTTCTTCTTCTGCTTTATAATATTTATATTCTTTTGGCAATGAATTTTTCAATAATGCATTGTAACTTCCAATCTTCAAGGTCTCTTCTGCTGATAAACCCTCTCGTCCTGCCATAGAAATAATAATAATAATATTTTTTTTTATCAAATTACACATAAATATTCATTTGAATAAACTATACTACATATGTGTTTTATAACTTGGATTTATAATTTAAACTTTTCAAGTGCAACTCAAAAATTGCTTATAGTTTAGAAGAGAGTGCTTTTAATAAAAAAAATAAATTAAGACTTAAATTAACATCAAGAGAGAATTACATCCTTAAACTTATTAGAACATCAATTTGTTTTATGTAACTAGTTGATGAGGGATATTAATAAAATAAATCATTTATTTTCTACATATTATGATGATTATAGAATAAATTAACTACGAATTATATAGAGCAGTAATTCGGTGCATGTGTACATGATGCACACTTATCTGAACCATCGGATTGTACGTATATTAACAATCAGACAGTTTAAATATGTATGTACCTCCCTCTACATATGATATATGCCTCTACATATGATCTATATCATGGTTTTTTTTAAATTTTTTTTTATTTTTTTTAGAAAATATTTACAAAATGAAGAGAGTAAAATCCTTTCATCAGATTCGTGCTTAAAATTAGATGAAAGAAGAAGTGTAAAAAATGAAAAAGGAAAGAAGAGGAGTTTAATCAGTTAATTAGGAAGGAATTACCATTAACAATAAGCTTGAAATTAAGAGGATTAATGGTCTTAAAATCCTGCAAGCGAGTCTTGTGAGAAAGCTCCATTTCCCATGACTTTATAGCATTCTCAACTATTTCTTCCAACGAACCTTTTGGCCATTCCTACAAAATCACTTATCAAATCAAATATGTATATTTTCATCATCATTATTTTTTTCTAATTTTTTTTAAGTAAACAAATAAATAAAAGAAAATTAAAAATAATAATAATAAAAAATCACTTGAGTTCTGCCTTGCTCAAAGAGTTGATTAACATCATCATAAGAAGGAGGAGCACCATGTCTCCACTGAGTGGTCTCAGCTTCTTCATATAAGAATTTTCTATACTTATCTCTTCTTTGTGATATTTCTTCTTTTTCTCTGCTACCCATTTCTAACTATGATTTGTATTTTTGAGCAGGAAGAGCATTTTTATAGACGTAGCGACTTTTCTTTTTTAAATTTAATTTTTCTTTTAATAATTCAGTACTATCATAAATTAATGGAAATGGATACATTCATAGTAGACTTACAATAGATTATTATTTATTGCGTCTTAACTTTGCACATGGACACATCCATAGTAGCTGTCAAGTTCTGATCCAGTACGCCATGCACAGTATACGATGTATATACACAGGCGGATTAGATTTAAATACTTATATATATATTGATTAAATGATATATATTATTCATTTCATTTTTTTACTTGTTATTTTTAAATAAAATTTAAATTTTATTTATCTGTTATTTTTAAAGTTTTAATATAATTTAATTTATTTTTTTTAATAATTTTATAATTAATTAGATTTAATAATTTAATTTTAATTATATAATTTAATACTAAATTTAAATTTATTTATTATTTTTTAATTTCAATACAAACAATGAAAATGATGAATAAAAAAAACCAAGGGGGTAATACAAAATTACGGTACGGCGCTCCTAGCTGTCTCATCCATAAATAATGAAAAAAAATCTCTTAATTGTTGTATCCTAAGTCTTAACTTTGCGCATATATAGCTTTCTTATCCATACATAGTTATATACTATCCTTAAATGTCTTATCTTAATTAGAGTAGAAACCTAAAAGATAAGGGAAGAGTAATAAATGTTTTCAAAAGTAAACAGAAATAAATATTCATTATTTTTTTATTTATATTACAAATTTATAAAGTTTTACTGATTTCTAATTTTCTACAAACAAATAAATGAGTCACTTTTACATATTTATAATTTAATTATTTCATTTATATCCATGATATTGCAAAAAAAAAAAAACTTTATAATATAAAATTAAAATAATAAATATTGATTCTAAATTTCATAGTAAACTAAAATGCCGTTATTATCTTACTTTTCAATTGATGCAAAAAAAAAAAAAAAAGAGTAAAGGAAGTCAGAAGTATAATTAGTGTTGTACGATGAAGTTTCAAATATTTTTATTTATGCTTTATTTTATGTCTTTCAAACTTTTAATTATAATTTGATTTTTTTTTAATGTTATGAATACAAATTTATAATTATAATATTATTAAAAATAATTTAAATATTTGTATGTTAAAACATATTATTAATTTGGGCAATCAATGGAATTATTTAAAATGAACTTCTACCTACTATTTAATATATTGTGATTTGGATTGTAGCTTCTTGTTCTCAAGTGTCATGGCTTTTTAATTATTTTTTTTCCAATTTTAATAGCTTGCCTATTTCAGTATTTATTACAATGATGTATTTCTTGTATTATAAGTTGAATTGAACAGTTTAATCATATATTAATTAACTTTTTTTTGAATCTCAATCAATTTGTTAGCGAGAAGAAAATTCTATTGTAAAGGAAACAAAAAAACACAAAATAAATTAAGGGAGTTTTACAAAACTACCCAAAAAAACCGAACTCCTTTTTTAAAAATACCACCATCTTTTTTTTTCTTTTTAACATTACTTTTTTTAAATTTTTATTTTTAAAAATACCACTTTTTTAATCATAGACAAACTCTCCCTGTTCTTTCCTTCTTCTTCTTTTACGCTTCATGTTCTTTTGTTCTTCTTTCGTTCTTCTTCTTCTTTTGTTTTTCTTTCTGCTGTTATATGACTATTGAAGATTTTGAAGCTTCCTCTTTCTTTATACCTGCTCTGCATTTTCTATTTATGAAGATTTTGAAGGTGAGTCTCCTCTACCGTTTTTCTTGAAAATTAATTCTATTTTGTGTTTCTCAAACGTGAAATTTTAAATATTAATCCAAAAATCAAATCATAAACTTCTGGTTTATCCTTTTTCTGTCCACGATGAGTTCAGATTACATAGGCCTACGTGTATTCATTAAGGAATCACATCATGTCTCAAACCATAATTTGACATCTAAATTTTGGGTTCATTATAATTTGATATAATGCAGTTATGATTTATAATATGTTACTGCACCCTTGTATCATCTGAGTAAAGATATATGTGGATCTAATCCTAACTTTTTTCTCTTTATAAATGTTTCAGATAAAGGCTTCATAATGTTAAATTGGATTTAAGATATCCGAGTAGGTTCAATGTTTATGTAAACAAGTAGAATAAGTTTCAAAGGTGGTCAAAGTGCTGCCGCCACCCCCTGACTTGGCTCACAAATTTTCCACATCAATTTGAATTGTTTTTTACAGTTGGATGTTGTATTTGATGGTGATTTCTTAGGCATAACCGGTTGTTCAAATCAATTTGTTGAATTGTTGTTATTTATTTCTTCTTGTATCATTAATTTGTTAATTTGCTGATGTAACATTTGGTGTCTTAATTGCTGTATACAAAGTGTTTCACAAAATGCCAATATGAATTTTTTATGAGCAAATGTTCTATAAAATAATCTACTCTTAATAAATATATTCTCCATTTTCATTCACTTCTCACAACACTTTTCCATATATATGCATGTCTATATTTTGGCACCTTCATAAATATTTACTCACTAATAACTTAACAAAAATTGCAAACTAGACTTATATGAACTAATCTAAATGTAATAAAACCTCATTTTTTACTTTTGAAAATTGATGATTTGTTGCATGTTTTTCCCAAACTGTTCGAACTTTGTTTTATAACCTTATTGCCAAAGTTCCAGTACCTGAATTATAATGATGTCTTTATTTCTTATCCATGAAATTTTTTAACTACTTGTAAGGCATTCGTACAATTTCACAAAATGTCTTTATTGATATTGTATTTTCACATTTTTTTAATGCATAGATGGATAATATTTCGGTTTTGATTAAGTATAACGGAAAATAGACAAATGATAACAAATTTGAAGGATTTGAAGTCAAAGGAGTACTAATACCAAATGGTTGTAGCTATGAAACTTTTGTTGGGATAGTATCAAATCAATTAAAAATCACTACAGAAATAACTCATATCAATATAAAGTATTTTGTCAAAGATTTTCCATTAGAAGTAAAAGATGATAACAACATGAAATTTTACTTGGAATTGAAGAAGAGGGACATAGATCTCACAGCGTATCCCTTATATCTTACAGAGATTGAGAAAGGTTAGTAGCAACCGGTTTTAATTACATCTATATCTTACACATTTCAATACAAAAAATTGATACAAAAAACATAGCATGAATTGCCTTCTTGAATTTTGGTATACTTCTGGTATACTGGTTAGTATACCAAAAAACATAGCATGCATTGCATACGATAATTTGGCATACCGGGTGTTATACCTGGTATACTGGTCAGTATACCAAAAAACATAGCATGCGTTGCATTGGGTAATTTGGCATACCGAGTGGTATACCTGGTATATCGCCTGATATACCAAAAAATATCATGATTTCCTTTGTCAAATTTAAATTTTACTATAAATTTCTTTTGTATTTAAGCTCTAACAATATGATAAATGCAGACCCAATAATTGAAATGTAATTATTGAAGAAGAACTTATCTTGCCACCGATTGGAAGAGTTAAAGCAGGAAGACCTAAGAAAAGAAGAATCAAATCAATATGGGAATCAAAAATGAAATTGAGGTGCGAAAAATGTAAAGAATTTGGACACAATCGGAAGACCTGCAGAAATGCTGCAAAATAGACAATATTTGTTATTTTTTATGTTCATAATTGGTATACCAAAAAAATAGAATAGGAATTCAATTCTATTAAACATATGAAATTTGTTCATGCAAATTACTCTTATGTTACATAAAAGGTGAAAATACTCAATTGAAATATATACCAATCTTAAAAAATAAAATTTCTCTCTTTTTTATTTATTTATCTTAAATAATAATTAAACAATCCCTATTAATAATCAATTTAATATTTTTAAAAATTCAGTGTTAAGATCATTAAGATAGAATGAACGAGTAGAATGACCACTGCCATTGGTGAGTACAAATAATTACTCCAATAATAATCCTCCATTTCTCATTACCCTGTCCTCTGACTCCTCTGCATCCCTATTGAGTCTAATGCACGAAAATCATATTGATGCTTTTTGAGTACAGGGCATTTTGGATGGACACCGGATGGTTTTTATATAAGAAGTTTTACATAGATTGGTTGCGATGGGCAATTTGTGATACTAATTTTGTTGCTAACTGAGGTTGATTTTGGTAATGGAAAGTAAAAAAAAATAAAAAATAAAAAAAGGAAGAGAAGGAACAGGAAAAATTGAAATCCATTAAGAAAATGTGATGGAACTTGATCCATGAATTTGGTAGGCTTTACATTTGGAATTCCCCACAAAATTAGAGGACTAAGCTGGCAGGCAGGCCATGTTGCAATGTGGGGAGCGTGTATTATTCAGAGACAAGAAAAGCAAATGGGGGTCATATTAATATACTTTTGAAGTATGATGCATTTTAGTGGAAGACTCGGAATAAAATATGATTATTTTCTTTTAATGATTAAATCTATAATTGTGGTTTTAAAGCTGTCTTTTTATAATCAAATCCGTAATTGCAGTATATTTTTTGAAATTGGTATGCCAGACGGTATACCACTTGGTATACCAAATTCCAGAACTAAAATTGTATTCTGGATTTTGATATACCAGACGGTATACCGGTATACCACCTGGTATACTAAATTTCATAACTAAAATTGTATTCTGGATTTTGGTATACCAGACAGTATACCAGTATACCACCTGGTATACCAAATTTCAGAAGTAAAATTGTATTTTGGATTTTGGTATACCAAACGGTATATCGGTATACCACCTAGTATACCGAATTCCAGAAGTAAAATTGTATTCTGGATTTTGGTATACCAGACGGTATACCGGTATACCACCTGGTATACCAAAATTCAGAACTAAAATTGTATTATGAAATTTGGTATACCAGACGGTATACCGGTATACCACCTAGTATACTGAATTCCAAAACTAAAATTTTATTCAATATTTTTGTATACCATACAATATACTGGTACACCACTTGGTATACCAAATTTCATAACTAAAATTTTAAACGGTATAATTAAACTTTTTTTTGTTTGGTACCTGAACATGATAAAATAATACTATAGAAATGCCTCTTGATTAAACTTGAATAATATATATATATATATATATATATATATATATATATATATATATATACACACACAAACTGATTAAGGAAATTAAAAGAAATGTACGGTCTCATTTACATATATTTTCAAACTACAACTACTTTTCCCTTTCCTTTACAACTTTTGAAAATATTCTTCAATTTAGTTCTTTTTGGAGGTGCTTCAGATTCACTATCAATCCCTTGAAGCCTCTTTGTTAACCCATGAAAATATAAAGATACAGCTAGTCTAGCTCGATGAACTTTCATATTAAAATCTTGAGCTAGAATCTCATTTCTATCTATGAAATACTTAGCAAATGCTAAAACAAAAGCACCACAATCATTACAACCACAAAACCATATCACTTAAGACAAATTGAGCTAAATTTTAAAAAAACGAAACAAGTGTATCATAATATACCTCTGTTCTTGTTCCGGTAATCCCTGCACCTCCACAATGTCAAATGGATCCGTCCATCCCTTCGTTGCATATGCCTCTCCAGCAAAATTCATATCCCTTCATCCATTATAAAATCCAGTTGCTTCCAAAAAATAGGGAAGCAAAATACTGTATGCACTTAATACATATTGTATAGACTCTCTACCTATTTTTGATCTCAAGGAATCATATACATATAGACACCTATCAAAGAACGACAACCTCACTAAAATCTAATGCCATTCTTTAGGTACATTGATAGGCAACAAAACATTATCAAAATCAACCCATGGCTTACCACAAAATAAACCGTACCCAAGAATGCAATCGGAAACTTGATTATCCAAATCCACAATTGACTGGACATTTCCTTTCTTTAAAAACTTTGTATACAGCTTTTGCAACGTTTGATCGAAACAATTGTCCGTTGTTGTAAAACTTACATCTATATGTTCTGAATACTTTCTTTTTTTCCTCAGGTAATAAAAAATGACATCCATATGCTGTAAAAAAATATAAAATAAAATAAATAAACATTTAACAATTTTGCACAAAATAAAACTAAAACGTAACATCAAACTTACTGAATTTGATAAAGGTTGACCACAAGTGTACAATGTATGAAACCATGTCTTCTTATCCACAATTTCCACTTCAAAATTAAATTGTTCTGCCATTTGATCAACCTCATTTTCATAAATCTTTCTCCTATAAACCAAAAAATGAATAACATTAAAACACAAAAAACAATACAAAAGAAGGAAAAAAAAATCCAAAATTGGTAATAGTATTTACTTTCTATTTTTTTTTTCATTCCTTCTTTTAACCAATTATCGAAGATCACTTGCAAGGATTGATGAGGCTCATGCCCAAGTTTATTATCAAGTGGCACCTTATTGATAAGTTCCATGTTCACAAAATTGTGATCCACCACACCTTCATTAGAACTAAAAACATTCATGTACGGAGATTTCATAACCGCTGTTGGTTTAATCTCTCTTTTTTGCACATACATAATGGATGTCACATTAGGAACGCCTTGGAAAATGACAATTTCCTTGCCAGTAACTTGATATGTATCAGAAACCTATATTAAATAATAAAATACAAAATATGAATTCATTAAAAATAAAAAATTGATAAAAATAACATATGAATTTCAAAACAAAAATATTGTAAAAAAAATATAACATGATTTGCATGCTGAAATGTGGTATACCTGGTGCCATACTACGTATACTATACATATACGAAACACATATCATCAATTGCATTCTGTAATCTGGTATACCATCCAGTATACAGGGTATACATTCCATTATACCAAAAAATAGAGCATGCTTTTCATCTTGAAATTTGGTATACTAGATGGTATACCAAATTCCACAACATATTTGCATTTTATATACCACTGGTATAACAAAATCTAAACCCTAATTGAAAAGACGAAATGATGAAATCTAAATGACTTATATAACAATAATTGAAATGACGAAAGAATATGGTTTACGCACCTCATTTTCAATCTCATTCTTCTTCTTAAATGCTGTTTCTTCAATTTCATTTAACAAATTTTGATCAATATCATCAAAAGAAGAAGTGCAACTTATTTCCCCTACTTTGTTCTTATCACACTAGCAAATAGAAAAAGACAATAACTCATATTATGAAAAAATCATAAGAATATAACAATTTTAATAACATATAAAAATAAAAATAATTATCACTTCCCATATCAACAACATCCACACCATCAATGTCAGATTTTTCATGTTTAAAATCTGCATTTAAATTGACCTCCCCCAACATCTCATCCTCATGCTCAAAATTTATATTCTCGGCGCACTAAACATTGCAAACAAAAACAAAACAATTACAAAAAAATGAATAAAACCATTCAAAAATGAACATCAGATATCTATTATATGCACTTTTAACATATTATTACTTAAAAAATATCAAATTAAAAACAAATGAACTTACCTTATTGCTACCATCCCTTTTGGAATTCTGCTCAATTCTATATAGAGCTTCAAATATTCTTGTGAAATTAACCTCTACATGTTCTCTCAATCCAATAATTTTTTTAGCAATGCCTTGCACCTCTTCTTTAATTCCCTGCATCTCTTTTTTAATCTCTTCTCCCACATCAGATGTAACATTAGAAATGCCTCCTTGTTCTGGAACAAAAGCATTATCGACAAAAGGAGTTGGGAAATTTGGACCATGCCCGCCAGAATCTTCTTCTTGAATTTCCACATCTTTACTTTTATCAAAAAGATCACCCAAATCAAGGGTGTTCTTTTCAATAACTGTTGGGAGTATATTTCTACAATGCTAAAAATAAAAACAAAAAACATAAAAAAATTATAAACATGCCATATGGCATAAAATAACTTAATCTAAGTTATAAATATATGCTTGTTCATAAATTAAAAAATGAAAAATAAAATATAAATAACAAAATATATTAATAAACACATACCTTATCACCACAGCTGTAAAATAGGGTTCTTTGCAAATCCTGAAAACTCAAAAATGCTGTTATATTCCAATTTAAAACTCTTGAAACATTTTCTCTCTCTGCTCGAACAACGTATAAAGTATCATGAGGATTAAGACACTCATAAAACCAAATTTGTAAAGCTAATGGAAAACCAATGAGCCTATATGAACCCATCCCTTTCTTATTCATAAACTTCCCTTTCAACCCATAAATGGTGAGATTAAAGATATCTTTGCCCCAAGGATATCCATTAAAATCACCATTCTCAATAAAAGCAATATCTATCTCAGAAATAAAATTCTCCATCTTATTTGACATAAGATAGCAATAAACAAAAAAAGAATCACTATCTTAACACCATCCTCATCACTATCCCATTTTCCACCCATAAAACAATAAAAAATTGCTTTCCTATCAACCTTATCCCTACCATTAAAATATTTACGCATTAAGTGGCTGCCCCCACTTGGAATAATCGGCTTCTTACAATCACCAAAATATTTTAGCCCCGTTATAATAGCAAATTCCCCAATACCAAACCTTAACTTGACCCCATCCACGTTAAACCAAATCTCATCATAACTATCATAATAAACCTCCTTCAGTAATAAAGAATGAATCAACTGTGATTGTAAAACAACCTAATTCATATCCAAGAAGCTCCCAAAACAGGTCTTCCTAAAACTATGAAGCTATTCTTTATTCAATTTATATTTAATAGTAGCAACAAATTCTACTTTCATGGGGACATTTATCTTTGGATGGAAATATTCATTTTCCTGAACAATATAATCCCAAACCTGGAAAAAAAAAGAAAAAGAAATCCAATGAAAAACAAAACAAAAAAAACACAATTCATTATGAAATCCAGATATATGATTTTTATATATGTAATTACATATATCGCATGGTACACCAGGTATACCAGCTGGTACACCAAAACTCATAATATGATTTTCATCATGTAATTAGGTATACCGGCTGGTATACCAAGTATACTAGTTGGTATACCAAATTCCATAAAATAACTTTCATACTGAAATTTTTTTATACCATGGTATACCATCAAGTATAGCATGGTATACCATCCGGTATACCAATATACAAAAATATAATTTTCATTCTATAATTAGGTATACCAGCTGGTATCCCAGGTACACCAGCTGGTATGCCAAAATTCACAAGATAATTTGCATTCTAAAATTTGGTATACCGAATAGTATACCAGGTATACCAACCAGTATACCAAATTCTAGGTGAGAATTTTTAGATATGTAACAATTATATACAACTACAACAAATGTGTTTCAAATTTTTTTTTGCTCAAATAACTTGTATAAAAATAAAAAATCAACATAAAAAAATAAATATGTTAATTATAAATGTACCTTTAAATTTAAAGACTCATTCGATACAATCTTTGGTTTTTTCGAACTTTTCTCCAAATATTCATCCTGAACTGTTTTTCTTTTAACATTTGAAATTCTCTTCTTCACCTGTTTAGTAGATTTTGCTTTATTAAGATCTTTCTTCTTCATTTTCGTATTTGATGAACGCTAAGAAGTTGACTCCATACTGTTTTTTTTGTTCAGGCTTCTTCAATTTACGTAAAATATCAGATGTACGTCCCATCTACAAAAATTATGGAAAAAATAATATAAAATCTAACATAAAATGTACAATGGAAGCAATATATGGCTAATATATATAATTAACTTAACAAAATAATTGAATAACCTATTTAACTTGAGCTCAGTATCTAAATGAAAAACCAATCAAACATTGACAAAAAAACATCAAAATATATATACATTAGTATTCTATCTATTCATAAATAACACATTTACATAATATCATCAATTAATACTGAATAATTAAATAAAAATAAAAGAATTGGTAACAAAATATTTATAATAAATTAATCCTTCATGATTTCAACTCAATCTACCTCGATCATTATGTCTTACTATTAAAATCCCCTAAAAGGATAACTTCATTTTATGAATACCAACCATAAAAATAGAACCCATGTACGAATATATATACATCTAAGGGGAAAACAAAGCCCGTTACAAGACCTATTTTTTTAATGTGTTACAAAATCATTACTTTCAAAGAACTCTTAAATGATTATTCCAGTTCCATTCGCAAAGATACGAAAGTTGCACGATTCTAGTAAAACATAATAATTTCAAAAAATGATAACGCATAATCCCTTATAAGGATATTTTCATACTACTAGAAATGAAAAAGGTAAGGAAAAATCACAAAGCAGTTTAGTAAAAAGAAGCATATGCAGCCTAATTGAGAACTATAACATGACATTTATATAAAGACAGAGAACACACTTAATGAATAGACTAATAGAGATTGTAGGAAGTATATGAAACTGAATTGAGATAATGTACAAATAATAGTACATTGAGGACCTTCATAAATAGGAAATTGAAATAGAATTATGATAAGTGGAAAGTTGGCAAAATTTACTGCTATTAAATGGGAAAACATATACATACACATAAACAACAAAAGTACAAAATCAAAAGCTCATATTTAGGCAAAAGCTAATTTCTTCACATAGCAGAGTACAAACAAAAGAGAAACACATCGGCTCCTAAATTACTGCTGCCCCTGATATCAACAACTGACCCTGGCAAAAAAACAAAAAATAGAGATCCAACCAAAACCAAACTCCAAACAAAAGAAAAAAAAATTAAAAACCAAAAAAAGACACACCTATAATCAAAACAATAAGAAACCCTATTACGACATAATTTAAAACCCTATTACAGCATCGATGTCTACTACAACTACAAAAACAAGGGTCATCAAACATCTCGAACAAGAAGAAAACTATAACAAACACTTTACTGAAACTCCAAAATCATCGTAAAAACCATAAACTAAATACAAAATCAAATATATATTATAGTTTGTTTATTCCAAACTTCAACTAAGCCAAAAAAAACACAAAAGCGAGATCTGATGAATAGATACTACGTCTAAAATGAATACAAAAAATAAACGAAAAATTAAAAAAAACTCACCTTCTTTTTCTTCGAAGAATAAGAAACTACAGACTTGTTATCTCAATGGCGAGAGAAGAAAGGAAAATATGACTGCTAATTGATTGCCAAACCTCCACTAGCGACAATTGCATCGATGGCAACAATGATCAATTTTCAAAAGCTACCGTCGATTAAAAGAATCGATTGAAGCGATAAAGAAAAGAAGAAGAAGATAACCTAAGAACAAGACAAATGTTAGCAATAAGTGAAAAGAGATGAAACCCTAAAATGGGTATTTAGAGCCAAACATAAAAAACGGCATTTTTAAAAACTAAAAATTAAAATAAGGTATTTTTAAACATTTTAAAGTTTTGGCTACATTTTTAAAAATGGGGGTTAAAAAGTGGTAAAACGTGCAATTTCCTCATAAATTAAAGGTAAAAATTGAAATCTAATTGGCGGAGAGAGAGGGAACTATGGGCTTTTTCATTGCAGTCCAACTATAAGTTATCGAACGGGTCAAACATGCTGAATACGTAATTCATATGGATCATTTTGGACCAATCCACAATTATAAACATGTTGAATAAATTGGATTCACAAATCGCATCAAATTTTGCGACCAAATTGAAATCTTGTTGGAGAAAGAGAAAATTCATGGGCTTTTTATAGCAGACCAACTATAACTTATTGAACATGTTAAACAGGTCAAATAGACTAAAATGATACATAACTCATATAGATCATTTTGGACCGATCCACGGGTATAAACATGTAACTTTTTTGCCTGCAAATTGAAATTTTATGAGATAATTATACCATATATCCATTTTCAACGTTAAATTTCAAAAATACCACCATTCTTATAGTCAAAATTTTCAACTAACAATAAACATACATAAAAAATCAAATAATTACATAAAAACTCCAAAATAATATATAGATCTATATTAAATGAATTAAATGAAGAAGACATCGAATTAATTAAACAGTTAAATAAAATAGATACTATAAATATGAATAATAAAAAATTAATACAAGATATTAGATTACAACTAGATCCTAAAGGCGATAAAATAAAATATTTATTAAATAAAATAGAAAGTGTAGAAGATTTGAAATTAATTAAATATAGAATATTAAGTGAACTAAATTTAGAAAAATAAGTATTAGATAAATTAAGTCAAATAGAAAATTATTTAAAATACGTAGCTAGTAAAATGGGATATAATGAATAAAATAAATGGAAGAGATAAGAAATATAGATGGATATACATATGATGAACAATTTTATCAAATAAAAAATAATTTAAAAATATTAAATCAAAATATTAGAAAAATAAATAATAAACAGTATAGTTTTACAATTACACTATATGGAGACGATAAATACGGAGAAGAAAGTTTAAGTTTAGCTTCAATTATGTTTAAAAAACATAAACAAGAAAGTAATGAAGATAAGATGGATAAAATATTCGATATGTTAACAAAAAATAAAGAAGTTACAAAATTAAAAACTAGAGTAAAAACAATAGAAAAAGGAAAAGAAAAGTTAAAAGAACATACACAAGAAAGAGTAACAATAAAAACCCATATATTAACTTTAGATGAAGGATTAAATTTATATGAGAATAATGAAATAACTGAAGATGATATGTTAAATTTAACCTATGATTTAGAAAATTTAAAAATGAATGTTAATCCAACATCTACACAAACAAAAATATAAACAAGTGAATATTCATGAACAATAAATGAAACTGAAGAAAATGTAATAACTGATAATATAGGTATAAGAGAATATGAAAAATATCAACGAAAAACTTCTAGAGAAAGATCCATGTATAATAATTCAAAATTTACAGTAAAAATAGGAGAAACAAAACCTGTTTATCCAAATGGAGTATTATTAGATATAGATTGTAAAGAAGATACACAGAAATAAATTAAAAAATGGATAAAAATGAATAATTTATCTATACTATTATATGGATATGATTTACAAAGAGCAAGTAATTTTCTAATTAGTATATTAACTGGAAATGTGAAAAAATGGTGGAATGCTATTAGAATAGGAGATAGACAAACTATAAAATATGGATTAAATAATGAAAATTTTACAGCAATAGACACTATAAAAAATCTTTTACAAAGATTTGAATTTGCAATAAAAGGAAAATTTATAGGAGATCATTGGTTAGATCCAATAGAATCAACAAAGAAAGTAGGTTAAGAAAATTTATGAAAAATACAAAATTTAATAATATGTAACATGTGTTATTTAAAATAATATACATGTGAATTCAATAACTATTATTATAATATAGCAAAAACAGATATATTACAAAGATAAGAAATTAAGTTATTAAAATAATCTTATGTAACTAAACTACCAAAATCATGTGGATTAAAGTTATTTAATGACATACAAAATAACAATGAAATATTAGAAGGAACATTAGGATCATATCAAACTTATATATTTAAAAGAATAAATAAAATGTGTAATCAAGCATATAAAAACAGAAAAATAACAAAAGCAATTAATGGAGGTTTATGTTGTCCAATATTAGCTGAACCAACACGTTAAGGATGTTATAATAAAAATAAAAAATATAATATATAAAAAAATTATAAGCCTAAATATAAAACTTTTATAAAAGAAAGTTTAAATCTTTTAAGAAAAATAAATTTAATAAAGAAAGATATTTTAGAAAAAATCGAAAATATAATAAGAAAAATCCTAAAATTTGTACTTGTTGGATATGTAAAGAAAAAGGATACTATGCAAATGAATGTCTTAAATGGAAAAATAAAGAAAATCATAAGGCATATAGAATATATGAAGATTTGATAAAAGAAAATTATAAACCTATAGAGTATAGTGAAATATTAGAAAATGAAAGTATATATGAAATAGATTTTCAATATAATTCTGATAGTTATAATTCAGATAATTATTCACAGTACGATAAAGAATCAGAAACAACCTCTGAAGGTGAGTCAGAAATAGAAATTGAAAAATAAAGATAAAAATAAGATGGTTATAATGAAAATTTATTCAAAATGAGCTCAGATAATGAAGATACTAAAATAATAAATAGTAATAATATTTTTAGTTATAATAAAATATTTGATGAAGAAAACTTTGGTCAATTAAATAACCATAAACTAAGTATCAAAGAGGAAGATATATTTAAAAGAATATGGTTTAATAGATTATATAAAGCAACTTATATTGCTAAACATTTTGAATCAGCTATAGATATATATCAAGCCAAAGGAAATACAGTAATACCATTAATAAACAAGGATGAAATAAATAAAGCATTAGCAAAATTACCAGATAAACATAGATATAAAAATCTTTACTTAGGAGCAATACAAATAATAATTAAAGCACAATTTAGACAAGGAATAGATAGGCCTATTCAATTTATTTTTTATGGATGATAAAATATTAAATGACCCAATAGATGCCTTATTAGGAACAGTATCAGGAAACTTAGTATATAAAAAATTAAGGTTTACAATAATTCGAGACTTTTCAGTAAGTTTACAAGATAAAAATATAGATCAAGCTCTTAATTTATATCATAAATTACATAGAATATAAGTGACAAGTGGATCAAAAGTATTTTCAGTAACATATGATATATGCATTTATGACTAGTCATCATAAAAAGTTACAAAAGAATAATATACGATTACAAGTAGATATAGATGATACATTTTTGAATTTAGTTGAATATATACCACTAAGACAATTAACTCCATCTAGCATGACAATTCTAGATGAATTAACAATGGATTTAAAACAAAGAAATAAAAATATAGAAATTATACCTAGAATACAACATGTAGGAGAAAGATTATTAATATCTTTTGGAGAAAGTTCTAAAGAAAAACCACAAAAAGAAAATAACTCATTATTGATAGATGAACAAGGAAAAATACATAGAAGATCTAGAAGAAGTATTGATTTAAGATCATCTTTAAAAGCGAAGCAATATTATATTGAAGCTGAATTAGATATTAGAGGAGAATGGAAGTTCTTAAAAATATTAATCGATACTGGAGCAACAAAGAGTCATATAAACGAAAGTTTAGGCTTTTCATTCAAAAAAATATAATTTAGATGAAGTTTATGAATTCTTAGATTATTCAGGACAAAAGCACACAATTAATCATTATGTCAGAATAAATTTAGCAATAACAGATATTCGAGAAAAAATAGTAATTATACCAATGAAAATAAATATGGATACTATATCATCAACACAAATTTCAATTTTATTAGGATTAGACTTTTTAGAAAATATATCACCATATAATCTCACTGATAATTATATTACATTTCACTATGATGGAAAGGAATACAAAGTTCCAAGGAATAGTGTAACACCCTATACCCGTCCAGTTAAAAGACCCGGATACCAGATGTCACACCCGGGTTTGGATCTCTTAAAGAGGCTAAATTCTAAGATTTGTCTAAATTTAAAAAGTTTATTTAATTTAAGATATTATTTATTCTATCAAAATTTCGACATGATCTTCCTTTATTAATGGCTATTTCCTGTGAAAAAGAAAATATAAAACATTTCTAAGATTATATAACTACTTTCCAAATCTCAATTAATTGCTACTTCAAACGCTATTAATTTTACTATGTAATTAAATAAAATTTCGGCAGCATGACAGCTTAAAATTCATGCTACCCAAACCTGCAAAAACTTAATTTTTTACACTCCCAATATCATTCCTCCAACTCCAGAACTTCAATCAACAACTCAACACTTCTGTAATTTCATCTCAACACAATCACAACCACTCAAGTACAGTTTATATAAAGCTCATTCACGCAACTCACTAAATTCATATAGTATTTACATAAATTCCCATTTATAACAAATTCTTATGATCCATTACATGATTTATGCCTATATTAAAAATTTCTTGATATACATGTTGCATTAACACAATTTATATAATTGGCTTTAACATAGAAACTTAGTTCACCATAATTAAATATTTACTTATATACACTATTATATAAATAAGAATTTCATCATCAAGATTCAATGTACATATTAAAACGCGTATAATCATATTAACATAATTTGGTTCGGACTTGAGATATTAATTCTCAAGCTTCCTACGTATCCCATTTAGGGAATCAGAACCACGTAGTTCTCCAAACCCAAGACTCACAATAGTACTTTAAATAAGTAACCATTCAATCTGGTTTAGGTAAGAATATTGCTTGTCACTTTTCAAACATTTACATATACATAACTGTATTATACGCATTCCTAATTACAGCATACTACTCCAGATTGTATAACACACAATTAATCACAATATGAATATATATATATATATATTCAATAGCAATCATCATTAGTTGTAATTAAGCGTAAGTCAAATTAATCATATACAACAATTTACAATGTACGCATAATAGTCATAAGATTCAAAGTTTAAAAATGCATACTTATATATATATATATATATGTAACGTCCCCAGATAGCTGCTAGCACGATATTGTCCGCTTTGGGGCCCATGTCTCACACGTCTGCTTTTGAGATCGTGCCAAGCAACCACTACCCCTCACAGTTTTGTTTTTGCTGCTTTGGGGCCCATGTCTCACACGTCTGCTTTTGAGATCGTGCCGAGCAACCACTACCCCTCACGGTTTTGTTTTTGAGGTACCCCACATGTCTGCTTTAGAGATCATGCCGGAGCCCCAATATGCGTCTTTCAGTGCCTCCACATGTCTGCTTTGGAGATCATGCTGGAGCACTAATCAATATTGTCCTCTTTGGGCGTAACATGTTTGCTCTAGAGATCATGCCGACTACTCAAGGTTTGGTTTTCATAAACACTTGTAGTAATATATATATATATTTTTTATTATAATCACAATTTCTCAAAAGAAAGGATAATTCACAATAATCGAATATTAACAAGCAAGGTAATCGAATATTAACAAGCAAGGTAAAAAGATATTCTTAATCATTGATTATGTAATCATTCTAATTCACATAGTTATATCTTAGCATCGAGAGATCACTTAAATCAAATTCTACATCTATATATATATACACTTTATACAATACGTTTATTTATTATATTTATAAATCTAACAATAATAACACAACACAAAACAACAAAGTATAAACAACCACGAAGAATCACATTTTTATAATTAAAATAATGTCATTTAGACCTTCTAATTTAAGTAAGTATATTCATGGTTCTGTATCCCAATTGGCTTATTACTCGACTCAAACATATCAAGCCTATAGTTCACAGCAAAGATATCAAAGTTCTTACACCCATATATGTATCGATATACATATATATGGCAACGCATTTATTCACTTGCCGTAAAGTTTAATTCTAGTTAAGTTCCCGAATGTAGATGTAGATATATTTATTAGTATAGAAATAAATCCCAAATCATAAATTTTACTTGAAATTCTAATAAAATTACCTCTTAAATTCACTATCAAATAAGAGTTTCAAAATCTATCAATAACTCTTACATGCCATTAATATTTATTAATACCGATCCCTTTTTACCACAAGTTCAATCATATCCAATAACAAAATTAAATCAATGACTCCATTAGACAATGTACAACTTCTTTAATTGAGTTATTCGTTCCTTTTTTGTCTCCAGCATTTCTTTTCCTTATGCTAACAATCCGTAAGCCTTGAAATCATCCCATAACAATTTCATAATAACCATTCAATTAACTTAAACTCCTGAATTCCATCAATTTACACACGCAGAAGCAACCATTTATATTAAATATACAATAAATGTCTCATTAAAATTCAAGATTTCTTTAACTAAATTGAGGGAGTAAATTTCAGTATCCCATACCGTAATTGAAGCCCAGAATGCCCTTTCTCTATTCTGCCTCGCCGGAGGCTCCACCGGCGCTGCCCACCTGCTGCCAGAGCCGCTAGGATCCCTCCGGTGGCCTTTACGCGCCTCAAGACGTCGTGGTTTGGTCGGAAAGTCGCCTGGAACCGCCGGCTACCACGTGCTCCGATCTGCACTTCGCCGGCGAGTAGGGATGATCGGCGACCACCGAAAGATCCGCCTCAGCCTCGTGATCTCACCGGTGCCGTCAGCCCCTTCCACCACCATCGGAGATCGCCGGAAAGAGGAGGAGATCAATCCGGTTGAAAAGAAGAAAAAGGAAGCAGCTACCGGAGGGTAGGGACGGCGAGGAGAGAGACCGGTGGCCGAGGTGGTGGCAGCCGCACCGATCGCCGGCCAGAGCGCCGTTGATCGGCGCCAACGCCTCCCCTCCGCCTCCCTTCTCTTGCTCGACTCCCCTTCTCCCTCCTCCTCTTTCTTTTTTTTTTCCTTTCTCTTTTCTTTCTTCCCTTTTCTTTTCTTTTTTCCCTCATTTTTAACTTATTTCTTTTATTTTTAAACCACACAACTTTCTTTTAAATATCAACTATCCCCCAAATTGCTCTATTAGCGAAATGACCCAAAAACTTCTTAATTCTTTTCAATTACACCCAAAATCAATTATAATTTCACCCAAAATTATTTTATATTTATATTTTTGTCAATCACCTATATAATTCGGGTTAATCCATAAATCGGGGCGTTACAAATAGAAACTAGTTCATATAGTATATATATAAATATTGAAGTCATTTATAAAGATTATCATACAACCTCATATCATGCTTTCATAGATATAGGATCTGCAATAACTTTAGCACAACCTTATGTGTTTCCAGAAAACTTATGGAAGAAAACTAATAATTATAAAATAGGAATTGATATTACATGTAATACTACTAAATATGATTTAGTCACAGAAAAGGTCATAACTCAGGTACAATCCAATATACTTCAAATATCTAAAATATTTCAATATACAAATCATGGATGTGATATTTTATTAGGCAATGATTGGTTAACGAATTATTATTCATTAAGTATAGGTTCTCAATATATTCATTTAACAACTCCTTGTAAGCATAAGATTATTTGTCCTAGGCTTTCAGCCGCATTTAAATGGAAATCTTCATCAATGATTCTTCGCACAGTTAACCATGGTGAGAACATAGAAAAAGAACCCATACGAAAATGTGACACAAACACTCAACTTATAGAGAAAAACACAACCCCACAAGAAATTATCTTTTTATTAGATAAATGTGTAGGAACAAATCATATAGAAAAATGGGAGAAAATGGTATTTATGCTTTAATACACTTAAAACATAATATACCAATAAGAAGTAAACAAATGTTTTACAATAAAGAAGCTGAGGAAGAATTTGATATACAAATAAAAGAGTTATTAGAAAAAAGATTAATTAGATCAAGTAAAAGTTCATATAGTAGTTCAGCCTTTATGGTTAGGAATCATGCAGAAATAAAAAGAAATAAATCTAGAATAGTAATAAATTATAAAAAACTTAATAAAGCAACAGAATTTGATGGATATTTAATATCTAATAAAGAAATTCTTATAAATAGTATAAAAGGAAAAAATGGTATTCTAAGTTTGATTGCAAATTAGAATTTTGGCAAATAAAAATGCATCCAAAAAGTATTAAATATATAGCTTTTAGTACACCAAAAGGATACTACAAATGGTTAGTTATGCCATTTGGATTTTGTAATGCCCCTCAATTATTTCAAAGAAAAATGGATGATATGTTTAAAGATTTAATATATTTTTATCTAGTATATATTGATGATATAATTATCTTTAGTGAAAGGTTAGAAGAACATTATAAACATATAAAATAATTTTTATTAAGATGCATTAAACATGGATTAATGTTATCAAAAGAAAAATAGAATTCTTAGGATTTACAATATCAAAAGGAGAAATTGAATTACAACCACACATAGCAAAATCTTTGTTAAAATTTTTAGATCAATTAAAAAGTAGAAAGATGGTTCAGCAATTTCTAAGATACGTCACATATGCTAGTGATTTTATACAAGAGTGCACTAAAAAGAGAAAAATATTACAGGATAAATTAAAAGGTGACAAGTCTTGGACTTGGACAGATATTGACACAAAGATAGTAAAGGAAATAAAAGAATATTGTAAACAATTACTAAAGCTACCATTTCCAGAAGAAAACAAAGAATTATTATTAGAAACAAATGCCTCGAATGATTATTGGGGAGCAATTTTAAAAAGTAAAGACGGAAAGAAAGTATGCGGATATGCTTCAAAAACTTTTAAAAAATCAGAAAAAAATTATCATAATAATGAAAAAGAATTATTAGCAGTAAAATATGCTATAGAAAAATTTGAATTGGTTTTACTACCAAAAAAATTTACAGTCAGAACAGATAATACTCAGGTAAAGTCTTTTATTACAAAAAATTATAATGAAAAGTTAGCCCAAAGAAGGAAAATGGGATGGCGACAATATTTTAATAACTTTAATTTTGACATTGAGTATATTTCAGGAAAGGATAATATTAGTATTGATAGATCTGTTAAGCAGACCAATGACTAAAGAAGAAGATTAAATATTTTCTTGTAGGAATAAATATCTAATGGAAAGAAATGCAGACAGAGTTTCTAAACTAACTGCAGAGAAAAGGAAAGTAATGAAATTTATAAAAAAGGCTATATCTCGTATTCTAGAAATAGATAATGGGATTAGTTAAATTTCAATGAATTATGCACAAGCGCTTCTGCGTCAAAAGAAATCTAAAAAAGAAAGCACTAGTTCTCAAAAAATGACTGTTATTGGCACTACAACTAAATAAAAACTAGAGCAATAAATTTCGAAAAATATGATAATTAGACGTTCTGTTCAATATTTGGACAGTCCGGAATCATCTTAGAAAGTAAATTCAAGAAATATGGAAACTTCTTCAATTGGGAATATTAATTCTCGATTGATAACTCCTAAAGATATTTCATTATCATCTCAGCAATGGAATAATGATGAGAGATCTCAATTGAATAATAAAAAAATTCGAAAGCAACGGGAAGCAGACTTTTTTAAAGCTTTGCAATATCTAGCAAAGGTTACTAATGCAGTTAGAATTAGTACAATTTCGATCAACGGCACCTACAACAAAGCAATAATAAAAAAGGGAATAGATCCAAGAACAATTCAAAAACTTTATCGTTTTGGACTTATCCACACCATATACCTTGGATAAAATTTAGAAGAAATTCAACAATTGCCAGCAATCATCAAGTCTCAAATTGAGATTTTTAATGGAATTACTAAATTAAATAAAATTTATATCTGTGTTTTCAGCATTATTTCGGAATGGGATGATGTTGAAAATGTGGAAATTCCTACATAAATTTTCATCAAAATGGGCACTACCAGCCAAGAACTTATTTCAGATGAATAGAAAACTTTCAATTTACATCCATTAATTCTTAAGAACATCCTAGAAATGAGAATGAAGACAATAGAAACCAATATTTGTGGTTTAAGAGAAATTTTAATAGATAATAAAAAATATTACACTATTTTTCAAGATAATATCCTTGTCACCAATCCATCTACGGAATGGCATCAAAAATATCTTTTTGAAGGATACCTCGACACAATTATTAAAGGCAGCTTACCAATGGCAGAAATAACCAAAGTACTTTTCAAAAAGTTGATGAAAAAGGAATCTCCAGCCAAAAGCAAAAGCTCGAGACAAAACTTAGTGGAGCTGGAACCCCTTTGAAGAAAATCAAGAAATAATTAAAACAATAAGATAGAAATGTTAATGTAAGCAATAACGTAATAGAGTAATAATAGATTGTAATAATGTAGTTCAATAATGTAATAGAGGCATGGTGCAACCTCTATAAAAATCCATTCATGTATTAGTAAGAGGCACGGCTGAAAACTCCAAGTTCAAGTTTACTTTCAAAAGCTTTTAGTCTGCTTATCTTTTTGTAAAAAATCTTTCAAGAAATGAAATTTTAATTTCTAAAATCATTCTTTTCGAGTAACCTTAGTACTTAGCAATTTGCAATCCAGTAAGAAATATAGAAAATTATTTTCGATACACAAATTATTTTAGAGTTAGATCACTCATATACCACAAATCCTCATCAGAAAATTCACATGTCTACATCTTTGTTGGTAGCTGAATATTGTTCAGTAGTATCTCCTGGTGTTACCAAGCCCATGATCAAGTGAAGGGTTGAATGGTACAAGTTTGGAGAAACTCAGCTTAACCCAGAACGTCAACAATCTACGGGTGAACTGTTATAAAAAATTGTTGATAATAGAAGTCTAGCAGCATTGAAGGAAGCATAGTGGACCTCTGAAAAATATTTAAAGGTATATTAAAATCCTGATCTCTGTTAGTTATTGTAATAATTTCCAGTTCTATTTCTTATTCTGGAATCTTGCATGCTAAGAAAAAGGTGAAAAGAAAGAATATCTTTTAACATTAAACTATTTAAATTTTTAAAATTTTAATGGAAAGATTAAGACAACAAGTTAGTGATTTACAAACAACTATAAATGATATAATTAGATATAATCAACAATTAAAAGAACAATTAAAACAAGAAGAAAGAATAAAAAGATTTATAAAAAATTTTAATTTGAATCCTACATATAATATAGAAGAAAGAACATAAAGTTTAAAATATATGCTTAGAATAAATGAATCAAGAATTCGAATGTTAAAAAATACAGTAAATAGAATACCTCTAGGATGAATATATTTAATTATCTAAACTCAAAAGATTTAAGTGAAGAAAAATAAATAAATCAAGTTATAAATGATATGAACATGGTAAAAAATAATATAAATCTCAATTTTCAATAAATCTAGATATAATAGGAACCACTAATTTAGAAAATAATATAAAAACACAGATCATAGATAATCTATTTAAAGATAATTTTGTTAAACATATGATAATATCAGAAATAATCGAAACTTATAGAAAATTATCAAGAAATAAATAGAAATACAAATAATGGTGATTTTAGAAGAAGGAGAAGAAATTAAAATAAAATATTTTTATAAGGTATATCGGCTGCAAGATAGACCTGCTTGATTATCATGGTCTTCTACCACGTACCTTTAAAATAAATACAAGTAAAATAAAAAATAAAAAATATGACATTATTTTTATTAAAAATAAAAATTTTATTAAAATTATCTCTGTGAACGATCCGCAATGAATTTCGACGATTTATTTGTATCAGAGCCTTATAGACATAATTTTAAAATTAGTTTAAAAATAAATAAAATGTCGTATATAGTAAGTTATACTATAAAAGAAACAATAGATAAAAATTTAAAATCTTTTTATGAAATTTTAGAAAAAATAAGATTTTATAAAAAAATAAGAAAGATAAAAAAAATAAATGTTTATATATGGAAATAAATAATACTAGAAAAAATTATAGAATACCTAGATTACAAGAAATAAAAGAAAACTAATTACAATAAAAGACAAAATATAGATAGAATTAGAAAAGATAAAAGAAGATATAAATATAGCTATTTGAAAAATAGAAGAAATATAAATGAATTATGAATATAAGATAATAGAACAAGAAATATATATAACAAAAATAATAAAAAGAATTAATTATTTGAAGAAAAAAAATGCAAATAAAAATACAATAAAATTATTAATAGATGATCTAAAATTTTTCAAACAAAATTTACAAACTTTATTAAACAAACAAATAAAATGGCAAGTATAATAAAAAATTTGGAGAATACTTATGTTTATTAAATTTAAATTCTATAGAAAATATTAACGAAATAATAGGTAAAATGAATGAACAACTTGGAGCATTATATAATAATGAAAACGAATATTAATTTCAAGAAGATATATCCGAAAATTTTAGACAAGCATATTTTCAAGAAATGCATAAAAAAAAAGATTGATTGCAAAAAATAGAACAACATTAATTACTATTAAAAATGATCTTAGAAGGCAATAAGGACAAAGAAAAATAAAAAATATAGGTATCAAAAAGAAAGTTTGCCATACACAAAGTTTTTTATCTTTAGTAAAAGTGATATTTTTAAAAATGAATAAAAAAAGTAGATAGAAATGAAAAAAATCTCAAATTTAATTGGAGAAAGAAAGAAGATCCATGGGCTTTTTATATCAGCCCAACTGTAAGCTGAAGTTGTTAAATGGACATCCCTTTAAAAGGCCTCCAAATAGCTCTGCTGGATCATAGTAAATTTCTACATCTTCTGCTCTCATGCTTTCATCAACCTGGAAATTAGAATAAAATTATTATTTCATAAAATTAGTATTAAAAAAAATTATGAGAAATTGGATAGTAAATTTACCTTCATGACCCCAATTCCATAGAACTGAAGCATCTCACCAGCAGAGGGGATTGCCTTTAAAGGGACCTTCGAAGTAACCCCAATGCCTAAATTTGTAAGTAACCAAAGGAGGCCCTCTGTATACAGTAATGACTTCCCAAGCAAAGCCACGTGGAAAAGCTGATTTAAAAGCTTCATGTGATGTTTCAAAGCTCTCTTCTTCTGCTTTGTAATATTGAAATTGTTATGGTAATGAATTCTTTAACAAAGCATTGTGACTTCCCTATCTTTAATGTCTCTTCTCCTGTCAATCCTTCTCTTTCTGTTCATATATTGAATCTTACAAGGGTGATTAGAAAACCCTTATAAAAAAAGGAAAAAAAAAAGATTGAATCTATATACTTTTAAAATTATATATTGAGTCGTTGAATTTTTCAAAAAAATATATTAAATCCAAAATGATTGACACAAACAATAGTGTAACATACGTTCTGTTAAAATCGCATGTATTTTAACGGAACGTTATTGTTTTTAACGTCTATTTGGACTTAATGTGTTATAATATATAAGTTAAAGAATTTAATGTATAATTTTGAAAATATAAAGATTAAATGTGTAAATACGTAAAATTTAAGTAACCCAATATATAATTTTAAAAATATAGGATCAAATATGTAAAAATGTTAAATTTTAGAAACTAAATTATAAATTTTTCCTTTTTCATACACTCTATTTTACTCAATGTTATTAAAATCGGACCGGATAAAGAACCGACAAGACTGGGGGTTCGTGGTTCGATCGGTTCAACTGAATTTTTTTCTATTTTTAAAATATTATAATTATTATAATTTTTTAAATACTATTGTATAAAAATTAAAAAAATATTCTTCAAATATTAAATATATATTACAAATATTTTAATAATAAGTTAGAAAATATAATTTTAATTTTATTATTACAAGTGATTAATTATGGATTTTTGAATATTATATGTTAGAAACATAAAAATACAATCATATCATGAAAATATTTTGATGTTTAGATGGAGTACTAATGAAGTAAATACAAAAAATATTAACCTTATATATATGAGTATAATTATATTTAATTACAATAAATTCACATAGATGATAAGTATATTAAATTATTAAGTGACATTTTTAAAATTTAAAATTTTGATTTTTCAAATAAATAAATAATAATAATTTAATATATATATATATATGTATATTTTAAATTTCTAAAAATTAGTATTTTAAATTTTAAAGATATTATTTAATAATTTAATATATTATTACAATGATCCAAATAGATAATAAGTATATTAAATTATTAATTGACATATTTAGAATTTAAAATACTAATTTTTTCAAATATATATATGTGTGTGTGGGGGATGAAAATATACAAAAAAATAATTTTTTACACTTTTTAACAAAAAATTTGGTTTTGTTCGGTTATTCGATTTTTTGATTCAACCTAATTTTTTTCGGTTCAATTCGGTTTTTTATCAATCCGATTTTTAGTAATTAAATCAACCGATTAGCTTATCAATTTACAGTTAAATTAATTCAACCGGACGGTTCGATCCGATTTTAATAACTATGATTTTACTTTTTACTTTTTTTCGTACTGATTTGACCACCTTTGGAACAATGTTATATTAGCATCACGTCAATCAAGTATATCTATAAAAAAAAGTGATAATTTTGAATAGTTAAGGGGTTTAAATAACCGTAAAAATTAATTTAAGAGATAATTATATAACATATCTATTCAGAGAAAAAAAATTAATTTTTTCTTCTTTGCTACTCTTATAATTTATGTATTACGTTCATGTTTATATAAATTAAATTTTAAAATTTGTGTATGCTTCCATAGATGTATTAAGCCTAATTTAAAGGGTTGAAATGGTACTTACCGTTGACAATGAGCTTAAATTTTTCAGGGTTTACAGTTTTGAAATCTTTCAAGCAAGTCTTGCGCGAGAGCTCCATTTCCCATGATTTCACTGCATTCTGCACTGTTTCTTCCAGTGATCCTTTTGGCCATTCCTGCAAATCAATAATAATAATAATAATAATAATAATAATAATAATAATTACTAGATCTGACAAAATTAATTCGAACCCATGAATCAATTTATGATTCAATTTATTAATTATCCATCTATTAATAATTAAATCTAAATCCATCCAATCCGTCAATTTATCAGCTCTAATATTTATCTTGGTTCGTCCTTTCTGAAAAAGCTTATTAACAGCATAAAAAAATGGGAGGAACCGCATGTCTCCATTTGGTGTTCTTTATTTCTTCATTCAAAATGGAACGATATTTATCTGCTGCAATTTTAGCACTTTCTTCCATTTCTTTACCCAAATATTCTTCTATTTCTTCCTCTTTCGACATTTTTTTTTATTTTCCAATTGCCAATGGAGAAATTCAATTGGGATAATTGTTGCATTTATAGGTGCCAAACGATCGGTCTGTCTATTGCTTGTTAAAAGTTTATAAACCGTTTGATCACAAATGGATCTGATGGTAAATTTATCAAATTTTATGATATTATTTAAAAAAATCATTGAAAATAAAAAATACGTGCATATAATATACAAAAATAATAAAAAAAAATATGATTTTTATTTAAAATAGAATGATTTTATTTTAAATTTTTTAAATCGATTTTTACCCTAAAACTCTTAAAATGTATAGATTTTGCTCAATACTTTCTGATATAGATAATATGTGACATTATTAGCTAATTATCATATAAAATAATAATAAAATTATCTTATTTAAAATAATTTATAAGCAACAACCCATAAGAAAAAAAAGCTTTAATATCAAATTGCCCAATTTATATCACTTTTATCCTAAATTATTATTTATTTCTGTATAATATTAAAAAATATAAAAATATTATAAATAAATTACCAGCAAATCCAGCTTCCATTACATTTATATGGGCGAGGTAAACAAGTCAAAATTTGCTGCCTTTAGTGTATTAATTTACTGACAGCAAAATTAAATGAGGTGAGGTAAGGTTTGACTGTGTTGTTTGTCCTTATAGTTGAGTACTTTTGTTAAGCACCGATTAAGTCAACGTAAAAATAAAATGACGATATTAGGTACAAGTGTACATATATATTTAGGTACAAGTGTACATATATATATGAATTTTTCTACAGTATACCATTAATTTTTTAATTAAAATTAAATCAAATTATACTATTAATTTTATTTAAAATCAGATCAAAAATCGTATTGAACTATTATGAAATCGAATTACATCGAAAAAAATAAAATTTATTAATTATTATATATAATACTAATAATTTATATATAAATATTATTTATAATTTCTCTTTTATATGTACTATACATATTTAACTTCATAATTATTTATATTATATATTTTAATACATAAAATTAAAATAATAATTAGTTAATAAATTAAAATAAATATTTTAATTATTAATAAGATAAATTTAATTATTATAATAATTATTCTATCCATATGAATATGAATATGGATTCAAAATAATTTATTTTTAATTTAATTTATTTTTAATTTTATTCAACTACTACCTAATTTTTTTTTGTATAAATATTTATATAGATATGTAATATAAGAAATCTATCGATCACACAAATACTTTATAAATTAATTTTATTTATTTTTAATATCACTCAACTAATAGTAATATATTTTTGGTACAATAATTATTTGAGTATGTAAATTAAAAATATAATTGTATACAATTATTATTTATAATAAAAATTTACCAATTAATACAAATATATGAGTATATAATTATCTTTTAAATAATTTCATTTACTTTTAGCATCACTCAACTATAATTCATTTATTTTTTGCACAATAGCTATATGAGTAATCAAGTATCAATATTAATAATGTAATTATATACAATTATTATATATAATGAAATTTATCAATCCATATAGCTATATAAGTATATAATAATCATATTAATTAATTTAATTTATTTTTAGTATCAATCAACTAATATTCATCTATTTTTGCTACAATAACTATATGAATATGTAAATTAATAATATAATTATATATAGTTATTATATATACCAAAATTTTAACCAATTGATGTAATTATAGGAGTATATAAATATTTTACTAATTAATTTTATTTACTTTTTGTACCACTCAATTAATATTTATCTATTTTTGTACAATTTCTATATGAGTAATTGAGCATGTAAATCAATAATATAGTTATAATTATAATAAAGTTTACCAACTCAATGAAGTATTGACACAATAAGTATATGAATACATAAATTAATAATATAATTATATATAGTTATCATACAAAATAAAATTTTAGTTGTATATTTAAAAATAATAAAAAAATTAAAATTCTATTCAGGAAATTAAAAATTAAACTTTAAAATCCTTATGCTTATGGAGGGAATTTAAAATTAAACTTTAAAATTTGAGTTCAAAGAAGGAATTAAAAATTGAAGTTAAAAAATTTATAATTTTTTAAAATATTAAAAAAATAATTTTTTTTAGTGAGGTAAAAAAAATTAAAGGAGAGCATTAGGTTTAGGATAGTTGTTCCTTTACAATCTCTTTTTTCAATCAAACTTTGCCTTCTTTTTTCCTTCGCCGCTTCAACTATTTTCATTGCCTTTCGCATCATCCGCCGCTTCAACTATCCCGCCATCTATAGGTCCTTCCTCTTTCCTCGTTGATTTTATATCTGTTTTTGCTTTCTTTCTAATCTCGTTCTGCCTCATCTCTTTTCAATTTGATTGTTTTTTGCACATTCTAGACCCAAATCAAAGAAGAGAGCGAATTTTGGTTGTTGGGTTCAGGTTTATAGGAATGATTTAGGTATATAATTTAGAATTTTGATTTTAATTTCTTAATAAAAATAGGAAAATAAATATAGTTGAAATTTGACAAGTATTGAGGTTCAATTAATAAAATGAATATCATTCTTTTAATAGTTGTGGTTTTAGATCCTAGATTCAAAATGAAATTTCTAATTTTAAAGTACATAATTTTTTATAGTGAGTTTGAATCGAAAATATTAGTTTCTAAAGTGACAACTTCTTTGAATGAATTGATGGAAGAATATACAAAAATGGAAGAAGTTAATGTTGAAAAAATTGTAGATTCACCACTAAATTCTGATGAAATTGATGATGATGTTGATGCTTGATTTTTGAAAAATGAGAATAAGGAGTAAATTGTGTCTCAAGGAGATTTGGAAGTTTATTTGACAGGTAGATTAGTAAAACAATTCTTCTGATTTTGATATTTTAAGTTGATGGAAGATAAATGAGCCAAATTATTCAATTTTGGCTAAATTTGCTAGATATGTCTTGGTTGTTTATTACTCGACTGTAGTTTCTGAATCAACTTTTAGCACTGGAGGAAGAACTTTAGACAAATTTAAAAGTTTTTTAAGCCCGATTATAGTCGAAACTCTTATTTGTTACAAAAACTGGTTAAAATTGACTACACTTTTGGCTTCAAGGCATCAATTGAAGAATTTGAAAAAGTTTGAATCAGATAATTATTATATTTGCATAAATTTTTAAATTTATTTAATGTTTATATTTTTTGCGATCTAATTATTTTTATGTGTTATTTTTTTAGATATTGGTCAAAATTCTGAAATTAGTATTAGTATAATGCAGAGCAAGACCGTTAAATGTTAATTTTTAATTAATGTACTTTGACTTAAACTTTAATTATACTTGTTGAGATATTTTAATTTTGAATCTATTTTGCAAAATTTTTAAAATATTGAATTATCCAAAATACTGGATTTTGTTGTTTTGTACCGAAAGAATCGAAAAATTATATCAAATTTTTGTAGAACTGTATCAAATTATTCCGAATTTTCTAGATAGTTATAATATTTAATTGTTAAAATATTCGAAATTTCATGACAATACGAAAATTTATAAATTTTTGAATTGTATCGTAACTTATACCTCTCTAAAATTAGGGTGCCCAACTCACCATTCAAGCCCTTTACAGTTTCGGTGCATTATAAGTATGTCATGTTTTAGATAGTGGAGAAAGAGATTTTTTTTTCTGAAAAAAGAAAAAGAACAAACATAATACTAAAAAAACCAGAATATAAATAGAAAAATCTTGTTAAAGCATGAACTCCACTATCTTCCTGTCTCCTAATCTATCCATACTTAATGTTTGTCCTACACTGCAATAAGTCTTTGCAGTTTTAAAGAATCAGTGATATTGTGCAATTTGTCATTATAATTCAGCATTTTCATTTGCATTTTTAGCTTAATTATTGTTAAATGTCGAATTAGATTGATCTTTGTGTTTTTCTCTCATTTTCTAGGTGACTTTAGATTGATATTGTAACACCCATATATCCTGAATATCACAATATAGTATAATATTAATTTTAGTACAGTACACATACAAAATACGGTTTTACTCATACATGTCACATACAAAACACAAAAAATTATTTTCTCTATTGCGCAATTCCATCAAAATCCACCGACTGTTCCTTCGAATATTAATCTATCTTCCTCAAAATCTGGCTGTAAATATCTATGCGCTAAGCATATAATGCTTAATGGTCGATATTCAACTAACAAATTTCACAGTTACAAGAACAAAAGCTTAAAAATTTTCATTTTTTCTAAATATCATCTAATATTTTAGTTCTTTTGAATTGATTTACTTTATTTTTTAATCTCATATTTATTTTTCCTTTATTCCATTTATCGATTTTTAATTGCATCATTATTAGTTATTATTCTTATTTTAATTTTTTTGTAATGGGTTGTCCATTTATTTTTTGCACATATGTGCCTTTATTTAATGCTTTTTTGATCCTTTGCAGTTATTCTAATTTCATATGTGTTTTTAGTTGCTTGATTTCATGTTTTATACTTAGTCTTCAATTAAACTTATATCTTTCCATATATTCTAATTTATAATTCATTATTTTATTTTCTTACCCATTATACAACTTTGTTTTCAATATTCAATTTTACTGTTGTTCTTGTTGAATTAGGTTTCTTATTAAACAGACACTCGTCTACAAGTCATTTTTTTTTTTGTAACACAACTACTTCTTACCCATAACATATAATTTTCATCTAAGTTTTTGTGGTCTTATCTCAATTTATGTTTTTCCTTATACTTTTATGCTTAAATTTATTTATGTTTCCTTATCCTATTAAATTAAGTCACATATTTATTTTTCCAAATTATAAACCCTCGCTTTTAGTACTATTTAGTCACTTGTAAAATTTTTACTCAACCCGTTATTTTATTTTCTTTCCTTCCATTAATTTTCTTTTCTTCATTTATGTAAATTACACTAATCTTTACATTCTGTTTCCTCATCACTATTTTGTATTTCTCCTAATTACATTTTAAATGTTTCCTTCATATTATATTTACACTTAGTTACCCTTCTCCACTTATTTATAATTCCAATCGTATTTTATCATTAATTTCATAATTTCTCCCTTTTACCTTTCTTTTTATCGTCATCTTCCAATTTATATTTTAATTATCATAATGTCTTCACAAAATAATAAATTACATTTTAGTCCTTATTGCTTCTTTTTTTTACACATTTTCAATCCTAAAAATTCAAATTTATATTTTTAATTTCTTGATTAATTTTTGATTCTACTATTTTTACCTTTTATTCTCTTATTCTTTGACTTTTAATGCAAATCACAGTTTCATCCATAAACTTTCATTGAATTATATAAATCTTTATAATAATACTAATTTACCCTTTTAGCCTCTTTATATCTTTTATTTTAGCTTCACCTCCTCGATCTACATTTTAATTCTTTATGCAATGATAAATTACCCTTTACCCCCTATTAATTTTATTTCTCTACATATTAATCCTTCTTATCCTTAATTGTTTAATATTTTATTTTTATCTTAGAATTTCTTCTTTAACTCTTCAATTTACTATTTAATCCTTATTTCTATTTGTTTATGTCTTTTTTTTTCACTTATTTTCCTAATTAGGGTGAAAATTACAATTTAGTCTCCAAAGTTTCTTTTTAACATATATTTGATTATTTCTTACTAATTTTATCGCTTTTCACTTTCTTTTAGTCTTTATTCCATTTTAGTTCCAAAATTTACATTTTAATCCTTATATTTTTTCTATATAGTGGTAAATTACGATTTGGTTCTTAAAACTTTCTCTTAATTATGTTTTTACCCTTTGGACCTTTTTAACTTTTGTAATTATATTTTTAATGTAAATTTACATTTTTACCCCGATTTCTTGCGTAATTACATATTTGCCCTTATTAATCACCTAATTACATTGTTCACTTTATTACCTATTTGATTACACATTTGATATCTTTTTATGCTTAATTTCTCATTTAATCTTTATTTTATTATATAATTTCGTTTTTGGATTATTCTTATCCTATAGATGGGTATAGTTATTTTTGGGTTTATTTGTTGTTTTGGGGTTATGTTTTGATTGTTTGAAGTTCGTATTGTGCTCTATTTTATGCGAATCTGATTATTAAAGAGAGAGTGAAAATGGAGAAAATTTAATTTTAAGAGTGAGAAATAGAAAAATGGAGATTAAAAGACAAGACCTTTGATGCCATAAGGTAGATTCAATGGGAGCTTGATGCTGTGAATGAGAAAGAGATAGAATGTCTTTAAGAAGAAGAAGGAAGAAGAGTGACATGGCAGCCTATTTGGCACTGTGATGCCTATAGATTAGTTGAGTCGGTAAGTTCTGTTATTATTTAACGGAATATTGGACGTAGTCTCTTAATTAAAATGAGACTCAAAATTGGGGATTAACATTACAAGATTTCAAATACTGGATCCGATATTAAAAAGTATCATATAGTTCATGCCTTAATTTGTAATTAACCTTAAATTTTGATGTATATGTGCATAATTAATTCCGACCTCCAAATAAAAAGTTTTGATTTTATTCCAGCATATGACAACACTTTTCATAGTGTAAATAAATCACCTGGCGACTGTAAGAAGCGTCATTAAATGTAATACTACATACTTATGTTCTTGCAGTGGTACTACATACTTATTTTCTTGCAGTGGTAGTACATAATTCATTCAATTTCATGCACTCATAAACTTGAGGGAATATACTCAGATGGGCTAAGCAATGAGCGTATCTTCCGGCCCTTTATCCGCCATACTCACACGCCTATGATCTGCTTTACCAAAACCTGAAAATATGAACTAGTTTCCCTATTTAAAAATAATATTTATATGCCTCATACCATTGACCTAAATTAAATAGAACCACTCAGATTTCGAAGAATTCAAATACAATCCATTCAAATAGTAAATACATATATAAAAATGCAATGAATCTGAAACTTGACTCCTTTACGTGACTTCAAAAAATATAAAGATATTCCATTTGCCAGGGCCTAGGCTAGCTACATTTATATAAGAGCAAAAACATATAGCTATATTGCAGAAAAAGTAAAAGCAATGGCGGTCTCTAGCAGCCAAAAATCATTTGTGATTCTGCTGGTTTTAGTGTTTAGTGCAGTAGAAATTCATGGGGGAACTGTAACCTGCCGCACAGGGCCATGCTTTCTCAAGAAGCTAAGCTGCCCGGCCGAGTGTCCACAGACCTTTTCATCAAATCCAAAAGCAAAAGTTTGCTATTTGAATTGCAATTCACCCATATGCAAGCCTGAATGCAAATGTAAGATCCCATTCTCTGCTACTCTTATACTTTCATATTCATTTTCTTGGCTAATTGAGAGTTATCTGCATTTGACTTGCAATAGACTCCCTTGATTAAAATGGCTATATATGTATATATAATCAAAAGATTTTCTTTTATTTTATTTTATTTTTTTCTGGAGCCAAAGCTCATACATGCTCGCATGAAGCTACGTCACTGCTCTAGCATGATGGCACTTTTGACTTAAGTTTTTGTTTTGGTGGATAGATCGGATACCGAATTGTAATGCACCAGGAGCAGCATGCTATGACCCCCGATTTATTGGTGGAGATGGCATAGTCTTTTACTTCCATGGAAAGAGCAATGAACATTTCAGCTTAGTATCTAATCTCAACCTCCAAATCAATGCTCGTTTCATTGGCCTCCGGCCATTGGGTAGAACCCGAGATTTTACTTGGATTCAAGCTCTTGGTATCCTGTTTGATTCGCATACTTTCTCTCTTGAGGCTACCAAAGCACAGAAATGGGATGATGAGATTGATCATCTAAAATTCACACATGATGGCAATGAGTTGGTAATAGCAGAAGGGCATTTATCTTTCTGGGAATCTCCAGAGAGTAACATTAGAGTGGACAGAACATCAAGCAAGAACAGTGTACTAATCACTCTACCTGAGGTCGCAGAGATATCGGTTAAGGTTGTACCAGTAAGTAAAGAAGATGACAGAATTCACAACTATCATATACCTTCCGATGACTGTTTTGCTCACTTAGAGGTGCAATTCAAGTTCTATGATCTATCCCTGAAAGTTGAAGGAGTGCTCGGGAGGACTTACCAGCCTGATTTTGAGAACCCAGTGAAGCCAGGCGTGGCAATGCCAGTTGTAGGAGGAGAAGATAAGTATCGAACAACTTCCCTGCTGTCTGCTGATTGTGCGTCTTGTTTGTTCTCTCCAACTGGACTTTTGGACCAAAATGATGCTCTGGTGATGGATTTTGGGATGCTTGATTGCACTGCTGCTTCCAACAATGGATTTGGAATAGTCTGCAGGAAATAATTAAAGAATGTATCGTTTAGTGATATCCCGGCGACCCCATGCACCAATGTGCACCATCGGATGTGCACAGCTTTCAAAGCATGAGTGTATGGCGCATGAGTTTACAATCCATCCCCTACAATATTACTCTAAAATTAAATGATTTGCAATTTTACCCAAATAATGTTTTTTCCTCATAAATCATCTTTAAAATTTTGGCTTAAAAGCTCAAAGGGCATTCAGTACTTCCAACGCCCGTCGATACTCTCTGGATTGAATGCACGATTTCCTTCAAAATAACCCAATGCCACTTGTATTAAGTGAACGGCACTGACATTTGGTATCTTCAATTTTGCCATTTCCATCAATTTCCAATGCCCGTACGTTGATACGACTTCAATGGCCGTTGAACCTCTCTGGATCGCAAGTATTGATTTCGTTATTCCCAATGCCTGTTGGAATTTCTTCTGCTTGGAAATCATCTTCACAAGTCCTTGAAGAAGTTATATAATTGATATAATGACCTAAAAATAGGCTTGGCAAAATTGGCCAAAACCCCAAACTCCATCCAAAAAAACTGATCTAAATTCAATTCAACCCGCAAAAATACCTATTGAATCTATCCAAAAATGACCCATCTAACTTTCTGACCCATTGGGTCTGGTACAAGGTATCAAATTAAATGGACCTCCCCTTTCACTTAGTCTAATTCTCCCTCCTCTCTTAAAATCATTTGTCCCTTTCACCCTTATTGCTAGTAACATCCTGGCACCACTACTGGTATAAATAATATTTTTTGATGGCAAATAGTAATACCGAATGTGAATAATACCACTTTGGATCCACCGAAATTCAGAAAAAAATTATGTTGTCATTAAAATGTACAATTCATAACAAGTTTGGCAGTATAATTTGAGCTGAAATTGAATTCAAATAATCATTCAAAAGTCAAAAATAAAAATAAGTCACGGGATCGAAAAAGATTCAAACTAACTTTGACCGGCTTGAAAATATTTCACGGACTTTCGAAAATTATTCCAATCACATTGAACATCTTAGAATAATGAATATTAATTTTCAGAAGTGAAAAATAAATTTTTGGATACTTCTAAAATTTAAAATTTTTGGACAGGCCGAAAATATTTCAGTGCCTTGAAACCTATTGAAATAAATTTCATTGACTCAAATTTTTTTAAAAAATATTAATTATAATATTTAGAAATTTTTGAAATAATTTTGATGGAAAATAAAATAAGAATGGATAAACTAATGAGAAATGAACTAACCTGCATTAAATCTATTGGTTGGCCCAAATCCTCCAACCCATTTGGATTTTGATGCATTTATGATCGATATCTTTAACTCATTTATGATCCATCCATTTATGGTCCAATCCAATCTATCCATTTGACACCTCTATTATTATATCACATTTGACCATATTTTCGCATGAAAAATATTTAATATTATTTTATTTATTTTTTAAAAAATTATAAATTTTAATTTATTGAAGTATGAAAAATTATTATTATTATTAATGAAAAAAATTTTAAATAATAATAATAATAATAATAATAATTATTATTATTATTATTATTATTATTAAGTAATACTTGACATATGGAGTAAATATGGTTGATTATTGATACAGTAAACCACTATAATCTTTTTTTTTTTGGCAAAATTCATTTTCAAATTCTTGAATTTTTAACTTTTTTTTTAAATCGGATTTACGGATTAAAATAATTATAAATGAAGTCATTTTACCTTTAATTAATTTTGACCATATTAGATCATTAATTAAAGATATAAATGAAATCGAACGACACCCATGGTAAATAAATAAAGATAATATTAAATAGTTTATTTTATTTTCTTATTATTTTTTTATATTGGAATTTACAATTAATTTTTGAACTTCATTAATTAAAATTTATAATTAATTTTTATGGAAAATATAAATAAAGATAATATTAAATAATTTAATTTATTGATAAATTATATTTAAAAATTAATTATAAATTTTAATTAATTTAAATATAAAAAATAATAATAAAAAATTAAATATTTTTAGTGACGGAATAGCGACAGATATCTGTCTCTACTTTGCTGGGAAAAACAAAAATGATGTGGCAGCTTAATTGGCATCCAAATATTTTTTAAGTCCAGGCATCCCAGTCAATTTAAACCGTTTCAACTAACGGATAAATTAACGAAATTCCATAACTAAAAGGGTATTGTAAGTTTAGTATTAACATTGCGATGTTTTGAAATTGGATACAAACATTAAAAATCACCTTACATTTGTGAGCTTTTTATGTAATTAACCCTTTAATTTTTAAACTCTTATTTATATTTTATTAAATCTTTATTTAAATCCAATATACATTAAAATAAAATTTAAACTATCCAATGTGATCAAATAAAAACTTGAAATTCCAATTATATATATATATGTGTGTAAATTTCGAAATTTCGAGAATGAGTTTTTCCATTAAAGAAAATCAACATAGTAAAAGAATATGTGTCGAAGTTTTAGTTCAACATCATTTAAACTCGGTTTTATTATATCTAGGCTTAATGTACATAATTTAACATTTTCATGTGTACTAAATTCTCAAACCAAATCTCAGTAGTTTGTGCTTTGTCTCTCCCATCTTTGTGCTGCGGGTTTAGATTTGGATTGGCTGTAATTTTCTTCTTGTGGTTGGTTGGTTTCTCTCGCTGGGTTAGGAATGTCATTAGTTTTGGTCTTTCAAATTGTTGTCTTGTCGGGGGTGCTGCTCCCAGGGTGTTTGATAAAAGTTCTGTAATAAGATTCAATGGCTACAAATGTATATGGCATTGGATAACGTTATGTATGGAAGAGGTAATCAGAGCCAATGGCTTGGCTGGGTTAATCCAGTTTTGTTTTTCCACGGGCCTGTGAAGACGATGTGCAGGGGCCTAGGCTGCTTGGGTTGTTTTGGGATGCTGCATTTCTCCTTCTGAATTCTTCTCTTGTGGTTGTATCTCCTCTGTTTTTTGTTACTATGGTTAAGTAAGGGTGCTGAGCAGCTCTGGGTTTGTTGGGTTTGAAATTTGTTCTCTTTTGTTGGTTGTTTCACTGGTTTTTGTTTTTATGTTCAGCAAATGTGGAGGAGTTTGATTGCTCTTTCCTTTTGTGGCTCTGAAATCAGTCAGATCCATTTTTATTGCATTCTCCCCCATATTGGGGAGTTATCAAGGGTTTTATCCATCTTGGATTATTGGTTTTATGGTCAAATCCCGACTTTTGCTGTCTTTCGGTGATAGTAGGAATCGTATTTTGGTAGCTTCTGCATTTTGGGTTTTGTTTGGGATTCTGTTTAGTTTTTCTTTGGTCTTTATTTTGGCTACTCTCTTAGCTGAACAATTCTGAAGATTCTAGACCACGGAAGCTAGGAAGTGTGTTATACGACATTAACAATTTTATGGTCAGGTTCGGCAAGGTGCTTTTTGTTCATATACGTAGGGAAAGTAATTATTTTGCTGATAGTTTAGCAAAACAAGGGCCTCATAGTCAGGATGATCTTGTTGCTTGGCTAAATTATGATGATCGGGATAGTTTTGGATACTTGGTTTCATGTTGCTCGCTGTAAATTGTGGGTAGATCGTAATCCGCTTTTTTGATCAGCTGCAATTATTCCCAACTGCAATTTGGTTTTGGTTTTGGTTTATGCTCGGGTCTGCAAACTCTGTCTTGGACTGCAGTGTTACCTCCTGACAATGTGGATATTGCAAAGGTGGCTCCAACATATCATTTGTATACACCTGCAGAGGTGCAGAGAGTCATTACTCGCCTATAAGAAAATAATGTCATGAAATATGTTTCTCGACAAAATATACGTAATTCCCAATTGTTGCTTTTGAATGCTTGTCTTTTGATACCGGTTGGGAAAAGCAGAGGATTGGACTCATAGAATCGTTTTCTGGATTGTTAAACCGCGCTCTATAATGGTCAATTCTGTAACTTGATTTTATTCTGCAACTTGATTTTATCGGATCAAAGTTGAATACAATATACAATTTTCTTTTGACTTTTCTTAAGTTAGACATTGAGTGCCATTTAATGTTCTTTATTTGGTTTCAATGGTTTTATATGGGTATGTGTGCCCTTTATTCTGTGTCTTTCTTTTTTCACTAAATATATTAACTATGGGGTTTACATACGTTATTCTGGCATGTTTCTGCTTGGATATCTTGTTTTTTATTTTATTATCTTCCTATATTATTGTCTTTGGTGTATGTTCTTCATTGATTATCCAATCCCCTTCATTTCTAAAATAGATTTTAGAAAATATAATTCAATAGAGAAAATGGATTCAATGTCATCATTCGCAAAAAGAGAGTATAAGGATTAGGTTCATCATCCATAGAGAAAATGGATTCAATGTCATCATTCGCAAAAGAGAGAGGAGAGGCCTAGTGTAGGTGTTGGAGAAGATGTTGGGAACGCTTCTTGTGAGGACAAGATTTAACGAAATGACCTTTTTGACCACAAAGGTAGCAACGATTACCTTTAGGTTTGAACATAATTATGTTTATATTTGTCCTAGAAGGAAAAAAAAAAAAGAAAAAAAAAACATCATAGCACCTACCATGAATATCTAAGAAATTTCACAAAACAAATACTCACACCGTTTGCTTGAATGTGACTCTTTTCAATAACATTTAAATTCTATTTATCTGTCATTTTTAAACTTCTAATATAATTTAATATTCTTTTTTAATAAAAATTAATTTATTTAGAACCAATTAGATTTAATAATTTAATCAAAATTATACAATTTATTATTAAATTTAAAGTTAATTAATATATTTTTAATTCTTATAAAAATAATAAAAGTAAAAGATAAAAAAAACGGAGAGAGATTACCTTCTTTCCTTTCCAATCGTTATTAATACCAAATATGATCTTAGTGCAATCTATATATATTAGCAAATATATATATATATATATATATATATATATATATACATGCGTGCGCGCTCGCGCACACACACTTCTGTATCGCTAATAAGATCTTTATAAATTAATTATACCTGATTATATTTATCATGTATATAAAATAAAGATAATTGAAGGGTAAAATTTATGGATTTACTATTAATTATTGTTTGCCATTGTTAATATTTCTGAAATTTTGTGTTTTTTGGCGTTTTTTGAAGAAGAAGAAGAAGAAGAAGAAGAAGAAGAAGAAAAAGAGTAAGGAGAAAAGGAAGATAAATGGGATTTTTTTAGGAAAATTTAGCACAAATTTTCTTAAGAAACAAACAAGGGTATCACATGATAAAATTTTTAATTAAAAAATTATGCTAATTAGGAGAGAGAAATACATGTGCTAGATAAAGTATTTCGTTATCATTGATTAACATTAGTGTCGTTTGCCATGTCAGCTTTCTGTCCATTTTAAAGATAAAATCATGTCAAAAATTTACTTTAGGGGCATAAACGGCTCAAAAAAAAAAGTTTAGGCACAAAATTACCCTATTTTAGAAATTACAGGACGAAAATTCCCTTCATCCCTTTTTAAAATTATATAATTCATAAATTTTGAAAATACACAAGTTATTTATTTTTTATTTAGGGTAACAATAATTTGGTTGGTCCATTGGTAATTTCTTAGCATTTGAGGATGTGATGTCAGATCTGCCTAGCAAATACGCAAGTCCAACGCGTCCATTAAATTACATCCGCAATAAGTTTGCTGAGCATGTAGAAACTATGGCCATATGATGTGAACTAAGAAAAATACAAAAATTATTCATTTTGTAATTTTGTTTTAATTTTTCTTATAATTAAAAACATCATTTTTAAACCCATTTACAATTTAAATTTTTCTATTTAAAAAACGCAACAATTACACCACTAACATTCTTATTTTGTAATTCTGTTTTAATTTTTCTTTTAACTAAAAAAATCATGTTTAAACCAATTTATAGTTTATTTTTTTTATTTAAAAATATAACAATTAAATCACTAACATTTTTTTAGAATATTTCATTTTAGAAATGATAATATCGGGCCAATTTAGTACATTTTTCATCAATAAATATAAAATTCCTTGCAATTTTGCCATCACTGTTCGCTATTTTGCAATTTTCTCAAAGTGTACCTAGCAATGTATAACTCATGAATTTTAAAAAGCAATCTTTTGAAAAATTCAAAAAATATTGTTTTTCTCATTTTCTTGGTTCACATCATATTTTCTTAACTTTTTTCTTATTTATTTATGACCCTTTCCATATTCAATTTGATTTCTTCAAATTCACGAAATTGATTAATTAAAAATTAGATACTATCCAATTCATAATTAGATATGGCCCTTCTAATGATATACGCTTTATGAGTGAGGCAAGTATTGAACTTGAAATTTCTTTTAAGAAAATTCAAATTTCTTAACACTCCGATCAACAAAGAGTGATTATATTTCCTAATTTTTAATAATACCTCATTGAATTTAAATAAATAATGTCATTTAATACACGCATGCAAACAATTTACATTACTTGTTTGCTAGAAAGACTCGAAATTTTTTAATCATTTAAAATTTATTAAAAATTTATTAATCATTTAAAATTTTTACTAAATTGGAGTGTAAATCTAATGGATTTTAATATGCAGTCAATTTTGTAAACCTCAGCCGTTTATCGGTTGTTCCATTGGATTTATTAGTATATGGAAATTTACAGTATTTTTTTCCTTCCCATCTCACAATATAAACTCTGTAACATTGGAATATTTCTTTCAGTTAAGGAATTGTATAATATAAGAGGCAAATTGGTGGTGCTAAAGGTACAAACTCTTTTGTAAAAATGTGTAGCAACTGAATTAAAAAGAAGATAATACCCTTTGCTACTTGAATTATTATTTTTTTTTTTTGGGTAAAGAAGGGTTAGCAATGCTCACAAAACCAGAAAGCTGAAGTAGTGAGCATGGTTAACCAAAAAATCGATCCAAAACCGAATTAATTTTTAGGTTAACCGACCTGAAATTTTAGGTTTATAGCTTTTATTTTAAAACCGATTCGAAACCGTGTATATATATATATATATATATATTATGAATTATATTTTAAATTTTACACTTATATTTTTCAATTTTTCTGTAATTTATAAATATTATGATATATAATTTTGTAAAATACATATTTTTAGTAAATAAACATTAAAATTATGTGCATAATTAGCGTTCTGTTGTTAGTTTTACATTGAATATTTTTAATTTTTATAATTAATTATAAAATTTTATTTGTATTTTGATTATTTTAATGGATATTGTATTTAATTAGTATTTTTTCATTTTTAAAGCATTTTTAACTATTAAAAATAATATTATAAATTGTATAATTTATTAAATTTATATATTAAAATTTTTTAATGGTTTACCGATAAAAAAAATCTGAAAAATCGAGTTAAAAATCGAAATTAATATAGCGATCAACCGATAGTAATATACTGATTTAAGAAAATTGTTAATGCTCATCCCTAAACATAAGCAATTCCTAAAGATTCGTTATCTTTTTTTATTTGTGGAGCTCATCAATTCCCTGTAATTTATGTTCTTTTTTGTATTTCAACTACTGAAAATTTTTAGATATAAACTATCTCCAGCATTCTTTTTAAGACATTTCCATTTAAAAAAAATTAAAATTAATTGCGTTGATAGTTGGATGGAATTATTTTTCCAATGGAAGCCCCAAAAGTCACGGAATTGGTGATATATATGTGCTTGACAATAACATCCAATTTAATTGACAGATTATTTTGACTTCAAAGACTTGAGAAAAGTCTTGGTCTTGCTTTATTAGATATAATTATTTTTCCAATATACATTGCAATATGTGTTGGAAAATTTGTTTTTAGCTTGTAACTACAAATTGATGCCACAATGGACGGAAAATTGGGAGTGAGAAAAAAAAAAACCGGAAAAAGAGTTAACCGTAAAATCAGTCCGAAATTGAATTGATTTTTTGGTTATGATTTTTAATTTTTTATTACAGTTTTGATTTATAGGTACTAGTTAACCATTAATTTACGATTAACCAATATATATATATATACCTTAAAATTTTTTTTTTCTATTTCTCTCTAAAACCTACATAAATAATCTTTTAAAATATATTTAAATTATATTTTTATTTCTTATTTTTTATACTTTCCTATAAAATTTATATAAAATTTTAAAGTAAATTTATATTATGTCATTTTCTTTAATTATATAGTAATATTTATATGTAATAATCGATTAACTTATATATATATATATATATATATATATATATATATATATATATATATATATATATATATATTTAATCATATATTGATATTTATATTTTACTTAATAATATTTAATTGTATATTTTTTTATATTTTAGAGTTTATATTTTAACATTTAATATTATACAAAAGTTTATATGACTTAAAATCAAGTATATTCATTTCCAACAAATATCAAATCTATTTTATAATATTAGCTATTAGATTGCTGAACATGAATTTTAACTAGTAAATTATGTTTGTTTTGTAATTTTTTTGAATTACTTTACACATTTGAAATTAAATTAAAATTAGCCTAATTTTTTTTTATAATTTTATGTTATAAATTTCAATAGTTAACGGAAAAATATTGGTTAACCAAACTAAAAAGATAAAAACCGATTGGTTGGTTAACCGAATGTAATAAACTTGTTAATAGTTAGTGCTTTAAAAATCGATATTAATGGACTAGTTAATTTTTTTGCTCATTGACTGGTCACCCCTACTGAAAATCATTCATAAATCCTAACTATATATTACAAACAAAATATTTAATATAGAGTCTATATGATATTCTTGTGATAGGTGTTGTTCCTGGTTAGAAATATAGTAAAATTATCTGAAAGCATTTATGCACCGAAAAATAATATAAATCAAATAAATTAATATGGTTAAATGTGTTTACCTCTTCCAGCGCAAAATCTCTTCATTTACTTTATGTTTTCCTCTGGCTTCCTCAATCTCCTCTCTCTGTTTTATAAGAAGAATGAGGTAAAAAGAGGAAGGGTAATTAGAATTTTCTAAAAGATGAAAATATCCGTACTTTTATATGTACAAGATACGTTAAATGGGGATAATTTCGTAAATAAATTTATATGAGGTTTCTTTTATGTGTATTCATAGATAATATATAATATGAACACATAATAAATACAAATTAACCATAAAAATTATTTTTATAATTAATGTCTATCTAATATTATTAAAATTCTGAAAAAATAATTTTTTTAAGTGTTATTGACTTTAAATGTAATGATTTAGAAATCAATAAACATAAATTGATTGAGAAAAATAATTAAAAATTATATTAAAAAAAGAAAAATGTCAATTTCACTAGTTTAGAAGTAAATTATATTTGATTAAATATATATTATAATAAGAGTACAAGTGAAAAATACAATTATCATATATTACGATTGCAAGCGAAAAAATAAAATTAAAAAATTTATTTTAATCAATGAAAATACCAAAAAATAATTATTAAATTTTGGTTAGAATTTTTTAATTATATAATTTCGAAATTAAATGTGAAGTTTATTGAAATTGGTAACAAGATTAAATTTTCAAATAATTTCATTATAAAGCAAACTTATGATACATAATTAGTAATAATAAATATATATGCATATTTTTATTTAATATTATAATTTTTGGTAAAATTAATAAATAACTTTATAAATTTATTTAAAAATTTGACTGAAAATAGACAAATAATATAAAATAAAATATTTTTAGCGACGAATTTGCGGCGCTTTTCCGTCGCTAGAATTTCACTACAATTAGAGACTATTTCCGTCGCTATCTTTCTTGAAATTAACTTACAAAATTAAAAATATAGAAATATTTTAAGCGACAAATAACCATCGCTAAATTCGTCGTCAAAAAGGTACAATTTTTTGCCGTCAAATTTAGCGACTGGTTTTAGACGTCGCTAAACCTATGACCATTACATTTTTGCGACTGAAACTGAATTGTCGCTACTTAGCGATGGAAAATCATCTGTCGCTAGTTCACTTTTTTTTTTTAAGTAAATCCTAATGTGGGTGAATTTTGTCAGGGGGATGCAGTAACAAATAGAGTCTATACAAGGGTCACGGGGAGAGTCTGAAAATTTTATTTGGAGGGTCACAGACGAAAAAAATTTTGTTTGGAAGTTAAAGAAAATAAGATAAATTTTTATAAAATAAAAAATTGTTCAATTTGATTTAGTTAAATAATTCTAAAATTAATTTTTAGGTCAAATTAACAAATAATTTTTAATTTACTATTGTTGATGTCATTAATAGAAATATAATTTATATGATAATGACAAAATGAATTGTGAAAAAATAAAAAAAAATAGCGTTATCTAGATAAAATTGGGCAAATTATACCATAAGTACATTAAAAGTTGCAAGTAAATTTAACTAAAATTTTTATTTTTGAGAAAATTGATATTTACTAAATAATTTAAGAATCAAATTCAACATTTACTAATTTTTAAAAAAACAAAATAATATTAGCATTATGGATGAGATAAGATTTATTTTTATCAATTGGATTCTTTGATAATCATCAATTATCCAAATTAACAATTTAAACAAGAAAACAATACAAGCAAACCATTACTTTGACAATAGCAAAACTTACTTTGCCAGTACCAAAATCTAGCTTGAATATCTAACAAAAAATATTGCTGCTTCAACACTAATATTAATCTGATGTTCATACAAGAATCAGAAGCAAATCAGTAAAAAAGTTAAAGTTGCCGTAAAGCACAAATAGTTTGTATGAAAGTAAGTAGGAGGAGAGTAAAAGCAACAAGAACAGAAATGCCAGCCCATGGAGTATTCAGATAATCATGTCTCAAGGTCGCCTCCCACTTGTGCCAATAGCTTCCACAATATAAATTCAGGTCTTCAACAATATCTGAAAAATAAAACCTACTGCGAGACACAGCATTTCCTTTACCAAGGTCGTTAAATACAGTTGATAATCTATCATTACTCCGTAGCCTATTATGTATTATTCCTTTTTTAGCAACAATTTCCACGTCACTTTTAGTCCTCACAAGCATAGTAATAAACCCAATATAGTCATTAATATATTTTACATCACAATGGAATTGTTCAAATACCTGGAGATTCCGTAATAAAATTTCGGTCCCGTGAGTAATCTTTATAAATGGAATTTTCAAAATCCCATCTTTGAATTCCATTTCAAGTTTGTTTTGGCTTGAATTGAGTTCGAATTTGACTCCGGCTTGTTTAAGCTCTGTGGCACTTGGTGCATACCATGCTAATGGTGTTCTGATCTTGTGGGAATCACTTATATGAGATTTTGGGATTGGCTGTTGACATATTCTTAGGAAGTCAAGAATATGTTGTGCATCAGATAAATTCTGTTTTTGCGAGACAAGAATATGGTCTCTGACCCATGAACCCCATTTTATTTTGAAGAAAACATGTGTAATCTGGATCAATTCAACTCCTTGAAGCGACATGAGATTAGATTCCTTGTACAAATCTTTAAGAATGAAGAAAGGGATCTGATTCTCAAGCAATATCATGTCGTAACGAATGATCTTGGAGAATATATGATTGTTCTTGCTTTGCAGTTTTTGGCAACTGAGTTTGAGCATGATCATAATGATAAAGGCAGAGTCTACTAGCATCATCTTCACAAACTCTTCACTATTTAATTCAATGTTTTCCGCATAACAATTTCGAAGTTTTTCTTCCTTCTCCTTGATAATTCTAACAAATAACTTCAATTCTTGTTTGCTCAATTGCAGAAAATCTTGGAGATATCTTCTCTTATACTCTTCCATTTGTTTTAGCTCTGGTCTTCCATGGTGAAATGGGCCAATGGAGATCACTTGAGGTTTGTAGGCAACTTCTTTAAACCCATAAATTGTCTTGGGAAATCTGTAGATGCAGCATTCATCTGATAATTGTTGCAAATTATTCAGCTCATATTCAACTGAACTTGTTATTTGGTCAATACCAATTATATGATCGGTAGATGGTTCCATACTGTCACTAAATCACATCAAGATGATTATTAGTAGCAAAACGAATCATTCTTATTACTAAAATATACAACAAATAGATGGTTCCATATAATTTATTTTCCTATTTATTTTTTGAAAGTAATTTTTATCTCTGAAATCATCAAAATAGATATATTTGTCCTCTAAATTGGATGGCATATGAAATTATGTAATTGATTGTTGCATGAAATATAAACAAAATTGACCTATATTGAATAATTTACAGGCAAAAATCAATAAAAAAATTTGAGCAAATTGTCTTATTTTAAAAAAATTAAGAGTAAAAGACAACTTTAAATTCCTTATAAATATATATCAAGAACAAAGAATATGAATATTTGTAGTTTAATTAATGTAAGTGAATAACCAAATAACTTATTAAATGGGAGAGCAGTAAATAATACCTGGTATGTTAATTGAGAGAGAGACGATTTAACAGCTACAAGATTACATGCCCTTCTTCCAGTGATATATCAAAGTTTTTGCTCCAAATTAATTTATACATGATCTGTGTAAATTAGATCATGAATTTCCATATAGAGAGTCAAGTCAGTTTGGCGGAGACTCCAATTTAGTCATTTAGTAAAGTCAGTTTGCTCGGAATTCCACGAAGTATCAATCTGACTGACCATAAAAATAAGTTATAGAGAAAAAAATAAATAAAAGAATTGGAACGAAAATAGAATTTTAAGAAACAAGTGAACATGTAAAGAAATACTACAATTTAACGACTCGAATTGATGAAATCAAAATTTAAAGAAATACTATGTTTCATGGTCTTATTATGTTTCTTTCTTTGTTTTTTTTATGTGTGTTTTTCCATGCAAATTGTCAATGAGAAAAACTTTGAGAAAGGACAAGGACTTGAGGATTTTTTTTTTTTTTAATATTCTCCCATTAAAAGAATAACAAACCACCAATATTCACCTCATGTTTCAACTTAAATGCTAATGTATCATAAATAAGGCATTCAAGCTTTTTCAAAAATTGTTTCCTAAATCCGATCGATGTGGACAAATTATATAAGCAACTATTAATGATTTGCCAGAAGGTTAATTATCAATTTCGCATTAACGAGAGAAATTAATATGAAAAACAAAAATGGAGATTTTGACTTTGATAGAAAAATTATGGAGAGACGACATGACCCTTAAGCCACAACACATTTTTGGATATCTGAAGTAACACATCTTTAATTATTTGATTTTAAAATTTAGAGTTTCCAAATATTGACAATATTATAGTATTATTTGAGTATAAATTTAATTTTGTATTAATTGCATAAAAGGCCCCAACTATATGTATTTTTCAATGTTTGTATCCAACTTCAAAACCTTGTAATTTCAACACCAAACTTACAATCCCCTTTCAATTATGGAACTCCATCAATTTATCCGTTAGTTTAAATGGATTAAGCTAGAATTAGTGACGGACATTTTCATTGCTAACAAATATTTCGATTCCATTAAGCTGCCGTTTCACCTTCTTCTTTCCAAATACATTAGCGACGGAAATTTCCGTAACTATCGGTCGCTAAACATATTTAATTTTTTATTATTTTTTATATTTGAATTAATTAAAATTAACAATTAATTTTAATTATAATCTATAAATAAATTAAATTATTTAACATTATATTTATTTATATTTTCTTAAAAAATTAATTATAGATTTTAATTAATGAAGTTCAAAAATTAATGTAAAAAATTAATTGTAAATTTCAATATAAAAAATAATGAAAAATAAAATAAAATATTATATATTATTTTATTTATTTTTTTAAAAAATTATAAATTTTAATCGATTTAAGTATGAAAAATTATTATTATTATTATTATTATTATTATTATTATTATTATTATTATTATTATTATTATTATTTAAGTAAAACTTGACATATGGATTAAATATGGTTGATTATTGACATAGAAAACCACTATAATTTTTTTTGGCAAAATTCATTTTCAAATTTTTGAATTTTTAACTTTTTTTAAATCGGATTTACGAATTAAAATAATTATAAATTAATTCATTTTACCTCTAATTAATTTTGAAAATATTAGATCATTAATTAAGAGTATAAATGAAAATGCGAGACACCCATGGTAATTTTTTTAAAAATAAATAAAGATAATATTAAATATGTTATTTTATTTTTTCATTATTTTTTATATTGGAATTTACAATTAATTTTTACATTAATTTTTGAACTTCATTAATTAAAATTTATAATTAATTTTTTAAGAAAATATAAATAAAGATAATATTAAATAATTTAATTTATTTATAAATTATAATTATAAATTTTAATTAATTCAAATATAAAAAATAGTAATAAATTAAATATGTTTAGCGACAGAAATTTCCGTTGCTAATTTGTTAGGAAAGACGAAGGTGATATGGTAGCTTAATTGGCATCCAAATATTTTTTTAGCGAGGAAATTTTCGTCGCAAAGTTTACCTAGGCATACTTGTCAGCTTAATTCGTCTAAACTAATATATAAATTGATGAAATTCCATAATTGAAAGGGAATTGTATGTTTGGTGTTGATGTTGCAAGGTTTTGAAGTTGGATACAAACATTGAAAAGCACCATATATTACATCCCCCAAAATAAAATACATTCAAAATACCAAAATTAAATAACAAAGAAATATTAAATAAAAAAAAAGCAAATGCAAAATATAAGAGGGAGCGAACCAATTGGGGGCACGATTCCGGATAAATAATCCCTCTTTGAGAGCTCAAAAAATGCATAAAATAAATTATCCACACAACAAAAAAAATCAATTAATTAGCATATTAGAAGGGAATGAACATTAAAATAAATTAAAAATATTAGACAAAATAATCATGCAAAAAATGTAAACGTGCATACAGAATCAAGGATGCACACAAAAGACATAAAAATGAATTAAAAGTAAATACTAAGAAAAAGAATCAAATCACGATAAATAGGGTTAAAAAAAATACATTAAAACGAGCATAAATCCAGCTACGGATGGCCTTAGGAATCGAAGGACGCCCCAGGCCAAAGAAGGGATGGGACGAGGAGAAAGTATTGCGATATCCCATCTGTCGCATTGACATACGGGTGTCTGTGATGCTTTCTTCTCATCTATCATCCGAAAACAGACCCAGAAAGCAAGTTTTCCAAACAACAAATATGAAAAATCTAAATAAGTCCTAAGTATGCAATTTTATGGTCCTAAATCATATCAAATCTAAATACAATCCCTAAATCATACTTTTAATTAAATAATAATAACAAAAAACATATGAGTAAAATTTTAACATAAGAAATAAAACATGCATTCATGGAGAAAAACTAAACCCTAACATATTATTCTAACACATAAAACAACTTTAGATCATCATGGCATATCAAAATTAAACATACTCGAATAAGACAACATAAAAGCATGCATTACAACATCATAAACATGTTTACACAAATGTGACAATGCTTTAGAGAGAGAAAGTTTTTTCTAGAATATTACCTCCAGGATATTCTATTTTGTAAGTTTAAAAACGTTGATCTCTACTCTAATCCTCAGATTTCATGTTCAAGAAAAACAAAGATATTTTTATGTGTCTTTTTCAATGAATAATCAGTATTAAACTTTTGGTTTTCAAGAGAAAAGAATTAATTTCTCTCTCTTTAAAAACTCTGTTCCTTTTTAAAGCATGAGATCTCTCTCCCTCCAAAAAAAACCCTAATTTTTGGCTTTTTATGTCTAGAGAAGAGTTAGAGACTCACACCAACTTTAATTCTCTAGATATGGAAGGATTAAATCCCCGTCAAATCCGAAATCAAATCAAAGTATCCTTATATTAAATTTTTTAAACTGAAAAATATGGAAAATCTAAAAATAATCCCACATACGGGCATCCATCACGGATAGATGGCCATCCCTCACATGACTCCCTAAAAATTATACAAATACCATTGATTTAACCTAGATTAGAGGAAAGTGGCTACAAATGACCATCCCTTTCATGAAAGATGTCCATATATCATGGCTAAAGGTTAGAGTCAAGGTTTTTTGAAGATTTGTCAAAATCTTTCCTAAAAAACACTTAGAAAACCATAAAAATTTTTATAAAAATGTGAACATCGAGGTCAGAGCTTTAAGATTCGTAGTCTCCATCAGAAATATATTATTTTCGTATTATAGAATAACCTAAACTATCTCGGATCATGGTGTCTACAGTTGCCCTCAATTTTAAAGAATTGGTGCACTGGTGTCAAAATGAGACAAAATTTAGAGTGAAGGAAAAAGATACGTACTTGAGGTAGAGAATCTCTATTTGATTGTCTTAAAACACATACCATCTGAGGTAACAAATCTTTTGGTTGGGTATTTACCTTCAGTTTATAGATGTGTTAACCTTAGTTAGATAGTTACCATCAGTTTATTGATGTGTTAACCTTTGATTGGGTAGTTACCATTAGTTTGTGGATGTGTTAACCCTTAGTTGGTTAGTTACCATCAGTTTTCGATGTGTTAACCCTTATTTGACTGTCTAATGAACTCCCATTTATTGGCATGTACAATCAATACGAGTTGATTGTATCTTATTAGCACCAGTTTTTTGACATGCAAAACTATATGAGACAGTGGAATGATTGGTGCCATCTGTAGGCATACCTAACCTTGAAGTTATGGTGGTTGGGGGCAGTCTACAGTCTCGTCTGCCCCCTCAAATCAATATTCTTATTGAAGAATTTTTGGCAAATATGCATTTGTGAAGAGTCACTGACAGTATGTGTTTGAAAGCCTACCCTATATGTGTAGGTTTACCTTAGAGACACTACAACATGATTCTTCCACTCATCATTAAAAGTTATAATAACATTCTGGACTATTCATCTTCATTGGAAGTTAAAATGACCTTTTGGACTATCCTTCTTTTAGTGTGCTTCAGTTTTATATTGTGGTCTTAGTCTTAGCCATGTGGATCAATTGTTGGTGCAATTTTTTACTTTATCTTCATCTATATAGATCAATCACTAGTGAAGTCCTTCATCAGTTCAATAATTCCCTTGTCCAAAGGAGGTAGGTGAGACTTTCTGACCATCTCCCTTAAATCTTTTCGGAATTAGAAATATTCATACTTATCTTTGTTGTGTATCTCTTTTGATTTTAGCCTATTTAGGTGACTTATTATAGCTTTATGGGTGTCTCTTTTAATTTCAACCTGTTCAAGTGACTTCTTGTGGTTTTATGGATGTCTTGGAGTTATGACCAAGTGAGAAGGACCATCATAGATTTCTAGCCATTTCTCATTCACAAATACTTTATCCTTCTGCTCCAGTTTAGTGTAGGTATCATCATGAAGGATATGCCTCTTAAGGGGGCTTTGAGTTCTTATGGGAAAAGGTGTGATATTAGTGCCTCATTCATCGGACTTAATCTTATTATTTTTACATTTGCTACTTTGATCACATTGATTTATTATTTATTTATCATTTTTTATCCTGTCATTTTATCTTTTTCAACTACCATGTTATCACTTTAATCCTGCATTTTGTTGTTAATTTTATGATATAGTTCTATTTTAGGAATATCAAACGTAAATACAACAGAAATGAAGCAAAAAGGAAATACATAGATATATGTCATAATTTTATATACATTAAAACATCCAAAAGTTTTAAAACTCCCTGAATACAAAATAAAACTACTGAGAGGGTCCTAGTGCTCTATGGTAAGCTAATTCAGATAGAGGATGGAAAGTTAAAGGATCGAAGGGTCTAGGCGGTGCTACTGCCTGAAGTGGTGCCGATGGCTGGTCCCCTAACTATCTGAATTTGAACTCAAATCCAAGTAACACAACGGATAGTGGCTGCAAAATTTATGCTATTGCCTCAGCCAGGTGCCTTGAGCTATGTTCCATTTCTAAAACTGCTCTAGAATGCTAATCTAGATACCTCATCAAATTATCTCTTAGGTTTCTAATATACCTCCTAAGTTGCTCATTAGTCTCAATCACAACCTGCCTCTCTCTAGGGACCTCTTTCTCAATGCAATCTTCCTACTCTCTAATGTAAGTGAGTGACTCATCACCCACCTATAAAAGTTATATCAAATCTTTTCCTTGCAGCTATTAGGTTTACTTTAATGCCCTGCACATTGGCCTGATGCTGAGTCTGCAAGGACTGCACCAAGGTCAACACTATCTGTAAAGTTTGAACCTGCCTTCTAATGGCCTCTTTCATAGCAGACAACCTTTTTGAGATATCATCAGGTAATGGTGTTGATGTTAGCTTCACTAGTGGTAGAGAGATGGATGTGGATGCCCTAGGTGATCATATGTCTTAGCAGCAGCAAAAGTGGAAACCTTCAGATGGCCATATGGTGAATACCTCCAAGCCAGTGACTGTCATAGCCTAATAGGCGATTGTGGATGCATTAAAAGTTGTTAGTGTAAGCCATAACTCCAATACATTGTTATAAAACATTTAGGTTAATAAATGAGGCATTTGTTTTATCTATTGTATTCTTATGCATATCAAATGATAGAACTATCTAAGAATGTTGTTTCAGTTTAAGTTATCATGTGTGAGGCACATAGTTGTAAGACCTTGAAACAATTGAGATGTTATTCTAAATATTCCTAGTCAGTCATTGTTATAGGAATAACAAATGAATTAAGACTAGTATGCTCTCTCTGATAAGTTAAGTTCTGTCTTATGGATCATAAAGATTAAAGTGTCAATCAGAGATCATAGATACATATTTAGAACATGGTATCTGGATTCGATCCATTCATGAGAACACTACATGGTACAAGTCATAATATTTCTTATGTGCAAGTTTTGCATCGGAGTTCTTAGACCTAAAATCTCTATGAAACTCTTTATGAATTATTGTGTACTTTGACATACACCTAACGTACTTGTAACAAAGTGACAAGTATGGGTATGATTGGGCATGCACTAATTCATGTTAGAAAGCATGAGAGAAGTAAATGGATTACCCCTCTCGATAAGAGATAAAATACCATCGACCACTTGATCAATGAACTGAGAAGTGTATGGCCATACCGAGATGAAATAATGAGTAATTATTATTTATCTGAGAGTTCAGTGTCACTGGAATATCAAGAAAGGTATTAGTATACAAGGATGACTAGTACCATGCCTTATATTAATTTTGATATTTATGGGTAAGGGACTATGCAAAATTGCATTAGGTCACTAAATGCTATTTGTATTTTGATTTAATTTGGAATGCTATAATATCTTGCTAGAAAATATATATAGCCTTTGGATTATTTATTAATTCATTCCTAATAGTAAATGGACCTATAGGATCGCACACAAAGCATTGGGCTTAAAATATTTAAGATAAAGTATTGGACATTAATTTGGGCTTTTATTTAAAGTCAAATTAATGTGGATAATGGGTATTAAATTGCTAAATGGACCTTGGTCCATGAGAGAGGGAAAATCGGCATGTCTAGGATAAAATCAATTAATTAATTATCTTTGAATAATTATGGTAATTGAGTTTAAATCCTAAATAGTATTTGAATCAATTAGCAACACTTAAAAGGAAGATATTGTGGTCGAAATTCAAGCTAGGATTCCTAGTTGAATTCGGCAAGTAATAAACCCTAAATAAGTGATGCATTTTGATTGAATGTCTTATGTCATTTTAAATTAATTTGAATTTAAAATACTAAAGGAATTTGAATTAATTTAAATCACTTAATTAGGAAGTGATGGAAGCTGAAAATAATACCTAAAACCTAGGGGATTTCGGTCACCATAAGATTTCTTAAACAAGTGATATAAATTGATTAATTTTATTTGACCTAGTAAGGTTTTTCTCTCTCATTGCCGCCACTCTCAAGGGAAAAGAATTCTTTATTCTTCTCTTGGATTTTTGGCAGCCATTTGTGAACCCTAGAAAGAACAAGATCATATCTTGTGTCTTTATTTTAATACCCATTGCCAAATACAAAAAGATTAGAGCTAGCACTCTCGTTTTAAGCCTTCTTTGTAAGTGTGTGTGTGAGAATAGAGAGGTGTGGCATAAAGGCAACATCTTTGGCATTGGGATCGAGATCAGAGATATATAAGTTCATCTTATATATTGGTCATTGCAAAATCAAGTTTTGAAGTGCATTCAAGCATGTAAGTTTGTTTATAATCCTAAAATTGCATGTTTCGATTCTATATTGTATATTGCGTAGCATGTATGATCAAAATTTTTAATTTTTTCACTGCGTGATCATTTTATTTATGCCATGTGATATCCCTTTAGAGGTGATCTGCCAAAAAGCTTATCGAGATCTACCTGCATATCCATCTCGAAGTTAGAGTCTATACCTGCCTCCAAGGTTATAGGATACCAAATTATGTAATACGTAATTCACCATAATACAAATAAGCTAGTTACTTTATTTATTAAAGTATTTTTATTGGTGTTTCACCTACTTATTCATTTTCAATATTTGCCCCCAATAAAATCTTGTGGAATTGCAAAGAGCTGGATAAATAGGATTTAAATACAAGATTAATTTCTTAAAACCATGCGATCCATTCAACATTATTTCTTATTATTGATATTTACAATATTACCATTAGCTATATATATATATATCCAAGCATGTTCTCTCAAAAACAAAACATAACAAATGTAGATAACAATTTTATTTCTAAGTTTATGCAAGTAAATTAACACATACATTCACACTTCCTTCATCATTTTATTTGCATTTCAAAACTTTAAAATATGAACTCTGTACATAATTATAGTTCTGCCATCAAAACATGTTTTCTTATGAATATATAGTTTTATAATCCATTATTTTACCAAATTTAAGCTAATTTATTTATTTACTTTACCTTTTAGTTATATACTAGATCACCCATAAAGTATATTTAATCAATTCTCCATATTTCACCGAAAGGGAATCCAATTGATTAAACCTGGTAATTTATTAACACACCACAGTTAAGCTAATTTACTATCTTCATCTTGGAGTTGCACATTTAGTCACTTTAAAGGCATTTAATAAATCTTCCCATGTTTTTCACTTAAGTCATACAATATAATTTCTAGGTTCAACATATCTATATATATATTTCATAATTTATATCTTAGTTAATCCTCAAATTCAACAAATGCAACTCAATCGTGATCATTAATTAGTAAATTAAGCATATAAAAAATTACATTTTTGGCCAAGTATGTCCCTCCTTAATTTCAAATATACTCATAGTCATATTTACTCGCTTAACTAGAATCCCGCAACAATTTATTTAATTAAATTTCTTGTACATCAAGTTCTTAATTTAAAATTTTAATTCTTCTTACTAAAATTACATTTATGAAATGGAAGACACCAACCAATTAATTAAGTTTTACATGTCGTTCTTTAACCCATTTCTAACGTCTCAATTACTACTCAAATTTTAAGTATAATCTCAATTACCTTAAGTCATAATTCCATCTAACAGTTCTATCTTTATAATTGTCCCCCTAATTACTAAACAATATTACTAATTAAAAGTACAATATAATCCATTAATCCATTAAATAAAGTAACAACATAATAACACTTAGTGAAAATAAACTAAGCCATAAAAGAAACAATTAAATCACTTTAATTGCCAAGTTATTCAACTATGACCAATCAGTAGTTTCATCACCGTCAACCAAGATTTTATCTAACCTCGCTCACACAAACTTATCATTTAAAAAAATACCATATCACAGTTACATTAAAGCTTCTAAATATAAGAAATAACACCTTAATTGTCCTATAATCATCAATTGCCATGTCTAACAAATAATTCAATTCTATGTTTAACAAAATAAAGAAAATAAAGACAACGCCCCATATTCATTTTCTTTGAAGAATAAAATTCTAAAACTAGCTCAATTAATTAAAATGAATAATAATAAGAGATAATTTTGGTAATTACATACCAGTTAGGGGCAATTTCCTATATTTTTTCCTCTTTTTAATCCATTAACGTGCTCACTAGAGTTTCACTAGAGGTTCATCGGAGATATGTCACTACTACCTAGTTGGAAATGGAGGCACAGGTGACATCCTGGAAGCGTTCACGTGCCCCAACACCTCATCATCTGCTCAAAATTAGGCTATACTAGTCGGTTGTTCCTCACTCTGATCTTCCATTTATCAGCGAGTGACAACTTAAAAATGGCACTGTTGAACTCACCACAGCTTCACAAGTTAGCCGGTGTAGGTCGTGTCACCATTCATCATCATGGCTCATCGGAGGGAGGCATAAAAAAAGAAGTCGGGTTTAATAAGAAGAGGAGGATTGCGAGGAGAGAAGAGAAGCCACACCACTATAAGAAAATGTTAAAATAGCAATGAAAAAATAGCAAAAAAACAATTTTCATTGCTAATTTAGCAATGGAAAACAAATTCTGTTGCTAATTAGCAATAAAAATCAAATTTCGTTGCTAAAATTGACTGAAGTTTTTAGATTTAGCAACGAAAATAAAAATGGTTGTCTTCTGTTGCTAAAAATGGAGGGTACTTTTAGCGTCAAAATATAGCAACAAAATTTTACAACGAAATGCTTATTCCATTGCTAAATAAGATGTCAGAAAATGGGAAAGAAATAATATTGGAACAAAAATCACCAACGGAAAATAAATTTCGTTGCTAAAATAACAACGAAATTTGTTTTCCGTTGCTAATTCAAAATTAAATTGCATTAATGTTGGTTATTTAGCAACGAAATAATTTTTCGTTGCTAAAATAACAACGAAATATTTTTTCATTGCTAAAATAGCAACGAAATGTAACAACCATACTAGTCGATCTAAATTCCTGTTATTTATTTAAATATTTTAATAAACAATACATATAATGATAATAATATGCTCGCCTGTCATATAATTTACTATATTTTAACCATCTAATTCATGTATTAGAATAAGTTATATAAGTTTATACTTTATTACATTATAGCTATATATTTGAGTTATTATTTACAGAACATGTTCATTACATTATTTTCATAAGATTTACAGAACTAGAAAGGTAAAAGTATTATAATTCATACATCAAACTTTTTCCTTCCTAACTGGAGTTGGCTTTGCCCCTGAGGAGAAGTTCTACCTTGTACCTACACGGATAAACACCCATGCTAAGCTATAAAGCTTAGTGGGGAATAATAAAATATGAACAACCACTCACGGTGGTCATTTTCAAGCATACGATAAATAATACTAATAACAAAATATTACCATCATTATAATCCACACACAAGGATTACAATATCAATGCCATATATCATATGAAATTTTATAACACTACATTATAATGATAAATCATAATGAACAAATCAATTATTTATCATCATTACATATACTGTTCATTTATTCTATAAAATACCTGCTAAAATCCTGTAGGTATGGATAACGGGTGCTGTGAATACCCGAAGGTATCAAACATATAAATACCCGAAGGTATTGTTCCTGTGGATACCTGAAGGTGTCAAACCTGTGGATCCAAATGGGGTCAATTGTAGCAACTGCGATTATAATCCTATAGGCATGCCTATCTATCCACCACCAAGTTCTATATGCAGACAAATGCTCATATTCATATGTCATTTGATTTATAATTTACAATTTATTATATACTATACTAACTCAAATAATGCAGTATTATGCTTTAATTGTCATAGCATAGCACAAAGTACATGTGTATAATCATTATAATATAATCACATTCAAGTAAACATTTCATTTATTAATTACTATAGCTTTATCTTTGTATTGTTTATACATTACACATGGCTATTGTTGTATGTTACTATATACATTACGGTTAAGATGGTTTCCAGACTTAAGAAGAATTAGATATGCTTAAACCCCCATTGGGGTTTTAATTTTCTATTTATTTTTAGTCATGGGAGGTCATGGTCAGCATCAAATCCTGGTAACCGGAACCTTAGTCACCGAAAGGGGTCACGGTTCTTAATGATCTTATCTTTTAAATTTTCTAGAACACTAGTGTTAATTCTCCATTGGTTGGCTCATAAAAAAAAATCTTACCAAAGTTTCACTTTGGTCCCTCCCTATAGTCCTAATCACAAAATCACTTGCATCCCAATTTCTTTTATCAATTTAATCCCTAACTTATGTCATATCTAGGCATGCTTATGTCATTTACTGTTCACATATATATTACTGTTCACATATACCGTTACTATACACATACACAAAAACTTCTACCATTCAGATAAGATCACAGTTTCATCACTAATTTTCAATATTTGTTTAATATATGTATATATATATATATACACACACACACACACACAATTACTACTAGGATATATTTTGGGTCCTTACATTTCTCTTCCCCTTAAGAAAGTTCATCCTCGAAATTCTCCATGTGCCACTTGTCAAAATCTCATAACTTGTAGTGATATCCATTACATGCACATTCGGATTATGAATACACCATTAATTGATTTAAAACTCCTCTTAGGATACAATTAAGGGCATTACAACTCTACTTAAAAAAATGCATCCTTAAAATTCATACCTGTAACCCTTACCCATATATATATATATATATATATATATCACTACTATTTCTATACTTCTGTCTGTACTTATATATCTATCTCAATCAGCCTACATTCTATACTTTCTTTACTGGCTCTACTTGTTCTCAACATCACCCCATCTACATTTTTTGTACTGTCTCACACTTACATTCAATCTATCTTTATCTCTTTATAACTATAACACTCACTTGATTTGCTTTTCTTATAACTCTATCTCCAGATAAGGGTGGCCTAATCATATTATCATATCATTACTATGCTCAATGTATATCCTATCAGCTTCCTTTTTTAGTCGGGGCCAAATACATGTCATATGATACTATGCTATGAGTGAATGATGCTTTCATGTATGCAATGAAATGCATATGGAAAATCTCATGTAATGCACATGTTTTGCCCTATCCCCACTATGAACTGTTTTGTCAACTGCCCATGCCTGTTAAGGAATCACTGACAGGTTTACAGAGCATAGCAATCAACCTCAATTCCTCAAAGCAACTTTACCTATGAAACACTATTACATCCTAGGTTAATAATCCAATCTATAAACATAAACACGATTAAAATCAGGTGTTAATCTTCTATATCTATTATCAAGAAACTTAAACATTCAACATACTGATCACCATTCTCTTATCACTCTCAAAGTCATATAGATGAATTCTATATATATAGAAATTATCAAATATAGAATTTCTTGATATACATGTACTTAAACTTTATATCCTTTTTTTCATAAACCATATTAAACTAATCTCTATACGTCCTATTAACATACCTATACTCTAGTTCAAAAACTAATCATATGTATATTTCATATCCTTTACTTTTCAATACAAACCTAAAATCTCCTTACTATATCATCAAAATTTATCAATACATATACATAATAATCAAGGAGGAGAAAATACATAATAGAGCTAATTTGGTAACATCTTACTTCCTTGGAACCTCAATCCTACCAGTCTACACCATTATGACTAAATCTATAAATTTATCTCTTTCTCATTATAGTTTATCTAATCTCTTCTTCTGAGGTACATAAGAAACCTTTAAGCTTCTTTCATTCTATAAGTCTCAATTACATTTTCCCCAAGTTCAGCAATGAGTACCACACCTCGGGTAGATACTGTAAATTCAGAGTCAAAAGTATTTGGTCATCTGGACAAATACTTCTCAGAGGCTCATCTCATCTATAATTCATGACTTTCCTCCACAACTATCTATCTAAAGAACCACAGGGACATCAACTATAAGCCAACACCAATAAAAACTCTATAAACATCTGCTCTTAAAGTGCTATAGGCCAGAACTGCCTAAACCAAGGCACTCTGATACCAAAAATATAACGACCACACTAATCCATCCGAATTCTTGTTGCTTATTTTAATGTTTTAATAAACAATACATATAATGATAATAATATGCTCGCCTGTTATATAATTTACTATATTTTGACCATCTAATTTATACATTAGAATAAGTTATATAAGTATGTACTTTATTACATCATAGCTATATATTTGAGTTATTATTTACAGAATATGTTCATTACATTATTTTCATAAGATTTACATAACCAGAAAGGTAAAAGCAATATAATTCATACATCAAACTTTTGCCTTCCAAACTGGTGTTGGCTTTGCCCCTAAGGAGAAGATCTACCTTGTACCTACACGGATAAACACCCATGCTAAGCTATAAAGCTTAGTGGGGAACAATAAAATATGAACAACCACTCACAGTGGTCATTTCCAAACATACTATAAATAATACTAATAACAAAATATTACCATCATCTTAATCCACACACAAGGATTACAATATCAATGCCATATATCATATGAAATTTTATAACACTACGATATAATGATAAATCATAATGAACTAATCAAGTATTCATCATCATTACATATATTATTCATTTATTCTGTAAAATGCCTGCTAAAGTCCTGTAGGTATGGATAACGGGTGTTGTGAATACCCGAAGGTATCAAATATATAAATACCCGAAGGTATTGTTCCTGTGAATACCCGAAGGTATCAAACCTGTGGACCCAAATGAGGTTAACTGTAGCAGCTGCGACTATAACCCTATAGGCATGCCTATCTATCCACCACCAAGTTCTATATGCAAGCAAATGCTCATATTCATATGTCATTTGATTTATAATTTACAATTTATTATATACTATACTAACTCAAATAATGCAGTATTATTCTTTAACTGTCATAGCATAGCACAAAGTACATGTATATAATTATTATAATACAATCACATTCAAGTAAACATTTCATATATTAATTACTATAGCTTTATCTTTATATTGCTTATACATTACACATGGTTATTGTTGTATGTTACTATATACATTATGGTTAAGATGGTTTTCAGACTTAAGAAGAATTAGATATGCTTAAGCCACCATTGGGGTTTTAATTTTTTATTTATTTTTAGTCATGGGAAGTCACGGTCAGTATCAAATCCTGGTAACCGTGACCTTAGTCATCAAAAGGGGTCACGATTACCACCCAAAACCTAGTAACTGTGACATAAGTCATGTTTAGATTCTGGACTAAAGGCTAACCTATCTCACATTCATTACTTATAAGCTAGTAACCGTGACCTATGCTTTTGGAGATGGGTCATGGTTACTACCTAAAATTTGATAACCATGACATAGGTCACAATCAGATTCTAGACTGAAAATTGGAGTACCTCACGATTATTAGCAAAAATCTAGTAACAATGAGGTCTATTCTACGTAAAGACAGAATTCCAATATCAATATCTATGCCATTTTGGACCTGTTAAATGTCATTTTTAGCCAAAATGGCCTTCTACAAAGTTATATCTCTATGTCTTTAGTTTTTAAAACATCAAAAATAACTCAAATCCGACCTATAAATCTATAGATACTCCATACAAACCACAAACTGCTCCCAATTACAGGGCAGTAGTCACAAGCAAAGTTCAAGCTTAAATTTCACTATTATGCAAATCGATTTTGATTTGAGTTTTTCATATACAATGAAGATATATAAGTCTAGGTTATTATCCAACTAGAATTTCTCAATTTGAGTCACTAGAATGCAAGATATCCTCAAAATAACTCAGACTGGTCAAATGAACCCTAGGCAGATTTTTATGATCTCAAAAGTTACTTGCATAAATTCGGTTTCCAAGCCATCTCAAGCTAAATTTCCATAAAGAAGCCATATACACACATCAATAATCATGTTTCTCATGTCAACTATCAAGTACACACATACACATGTATGAGAAGTTCCCATGCCTTGTTTAGCTGCTTCCTCTTTCTTCCTTTCTATCTTTCATTTCTCTCTCTTGCTCTTCATCTCTTCTTGGTCTTAGCCTTGAAATTTCTCCAATTAATCTCATAAAATAGCATCTCATGATCATAAATCTACCATTGCTTTATCTAAATAGGTATTTAAAGAAAGTAGAAGAGGTAAATTTACTCTTACTCACCTTAGGTTGTTGCAAAACCCTTCTCTCTCTCTCTCTCTCTATACCATCTACAGCTTTTCCCCACTTAGAGATCATCTTCGTAGGCTTGAGGAGAAGAGAAGAAGTAAAGGAAAGATAAGCAAAACTTTCTTTTGTTTTAAGCCAAGTATGGCCGGCCAAGCATCCACCTTTCCTTAATGATCTTATCTTTTAAATTTCTTAGAACACTAGTGTCAATTCTCCATTGGTTAGCTCATAAAAAAAATTACCAAAGTTTCACTTTGGTCCCTTTCTATAGTCCTAATCATAAAATCACTTACATCCCCATTTCTTTTATCAATTTAATCCCTAACTTATGTCATATCTAGGCATGCTTATGTCATTTACTATTCACGTATACATTACTGTTCACGTATACCATTACTATACACATACACAAAAACTTCTACCATTCAAATAAGATCGCAATTTCGTCACTAATTTTCAATATTTATTCAATCAATATTATATATATATATATATATATATATATATATATATATATATATATATATATATAATTACTATTAGGATATATTTTGGGTCCTTACACGGAATGTATTTTCCATTGCTATATTTTGCCTTAGGTATAAATTGGTCCTTTTGCAGCTAAAATTTTGCCCTTGTTTATTTTTTCTTCCCCCTTCTTCTCCCCCTGCCTCGCTGACTCCCTCAACCTCGCCTTTATCCTCTCTCTCACCCTCGCCCTTGCCTTCTCCCTCTTTCACTCTCTCGTCTTCTCCCTCGCCCTCACTTTCTCTCTCTTCCTTTCCTCTCCAATATTGGTGCCTCTTATTTCCCATACCTTTGCCTTTGATCTGCCTCGATCTCTGCTTTCTTACTTTTTATTCATCTTCAAATGGCTTACGAATGAATTCTCTTAGACATGGGAAACCCTCTTCTCGACATTTCTGCCATTGTAGATGAAGATTTCCTTAAGAAATGAGTTCCGATTTCATTGCACTAAGCGATCTAAAAATGGCTTTGTATCTCTGAATTTGTCCCTATTCTCTATTTATTTGCTATTCCTATTATGATTTCATTCATATAATATTTTTTAGATCTTGTGATTTATTTTAATAATTGCATTGCATTTCTTTCTCTATAAATTTCGATTGGATTTTTCAATTTTTTCTCTTTATTTTTTTATTCAATTTGCCTGCTCTGTGTTGAATGATACTAGTAGTTACGAACTCTACTTTTTTAATCCTCTTATCTTCTTTTTCTTCAATGGCATATATGTGAATCTCTCTCTTTCTCTTTTTTGAATTTATTTAGAAATTCAATTGTGGCTTAATTTTGAAGCTGTTATGCATTTGAATATTTTATCTTCAAAGATCTATAATAAATTCACATAAAGAGATTATTCCTTATAAAAATGGTGGTGTTCAGTTTCTATTTTTAGGTTTTAAAAATGGTGGTGTTTAGTTGTTTACCTTTTTATATGCTTTTATGTCTGCAATTTCTTTTTGGGGAATGCCATTTTTTATTTTGAGAGAAAATTGTAATGTTATTGGTTAAGTTTTATGTGTAAAAACTAGTGTTTATAATCTTTTTGCTTAAAATCCTAAGAGAAGCGTATACAAATTAGTTGCCTTATTTGTTTTATTCTGCTCATTATCAGTGGTGCCATCTATGTTTATTCATTGGGATACTTTTATCAAACTAGCTTAGGGTGCCCCCTATATTTGTATTTGAAAAAGATACCATTTACTATTTATTAAACTATGAACTACAAAGATTGTTGCTTTTGCATTGTCTGTAAAATTTAGATACTTTAATTAATTTTGTGTTTTTTTAATACTCGGCTTGGTAATGGTTATTATAGGTTGAGCCTGAGGAACAACTAGAGATATCGAAGGAATATTTTGTTTCTTCTGTGCCTTATTTTATTTTCTCTAAGGCAATTCTGATGTAGGACTTATTCATTTTGCTTGTTAGTTTCTCACCAATTTCATTTTTTGGCTTTGAGTTAACTTGTTGCTATGGAAATTAAGGTGATAATGTAACTTGAATTGAAATTTTTATTGTAATTGAGGTCTAACATGCCAAATGAACAAGTATTTATAAGTGAATTTTGATAGCTTTTTTTTAGGTTAGTATTGGCAATATTGGTGCCTGCAGTGATATTTTCCTATACTTGCTTTCATATTGGTTTGTTTAAGTTTTGGATAAAATTTGGGGATTTAAATGAAAAAGAAACTGAAATGTTTTATTCTAACTACTGTGCAAAGGTTGTTTTCTTGAGGAGTTTTGAGGCAGAAAAAGCCTTCAATTGATATCAACTTTCACCTTTGAGCAAGGAAGGGGGTAAAGAACTTAGAGATATATCAAGAAAGCCTTTATCTTTGAGCAAGGAGGGATCAAAGACCTAAGATAAGCCATATTTCTCACAATCTTGAGATAGGAGAAATGCATCACAACTGAACTTCATAAAATAGAAGCTTGAGATGATAACATCATAGCTGGAGACATCTGAAGGGAAAGTATCCCTGGATATGAAATCCATTTTGGAAGCTAGAATAAAAGTTCTTTTGAAGAAAGTAACTACAATGGTCAGCTCTAATTGAGGTAGGTAATGACATTAGAAAGTATGGCTTTTTAGTTTTAGGAGTCCAAAATGACCTACTTATATTCCTATTGAGGTCAGTCATCAAAGTAATTATTCTTTAAATGCTAAACTGAATGCTTTTTGTTTGTTGTATCTATTATTCTAATGTGCTTGTTTTCTTTTAGCTTTGTTCTTTGGTGTTCCACACTTGAAATGCCTAATTTATTCTAGTTACCAATGCTTTTCTCCTAGTTAATTTTATGTTCATCACCTTTGATGCACCATAAATATACAAACCAATTTAATATATCTATCAACTAAAATTTTCTAATCTAGTAAGAGAATAGCAAGGTCATTTTCTACATAATTCACATTCATTTGCCACTTAGCACTTTTTTAATTGAACATTTTTACTGCCTGCTATTGCAGGTTCACTCTAGATGTGGGATAACCCAAGCCCAAAGATGCAGGAGATTAATGTAAAGCTTCAACTCTTCGTGATGAGGTATGGCATCATCATCAATAATCTGATGTCTTTTTATCAAATTTTCACATTTATTTTTAAAGTGAATTTGTCTCTTTACATACACACACACAGAGTGATGTCTTGTCAATTTTTTTCATCTATGACTAGAACTATATGGATTTAAGTTCCTTTGTGTTCTATTACTAAAGTAAAGTGTCCCAAATGAGATACATTCACTGCTGAATGTTTAGCCTTGCAATTCCAAACATGATTAATTATTTTTTCAATTCTTTTGATGATTGCCCAATTCTTGCTCAGGTCAATCAAATAGAATGGAGAAAATGAAATTATCTGTGCTTTCATCCATGTAACAAATTTTTCAATTTGTAATGAAATGTTGACATTGAAAATTAATAGTAAATTTAAAAAAAAATAACAATATTTTAGTGATGGAATAGAGATGAAAAATTAGTCACGAATTTTTTATAATCATGGTTGAGTTTAGCAATGAAAATTACAATTTTCGTTGGTAAATTTGATCAATTCACCGAATCTTACATTGGTTGGATTTAGCAACGAAAATTGAATTCCGTTGCTAAATTTAGCAAAGGAAAAAAATTTTCGTTCTTAAAAAATAACAATCATCAAATTTGTAACCGTTGATTTTGTTGCTAATTTCCTTTGCGATTTTTTTATTAGCAACAAAAAATTGACATTTTACGTTGCTAAATAGCTATTTTCTTATAGTGCACGTAGAGGAGCGACATCGACAATTGCTTGGCCAATGACGGAAGGTAATGACGATGCAAGCTTCACCAATGATGGGACTGTTCTCTCGTTACCCCCTCTCTCTCTATTTCCTCATTTTCTCTCTCATTTTTATCGTTTTTCGTTTTAATTATTATTTCTCTCTTTGCTTTTTAATTCTATGGCTATGATATTTTACTTTATTTTGTCTAAAGAGTTTTAGGAACTCTAAAAACAAATGTTATTTCTATTATTTTTTTTTTCTCTACTTAATTTAATTTCTTATTTACTACTAAAGTGCATTTTAGTTAAAATTATAAATTCAAAGGCCTTTAAAATAATAATTCCCACTATTATCTTATTTTCAATAAATTTTTATCCCTGCAGCATTGTATCAAAATACTATTCACCAATATATATGTTATTATTAGCCAGCTTAAGTTTTGGGGCATTACATTACCATAGATAGAATGGGCAAAGTACAGAATGGCATAGTTGAACCTGTTAGATGAAAATCAAATGAGAGCTTATTACGACAATCAGCTGTATTAGAAGAGATTAACCTCATCTTTTGGCAAGAATGTCAAGACCACTTAAAGAAGGGTGACTTGACTTGGTATTCAAGCAGAAGAGACTTGGCTTACCGGACTATAGAAGAAAGTTCTGGTCTAATTGGGAAGGCCCCTTATACTAAAAAAAATTACTTTTTAAATGAATAGTTATCCTCACAGATAGTGACAAAAATGAGTTTAATGAACCAATTAATTTAGATAGTGTGAAGAGGTTCCATGGCTAAGTCAAAAAAAAGGAGGGAGAAAAATAGCCCGTGGGTCAAAAATCGAGAAGGCAACCTTGCTAAAATTGGGCACCTTGCTAAGGCAAAAATAAAAAAAAGGCACCTTAAACAAAATTAGGAGTTAAGAGAAAATAGCCAATCAAGAAAACCTGCGATAGCTAATTGATGATAGGAGTTGGATACACTTAAGATGTCACCATTAAGATTAAATAAAAGTTTGTATTTTTGTATTAAATGTCTTGTCTGATTATTATTGTTGCAAGGTTGTAATCATGTGAGAACGCATAAATAATTTAAGTTAAACGCTTTGGTTAATGTTAAAGCAGGAACATTATTTATTCATTCTTGAAAAAAAAAAGAAAACATATAAACAGAAAATAAAATCATAATCTGATAGCCATCATGGCAATACACATATTATATTACATATCAAAACAAACTTTTTCTCCTAAGAAGATGGTCAAGCTTCATCCCTTCTATTGTTACCCCCTCTGCCAAGTTGTCTCAGTAAGAAAACCCTTATTTAGAAGCCTTGATAACCTATACGTGGTAGTCTACACTGGTCTCAAAATTGCAAACATTTGCAGAAAGGATATTAGTCCTAATAGGTAGATGCCTGCAGATATAATGATAAACTGTAGCAAAAGTGTCAGTCAAGTCACCTCCTCTAAAATTTAGTCAAGTATGTATAATTGCTTGCCTTACGCCAAATTGTTGGGCACAACGTGCAATAATGCAGAAGGTAGCTCTTTGAAGGCCGCAAAGAGGAACACAATCAGAACTCCTATCATGGGTCACATGCTCTATCGAGATCTATGGACACATAAAACTTCCACTCAGCCACTAAACTCAAGCACATTATACCTTTATCTGTGGAGCTTATCCAATACCAACGCATGCGCGTGCTAAAGAACCTCAAAGAATACATATCTACAATGCAAAAAGGAGGCTCAGCTAGCATCTTAAGTTTTTCTTGCAGCCATATCTAATAAAAGAGAGAAGTATAAAAGCCACTGGAATGGTTAGGGTCCATTTCAGGGAAAAATTAGGCAAGTAATTATGTGAAAATCTGTAAAAAGATGCATCTCCTACAAAAAAAAGCTAGTGTGAAAACCCACAAGGGGCATGCTACCTTTAATAAATTACTATAGGTACCTGAAGTAGTAGTGGAAGGCCAGTAAAGAGAGCAGTAGGGTCAATATGCATAGCATCTAGTCCAAGTAGAGTCTCAGCCAGGATTAAAGGGAAAGGGGTCATCCTTTCGTGAATACCATTGTCAACCTTAAAAAGTCGATAGTCTCTCAAAATACAACCCTCACTAGTGATGCACAGATAATGAACCAAACATATAAAGAGGGTTGTATCAATGGCATAGGTCTCATTCCTATTAAAATAGTACAAACTATTAAAAAGAAGATTGAGGATGACATGCTTCGATGGCTTTGTTAGGACTCTAACGTCAAGAGGGTATACCCCTAGGGCATAAACTACCTTTTGAGGATAATTAGAGATATAGTTAGGCATGTAAGGAAGGGTACTTGGTGTAAAAGAGACATTAAGATTTGGTGCAAACTCCTTATGTAAAAGATATAGCTCCATATTGTTGAAGCAAAAAATATAAAAGTGAGGGTCCTAGTAGCCAGTAGATGAAACAAGTAGGTCTTCATCGAGCTTTACCCTATAAAGAAAATGCAAGTTAGAGTAAGGAGATAGGATAGGGTTGTCCCAAGTCGAGTAATCATCAAGTAACAGAGCAAGTCTTTGTGAAAATTGAGTCATCATGTGTGAAATGGAATAAGAATTGAAAGGATGTGAAGCAGAAGGATGAAATGTGAAATGAGATGAAATGAATAAGTATTGTAAGAAGGGAGAAGCAAAAAATTTAGAGGGCTATTTATATATTGGTTTGCACAACCATGTAAGCCTATTTACATGCCCGTGCACGAGCCCCAATTACCATTTGGTAAAGTGAACAGTAAAAGGCACCTTTGCATGTTACCCAACTCTTCTTGCATCATTCCACCATCTCAATATGTATAATTTCCATGCACTTCTTTTGCAAATTTCTTATCCAATTTCAAACTTCAAAGTTAGCTCACCATTCAAAATGATAAATATCACCAGGAATGTTTTACAATTCAAGGAGTATATTTTGCACATGTGTCTAATTATGCGAGGACTGTAAATAAATAAAAATAATAATAATGGCAATAATAAGTAAATCAAGTAAATAATAATGAATAAAGGAAAGTGTAATAAATTTTAAATATAATGTGATATGTAAAGATAGGAATAGAAAATAAATTTCTGGCAACGCATATGTTAATATAAAATGGGTTCTTGTAAATAATTGCAAAATAAAACAATTTTTAGGAGACAAATAAATTGTAAAAACTATAAAAATTATAATTTTTAGGGATATTTTGGAAAAATTGGAAGTGTTTTGCATGAGTTTAGGTCAAAACCCATGCAAAGACATTATTCATATAGGTTTTACATGCATGGGAAGGGTTTACATTCAAATCCTTTTAAATTCCTGACTTTTAAGCCTTGCATGCCCATACATAGTTCTTGCACACCTTGCAAAAGATACACAGCCGTGTAAAGCCTTTGCACACCCATGCAAAGATGTGGGCTATAAAACCTAGGCAGTTTTTTCTTTTCCTTCTTCTTCTTTTTTTGTTTTGATTTCAATGATTCTAGTTCAAGTTTTTTGCATTTACTCATTTTTTTGACTTCATTTTGTGAATTTGATCCTGTAGATTGCTATATTTTTTCGCTCACATTTTGACATATTATACACACATTTTCATCAAGTTTTGTTCCTCAACCAAAAAATGTATGTTTGACAATTTTCTCTCCTTTTATGCTTCAAATAGAACTATAATGGTATGAAAATATTGGTAGGAATCACTGTAAGCATGTACAATGCAGTGTTGATGATGATTTTCTGTTTTAGCTTTGGAACTAGATTGAATGGATACGTTGGTGTGTATGTTATGGATGGGTTACTGCACCTTTTTTTTGTTTTTTTATTTATTTATTCATTTTATGTGGTAAAAATAAGTATATAGGCAGAATGTGCATCTCGGGTATATTTAAAAGTGTAGTGATATAGTGATAGGAAGGATAATAATGGTAGGAAATATATACATTACATAAAAAATGAATAATAATAATAATAAAATATAGTGATAAGAAGGATAATAATGGTAGGAAATATATACATGTAGTGATGAGGGAAGTGTGAATATTAATAAAAAGGAGAATAAAGTGCAATACTAGGTAAGAAGTGTGTATAAAATAAAAAATGAAAATGATGCAAAAAATAGGAGGTAGATGATGATGATGATAAAATGAAAATGATGCTAAAAGGGAGGTATATAATAATAATAATAATAATAATAATAATAATAATAATAATAATAATAATAATAGTAGTAGTAGTAGTAGTAGTAGTAGTAGTAGTAGTAGTAGTAGTAGTAGTAGTAGTAGTAGTAGTAGTAGTAGTAGTAGTAGTAAAATTGTGTGTGCAAGTGTATGACAAATGATGATAGAATAATGAGAATGAAAATATGTGTAATAGAATAAAAATGTATGATAAATAAAAATGGTTCATTAGTTTTCCTTTTGTTTCTCTTTCTTTTAAGGTACAAATGTGAGCACACATAGCATATAATTATAGATGAATAATAATTATGGCATGCAGATGGTAGGATGTTAATAAACATGTGCATATAATTAAGTCATTTATGTGTATATTTATCTTGATGCATGTGCAAAAAAAAATAAATAACAATAATAAAAAATGATAATACAAAAATGCATGTAAAAGCAAAGGTGATGGCATGCATGATTATAATAACATGGCAATTTCTAGTAACATGATGCAATGTCTATATGTATTACCTTACAAGCCTTGGCATAATTATTAGACACCCGATGGCGGGTTAGGAAGAATTATATGTTAATTAACTGTTAAGCTTTTTGCAAGTAAGTATTGTATAAGTTTGGGGTTTAAGTTTTTAAGCCGAAATGCTGTCGAAATTTATACATGAAAAATGCTAACATCTAATTAATGCTATTCAAAGAATTATTATGATTGATTGTAAAAATTTATCTTTTACAAATTATGGACCCCAACTTTCCTATATGGATGACATCGGAGCAAAGACTTGATGCTGGTCCCTAGCAAAATTTTGCATGCTTCATAGTCGATTCATGTCCAGAGGGCTATTAAACCAGTTGGGATTGCTTAAGAAGGCCAATGGGCTTCTATCTCAAGTAAGATGGACAACATTTTATACGGGAGCTTACACAACCTATCTAGAGATAACGAGATAGTTCTTAGCCACTTTTCACTACCCCAAGCTAGTAGTAGCCAGATACTGAGGAGGGTATCATCACCTATTGCATCTAAGGCCATCCGGTGTCCATAACTCATAGGTGCTTCACCGAGATCCTGGGATTACTTATGGAAAAGGATGTAGTCAGGCCAGACAGGTCCATCCTACATCACATGTGGAAGGCCATCACACATCCCAGTATCCCTTATGTCCAAAGGAGAGCAAAGTCAACCATGTTAAGATTACAACCGCTTTGATACCTTTAGAGGGTTTTTGCTTGCTCCTACTTAGGAAGGATGGATAGTCTCGGTGCCCTCAATGTATCAAAGATCTACAGTTTATGGAATATGATGATTGGGAGATAGGTAGATTTGAGCCATGCCATTCTGGAGCATTTAAGGAGGATATAACACCATTTAGGAGAGATGATAGTTATAGGTGGTCTGATCACCAGGTTGCTTTTAGCGAATGGGATGACAGAGGCTATGATAGGCCTATCAGCCAAAGATGGTATCTACTTGGAGAGGAAGGTAGCTCTTGATATGCGTATGGCTAAAGAAGATGATGCTACACCCTATAAGATTAGGCTGATGACCTTAGAAGAGATGTTTAATGCCTTATAACCAAACTAGGGATAAGAGTATGAGCCTCAGCCACCACAACAGGAGTAGGAGCTAAACATTAACCAGCAAATAAAGATACCCTAGGAATAGGACTTAAAGAGGAGAGAGCCCATTTTGCTGACTTTTTTGTAAGTGAGGCCTATCAGGAGTCGACCAAGACCTAGGCTAGCTAGGCTTTCCCCACCTTTCAGTATGAGCTGCCACCTTAAAATTATAGCCACCCTAGTGTGACGTCGTCTTTAGTACCCCTTTCTCCATAGCTGGATGCACCCATCACTCTATGGGATGCCATATCATGGAGTCCCCAAAGTATGACAATATCTCAAACTACTATAGTTGTGGATATGTAAGTGATTCTCTAAGAGCAGGTTAAGCACCATGAACTATATCTGAAAAGATTTGATGACATTAAGGCACATCAGTGCAAGTTGATGGCTGATATAGCCAAAGTAAAGAAAGTGATCCAGCAAGCTAATATAAGTGTATAAAAGGCTACAGAGAGGATCCTGGCACTGGATACTACATTCCATGTGACGAGTAAAGAAGGCTAGAGATGAGGTTGAAAAGAGGATCATGAAGCTTGATACCAACTTTAGAGGTATGTCATAGCTATAGACAGGATAATCACGGGTCACCTTATAACACAAACCGTTAATTTAACTAAGATTCAAGAGGAAATAGAGTGCCTAGTAGGTTACCATGATGAGTTTCTCTACCCTATTGTCGTCCACCCCATATGACCCATACAGCCAGGCCCATCCATTCCTCTATCGCCATAAGGATAAAAACCGAACCCACCATTCTATAGGCATCACTCTCTTTCACCACCCGATAGAGGTGTACAAAACTTGAACTAACCCGATAGACTCGATTAATCTGATCTAAAATGGCACATTTAGGTGGGGTTAATTGAGTCGTCGGGTCAATTCGGGTTATAAGATTATGAAAACTTTACGTTTAGGTCATTTCGGGTTAAAACCCCTCTAAAATTGACTCGACCATCAACCTAAATAACATAACTATATAAAGCCAAAAATCATATTTCTCTTACATTTTCTTTGATTATTCGAACCTAAATTCCTAATCCCACCCAGTCACCTTTGTTTTAAAGTCCTCTACTCTCTTATTGTCGTCGGTGTATGGTAGTTTTAACCTCCCTCTCGCCTCATTCATACCATTCATCATCTCAATTCTTGACCTTTACTTTGGTCTCCCTTATTCGGTGCTTTTTGGAGTGCAAAAAGGTATGTCTCTGCTCTATTCTTATTCTTTGTTCTTTCATTTTTTTGTTCTTAAGATGATTTTTTCTTAAGATGTTTTGTGTTACTTGTGTGTTGTATTTCCCATTTTGGTTTTGTATATCTGGTTAGGGTGTTTACTTGTGTCTTGTATTTCCCATTTTCTTTCATGATAGAAACAAAATGCTTTTTCTAACGATTCTCTCATATCAAGAAGTCAATTCATCTAATATGGAATCAATTTTTGTGTTGTTATATTTTTTGTTTGATTATGTTTAGAAACACTCTACAAAACATAGAACATCTCATTCAAATAGATGTTCTTAAATTTAAAACATGGCCTTTAGGAAGTGATCCATCACTTTTGATGTATCAGAATCTATTGTGAAAAGACTATCAATTGAATAAGGAAGTGATTTTGGTGTGGTCTTTTCGATGGTTTATTTAGTAAGATAGCTCTTATCCGCTGTTAATTTCCTATGGTTGAGTTCATTTTATTTTTTTTTTGTTTTCCTTTCATTAAATCTTTAAAGTGGTTTTGTATAGTAACATCTATAAGTATTGAATTGTTAGTCATCTTGAAAATTTGTGCTTATATGATAAGTAGTTTTCTATGAGTGTCATACTACTATTTTGTTGGTTAATTTGTTACCTCTTTATGGAAAATTGCTCACCTTTGTTTTAGTTACATTATACAAGTTCTTAGTATATGCCTTTCATATAAAATTTATGGTATGATTCATCTTTATATATCTATGAGTTTTCATATCATAATATAGAAGCCATTATTGGAAAACGAGACTTATTTTCTTCAATTCTTTCATTTATCAGTAGAGGTGTGCAACAAAAGTGGCTATGACTTGACAATGATATCAAAGTTCATTAATGGAAAACATACACAAAACCTAGCATGCCATTCTATATGTTAGACCATTACTAAATGAACGTGGCATTCACACAAAAATTGCAAATTCATATTAAATAACATAGAATCAAAAAAGAGGGAAAAAAGACCTAATATACATGATCATGATATGAGGTTTAGAGAGAGAAAGAGGATGGTGCCTAAAATATTACTCTTAACTCTATGACTCTAGAAAGCATGTTTCAAAGTTTTGATTTTTGATCTCTACTTCAACCAAGAAAAATATGTTTTTAAGAATTATTTTTGTGTTACAGCCTTCAAGAAAAGAGAATTGATTTTTCTCTTCCTCAAAAGGTGTTTTCTTTTTTTTTTCAAGTGTGAAAATGAGAGATCCCCAAAAAAACTCTAATCTTTTCTTTAAATACCTAGGGGAGAGATAGAGATTAACTTCAACTCTAACTCCTCAAAAGGGGAAGAAACAAATCTTTAAAATCTGAGCTAATAAGATTTTTCCAAATCTAATCTTCATCCAATCTTTTCAAAACTGGAAAAGTGAAAAAACTTGGAAATACCTCACATACAGGTGTCTATCATTGACAGATAGCCATCCTTCATACAATTTCCTAAAATTTATCAAAATGCCCTTACCTGACATGGACTGAGGGAGGCTACTCATAAATGACCATCCCTCTATAATAGATGCCCATCTATCACTGCTAGAGGATCAAAATCAAGAATCAAATTAAAATCCTTAAAAGACGACCACAAAATATGGAAATCAAGATTTGAGCTTTGAAATCTATGCTCTTTGTTAGAAATGTACTATTTTCTTATCATTGGATAATCCTGATTTAGGCTACTCGGGTCGCAGTATCTACATTCACTATGTAAAAAATTTTTTAATTTCCTAAAAATGAAAGATAAAAAGATGGATTAGGAAAGGATCAATTAAATGTAAATTTATCTCATTCAATCCAACATCATTAGACGTTGATTTTGAAATCATTATTTGTGATGATAGAGGTAGATACACATACCTTTATTGAGAGAGCAAGAGACCCAAAGAGATTGACTAAGTGAGAGAGAGTGAGACACAGAGAGACCGATTGTGAGTGTAAGAGAGATAGATCCCTTGATTAATCTAGCTTGGGAAGTTCTAACCCTCAAAAAACACAATTTTCGGTACTACTACCATGAAGGAGTTATAAGATAATATATCTAGGAATCTATTGATGAGAAGATCTACTTAATTTTTGGACAGTTCAGATCAATCACTGGCATCTATTTAAAAAGTCTATGGCATCTACCTCTATAGAAAATTTCGATTCCAGATTGATTACTTAGAATGATCTATCTCAATCTACCCGGTTATGGAATGATGATGAAAGATCCAGAATAAATGTCTCAAAATAGAAAAAGCAATAGAAAGCAGACTTTTTTAAAGCTCTACAGTACTTATTTAAATTTACCAAAGTTGTTAGAATTAGTACAATTCCGATAAATGGAATATATAACAAGGTAATAGTTCGAAAAGAAGTTAATCCTAAAACTATACATAAATTTTATCATTTTGGATTAGTTCATACAATTTACCCTGGAGAAACATTGGATGAAATTAAATATCTACCAAAAGTAATTAAATCCCCTATTAAAGTTTTCGATGGGATAACCAAAGGAGCAGAGATATATGTTAAAACCTTGAGTATCATTCCTAAATGGGATGATGAAAAGAATATATAATTATTGGCAATAATAGTCATCAAAATGGGAACTATAAGATAGGAGATTATTCCTGATGAATAGAAAGCATTTAATATTCATCCATTAATAATAATAAAAATATCCGAAAATGAGAATAAAGAACATTGAAACAATTATCTTTGGAATAAAAGAAATATTAAATGATGGAAGAAATATTATAAAAGCTATCAAAGAGACATTTTGATCACCAATCCTTTAAATGAATGGCATCAAAAATATCATTTAAAGGTTATCTGGACGGAATCTTAGAAGGGAGTCTACTAATGACTAAAGCAACCAGACAACTTTTTGAAAAAAACTCTAAAGAAGGAATCTATAGTGGAGAATAAAATGAGGGAACAAAATTTAATAGAACTGGACCCCTTCTAAAAAGAAGATGAATTATTAAAGATATAAGCCAAATATAGTGATGCAAAAAATGATGTAAATTAGCAAAAATGTAGCAAACAATAATGTAATAGAGGCTGGGTTCAGCCTCTATAAAAACCCATTATCTATCTGTAAGAAGACATGACGAAAAATTCACAACTTATCTTTTGCCTACTTACCTTTAGCTTTGAAATATTGTAATATTTTTCTAAAAAAATAAGATCTATGGAATTCTAGTCACCTCTTCTATTCTTTCTGAGTAACTTTAATAGTTAACATTTAAATCTTCTAAGAAATATAGGAAGCTAGATATGATAAATTTAGAGAATCAGATTACTCATATACCCCAAATTTTTATATCTAAAATCCATTTATGAAGAATTTGCTACTGCTTGCTGAAACCTTTTCAGTAGCATCTTTTAAAGATACCATATCTGTAACTGTGTGAAAGAAGGGCAGAAAGTACAGTTTGGAGAAGCTCAAATTAACCTAAAATGTCTTCAATCTAAGGATGAACAATTATCATAAATCATTGGTAAGTGGATTCAGGAAGTAGTAAAGGAAGCATAGTGGACCAAGAAGAAGAATTTACTTGAAACCCTAACTTCTATTAGTTTATGGTACTAGTTTATCAATTTTATTTCTTAGAAAGATGGCATGTTAAAGAAAGTGTGAAAAGAAAGAATACTTATAAACATGAAATTGTTAATTTGTTATGAATAGTATAAAAAATTATTTAGAAGAATCGATCATCATATTAATACATAAGAAGAGAAACAAAAATGTTAAAACAACAATTAGAAAAATTAAAAAATGAAATAATAGAAATAAAAATAAAAGGAATAGAAGTAATTAAGTTATTAGCTACTACATGAGGATATGAAGAAATAGAAAGATTAAAAAGTTTTATATAAAGAAATAAAAAACATAAAGAAAGGAGTACCGTTAGAATAAAAATATAAGATGAATATATCAGGTGTATTAAGTTAGCTGAGAAGAATATACTTAAATGAAAGAGAAACTAATATATAATTATCAAGCAATGTAAATAATATAAAGTTATAGATAGAAGCAGAATTTGAACAAAATAAAACTCTAATTTTAACAACAGATCTAGATATAAGTACAAAAACTAGAATAATTATAGAACTTTATAATGATAATTCAGCAAAATCAAACTTAATAACAGTATTATATAAATCATTAAGAAGAATGATAGAAAGAAGATTTAATTGAGAATATCTGAAATCAAAATACCGTACTGGTATTTTGGTAATATTTCATTAAGATGGATAGAATAAGAAAACAAATAATTAAATAAGTAACCACATTATATATTTAGAATTAGATAATATGGACTATAAAAAAAGAATATAATATTTAGAAAAAATGATAAAAATAGGTGAAGAGAAGGGAATAAATCCAGAAATAGGTATAAATGAAAGAATATAAACTTTAAAATATTTCATACCGAGAAATCAATTTCAAATAAATCGATTAAAATATATAAAGAAAAGCATACCTTTAGGATAAATTAATAAAATTAAAAAAAAATTTAGTTCCGTAACAAATTTTGCCCAATACTGTTATCAGAGCCTAAGAGCATTTATTGCTCAAATAAAATGAGTGAAAATAGAATAATAACTGGTTTAGAAATATGAACTATATTTAGAAGAAACATAAATATTATCAGATCTAGAATATGAAATTTATTTTATAAACATTTAAAATAATAATGTTAAGTGTAATAATAAGAGAAACTAGTAATATAATATTAAAGGCATGTTATGAAATAATAGAAAAAATAAATTATTATAAAGATAGAATGAGAGACATGGAAAATGAATGTATGCTTATGGAATTAAATAATACAATAGAAGCATATAAAATACCTAAACTACAAGAAATAAGAGCAGAACTAACAATTATAAAAGAAGATATAGAGAAAGATTTAAAAAAATTATAGAAGAAATAAATAAAGCAAGTCTAAAATTAAATAAAGAATAAATGAATACAAAACAAGAAACAATCCACAAACAAATAGATAAGGAAATTAAAAAGAAAAGAGAATATATAGAACATTTAACATTGAGTGTAAATGTAAATAAAAACAAAATAAAATTATTAGAAGATGCACTAAAATTTAGTAAAGAAGAATTATAAGAATTATTGTATATCAAAAATAATATAGAACAAAAATTTTGAATAATAAGCATAATAGAGAATTTTGGTGAATAGTTAAGGTTATTAGATTTAAGTACTAAAGAAAATATAGATAATATAATAAGAGAAATAAATGAACAAATAAGAGTTTTATATAAAAATAAATTATTTGATGGAACCTTGGGAACTCTAGACGAAATGTTAAGAAAAGAAATTCTATTGAGAAAAATTAGATCTACGTTAATAAAAAAAAATTAACTTTAGGTATCAAAAGAGAAATTTACAATATAAGAACTATTTTGTCTTACAACTACTATGGCATTTTTGAAAGTATAAAAGTTAAAGTACGGCATTTATGAAAAAACCCCTAGTTATTAAGGTTTAACAATGAGTCTTTATGTCTTTACTTTTAGCGATGAGAAATTGTTGTCGCGAATTCTCAAAGAGTAACCCTTATGCATGTTGTCACCTGTCAAATGACATGTCCAATAATTGATTACCATGCATCATCATTTGTCCACGTTAGTGGTCAACTAACATCAAAATGGTCAAAGTTAGCTGAGGTACATAGTTGGGACAAAAATCTCCCATTTTGCAAATATGAGGGGTAAAAATCTCTCATTTGAAATATTAATGGAAAATTTGCCCATTTTGGCGGACATAAAGGGCAAAAATGCACATTTGACCTAATTAAAACAATCAATATTTTGAATTAACTAACACAAATTGTTAAAACTAATTTGAAATCATTAAAAATGCACATATCGAAGCATGGAAGGGAGGAAAAGGATCTCTAGGAATCATACATTGTAATGGCCTCAATATAGCCATAAATAGTATTTTCTGATAATGGACAGTGCTTCCAGGCTGAAAAGTACACTCGAAAGCGAAAAAAAAATTATTTGACTATCGAAAAACATTGATCACTGTTAGTCCAGGGTTGAAATTTGAAGTAAAATCGAGATCAAATAGACATTCAAAAGTCAAAAATACGAAAAAGAAAGCAGTTCGGTTCAAATAGTAACTAGATTGACCTAAATTTTATCGATCCCTTAAAAATAGTAAATAAATTTTAAAAATTGCATATTGGTCTAAAATGATATTTAGAATCTTTTGGTTGTAAAAAGATAACTTTTCAGTGACATCGATAATTATCGAATCGGATCAATTTGATTGAATCGAACTAGTAACGAATTTTGATTGAACTAAAATTTTGTATACAACCTATTTTAGGTATGATAAGAATGATGAAAATAAATATGGGATGATTTAGATTTAAAAAGTGAGAGAACCACACAAAAATTGGTCCTAAAAGGGGAAAAATGAGCTTAAGTGAGTAGGCTTTAGATTGAACCAAGGCCCAAACCACTTACACCCGTATAAAAGCATATGGGAGAATATTTTTTGGGAAGCGATCCTTATCTCTTCAGCCATCTCCTTCTCCTTCCTTAGCCGAAATACCATTCCTCTTCTCTTACTTAAATTTCTTCAAGTTTTCTCTCTCGTTCTTATAAAAATCCAAGAATCCAAAGTGAAGTTCTATCTCCCTATAAGATTCTCTAAGCCTCTACATTTAGATTAAAATGAGAAAAGTGGGAGAAAATAAGGGTAAAAGTGAAAGGGATCAAAGTAAGATAAGTGAAATTCAAGATTTTAAATTGTGTTAAAGGTACATAGAGTCTATTTATGATGTTAATTTGAGCAAAAAAGATCAAAATATTGGTGTTTTATTTGATAAAAAATTGGCCCATATAGGTTCTCCAAGTGAGGGATAAGTTTCTGAGGGTAAAGTCAAGGAAAAGGAATCCTAATGAAGCTAAAGCAAGTGAGAAAGGTTAGTGACTATAAAATCCATCAATTCTCCTTAATTTTTCATGTAATTACATTATATAACTTAGGTAAACTTGTGTAAAATGCATGTTTAATTGAAATTAAGCTTAGAATAGTGATTAAGAGGTTTAAAATGGCCTTTAGAAAGCTTAAATAGAATGAAAAGTATTGGTAGGGTATGAATCCTTACATGTCCGAATGGAACCCTAAGGCATAACAAGGTATATTTTGTGTTTTTAGGTTGTTTAATGCCTTAAAATGAATGTAGACATGAAATTAAGTGTCCATAGATTTTATTAGAATTTATGAATTTTATATGAATATTTTTAAAAATGAAATTGAATTATGTTTAAAGTGAAATTGTTGAATTATGGTAAAATAATTAATAAATTGAGTGGAAATGATGAATTATTGTGAGATAATTCATAAACTGTACAAAAGCGATGGAAAAAGTGGAATGACTAGTGCATTGAAATGAAAAAGCAAATGAAAATGTTAATATGTGAAAAGTGATTTTTGAAATAAGTAAATTTTGCCTTTAGTAGTGGTCAGGCAGTCAAAATCTAGTTCAAGATATGATTGGCTAGCCATAGAGACATCCATACTGCGGTACAAGTCATGACGACTTGCTTTACTATAGTAGGATCGTAACGGTCTCCCATAATTTTTGTATTATCTGTCTTGTTTTGTGAAAGTGATGAAATGATCATTCGAGATCATTCCTTAGTTCTGTATTGTGGATTTGTGGGATTCATGTCCCATATATCTGGTCTGAAGATTTATATCGAGATTGTACTAGGGGCATAATGGTATATATGAATGACAAGTGTACAATGTGAAGTGAAAATGAAGTTTAGAGTGAAAAATGACCTAATTGAAAGAAAATAAAAAGTTTAGGAGTAAAATGATAATTTTCTTAAAGTTTGAGTTTAGTGAGTAAAAATGACAAAGTAATGAATAAAAGGGTAACCATGGAAAGAAATAGTGAATAAATAACCCTAAAATGAACTTTTGAAAATTTGAAGGATTAAAATGTAAATTTGCATGAAAAAGTTAAAATAGGGACCAATTAATAAATTATATGCCAATTAATGAATTTGAAGAGAAAATGAGTGAACTAGTGGTAATATTATAATTAAAGAGTAAAAAGGGTAATTTTGTAATTAATTGAAAAATTAACATTAAACTGAAATTTTACCATAGTAGTGGTAATTAATAGTGAAAAATGTCAAATGAAATTATAATTGCTTTTGATTGAATAATTAAAGAATTTTGCATAATTAATGCAATTGTACTTGTGTGAAAAATTCTTTGATTTATAATTACCGTTGAACATATTTAATACTCAGCATATAGTGTTTACTACATGTAGATCTTGAAGATTAGTAGAGCAAAGTACACAAAAAAAACCTAATTTTCGAAGAAGAAGGGACAATCGGGAATTATTTTTGTATGGCATGTATATAATTAGCCAAATTTGAAGTAGAAGTTGAAGTGTGTTTGAATAGTATTTAATGTATATGTAAATATAAATTATGTCTGGAAGTGAAACTTGAATGAGTGTATTTTGATATGAGAATGGATGACTGTGATGATGTATATATTGTTTATATGGGTGAGCAAAAACCGAATCAAACCGAATCGATTTTTTTTAATTTGGTTCGAGTTTTTGATTTTTCGGTTCGATTTTCGATTTTGAATTTTAGGAAACTTCAGTTTTTTGATTTAGTTTTTAAAGAAGAAAATTGCAAAAAATTCAAACCAAACCAAAACTCTATATAATTATATAATTTTTTTGATTTTTTAATTGAATAATTATTTATACATGTAAATTATCTTCTTTTGAATTGTAAATTATATGAGTACATTTATCAATTATTAATATCTATTTTTAGGTGATAATTTAGAATTTTGACGATTAAATTGAAAATCGATTAAATGAAAAAATTTATTTAATGGTCTTGTTGTATTATTTATTATATATTTTGAGGTTATATTTTTAATTTGAACTTTTATTTGTACAATTTAGATGTTTTTATTTTAGTATATTATGATTTATAATTTTTAGACATAATCTTTTTTATTTTTTAAAAAATAGTTTTAATTTTTAATTTTTCTGTTAACCAAACCAAAACGATAAAAAATTTTGGTTCGATTTGAATTCAGTTATTCTATAAGTTCGGTTTGATTGATAAAAATAATGAAACTTTGATTTTTGATTATTTCATATCGGTTTGGTTATTGAACCGAACCAACCGTTGCTCTCCCTTAATTGTTTATGAATTGTTGTATCCCTGAGAGACTGTGAAAATTATCTGATTTTTAGGTTGAGTAGGCTAATTTTAAGTCGTTATATTATCGAAATTTTAATTAATAAATAGTAAATTAGATAGTTATAGGTCAATCGGTAAGTTTAAATTGTAAGTAATAATGACTAGAAAAGTCTACAGTCAATGAAATAATGAAGGTTCGGTATAAGATTTTAGAAAAAAAAAAATTTCAGCTTATCATTTAAACCGATAGGACTGTGTGTAAAGGCTAAACTGCAGGTGGTTGGTGATGAAGATGAAGTTTAAAGCATTTCTTATCAAGTTTGAAATTTTTCGCACTTTTTATCGGTTGTTAACCACTAGATTTGATTATTGACTTTTGTAAAATTTTCAGGTTTGGACATGTATTTTTGTATACAAGCCCACTCGGCCAGTCCAAAAAATGTATGCTTCTTTTAGAGTTGGGCTTGCACTTTGCATATAAATTGTGGATTTAGCTAAGTGCGAACATATATTATTTTTATATTTTTCACTAGTTATAAATTTAAAATATGTAAAAATGTAAAAAAAAAATTCATGATAAATATTAAAAATTATACTCTCTCCATTCCACCAAATTGTTACTTTTTAGAAAAAAAAAATTATCCCCTAAATTGTCACTTCATAAATTCAAAAATAGCATTTGATGTATTATTTCTAACATGCCAACAAAATATTTAATAGATTAATTAATATTTCTCTTTTTTATGTACTTTATTATGGCAAATTAAATTTCGAGAGATATTTTAATCTATCCAATATAATTTTACATAAAAGTAAGTAAAATCAATGATGATTATTTTAATATTGATGATTTATTTAATAAGTGATAAATTGGTGGATAGAAGGAGTAACATTTTTTAACATATTAAATTTTTTTAGTATATTTTTTGTAATTTTATATAATGTGATAGAGCAATTTATATATTAAAATTAAAATTTTTTATTTAAATACTTTTACCAAGTTAGCCGGGCCTGCTTAAGTTGGATTTGAACTAAACCTATCCTAAGTTTGCATTTCAATAATATGAATTTAAGCAGAATTTGAACAGGAGCAAAGTATTAAGTCCGATTAGATTGGATCCGAATTTAATCTAAATTCGAAAATGAACATATCCACTAACCATTTGCAAAAGTAATTTTATTTTAAGCGGAAAATAGAAAAAAATAAAATAGGGATGTTCAGAAATGACATAACCCATCCAAACCATTTTACCCAACTCATCTAATCTATTTTTCTTATATTTTTATTGGATTATTATAACCCATTCTAAAATTTAAAACATATGTAGATAGATTATGGATTATTATATAAGCAAACCATATAATTCACATTTTCTAATAATCCAACTCCAAATCTAACCCCAGCTCTATGTCCATATACATTTACTTACACCGCAACAGCCCCTCCATATGAGTTATTATCATATATTTCTAGGCATATTTTCTTCCATATATATATATATATATATTTGTGTTTTTTTTTTTATTTTTGATGAACTCCAAATAAAAATAATATTTTATGTTTAAAAATATATAAATATGAATAACTTATAATTTATATGTTCATAATATAACATAAACAATTAACATAACCCATTATAACCAACCAATCCAATATAAAAAAAATTAAGCCATGCTTGGAATAAAAGAATTAAAACTTGCAATAAAATAATTAATGTATAGAATTAAAAATTAATTTTTAATTTTATACTTGGAATAAATTGAATAAAAAAATTATTTTTTATTCATTTCCTTAAATGTCTTCAATATAAATTCAGTACATACCAAAAATCAATATAATATTATGTCTATAGAAATTATACCAAATAAAATACTAATTAACTATTCTAATTAATTTTATACAAAAAAATTCAATTTACAAAATATAAAAGTAAGAAAGAATACTGATTAATTGAGAAATTGAGAAAAAAGAGAGCAAAAATTATTTAAAATACAAATTTAATCGAGAAATTGAGGAAGAGGGGAGAAAAAAACATTAAAAATATATAACACATATATATTATATCCATTATCTTTTATATGTCACTTTTGAATAAAATTTAAATTCTATTTTTCTATCATTTTAGACTTTAAATACAATTTAATTTATTTTTTTAATTTAATTATATTTTTCAATAAAATTAGAATCAATTAAATTTAATAATTTAATTTTAATTGCGTAATTAAATACAAAATTTAAATTTATTTTTTATTTATAATGAAAATAATAAAAGTAACAAATAAAAAAAATGAAGGAAGTATAATATAATAAGGGTATTATGATCTTTCAAAATTTGACTCTTTAAAAATAAAAAAAAAATTATTTACAAATTTTACTTATTTTGATTGAATTTGATGAATGAATAATAAATTTCATAAAATTTAATTTATGTATTTTTTTTTGTATTTTAAATATGAAAAATTAGAATTATAAATGAATTTGATAAAATTTTATAAAATTTATTTATTATATATATATATATTTAATTTATAATTCATAATAAATTTAAAATTAGTTGGATGAAAAATTAATTAAAATTCATTTTATCAATATTTGAACTCTTCTAAAATATATGGTCAAACATGTCCTCGCACTCGGACGACTTTAGCCCAGGTCACTCGGTTATGAGCACGCGTTATTCTCTTATTGGTTTGACCTCGTGGCCACAATAAAATCCCTAATCCCTAATATATACTAATAATAATATCTCTTCTTACTTCAGATCCTGTTTCTCTGCTCAGATTTTCTCTGTTCTGAATTCAATTCGGTCAGTGTCTCCTCTCCCTTAACGATCTATTCACTCTTCATCTGCAATTATTTTTTTGAATTTTTTTTAATTATCGCCGTTGTTCGATATCGATTTGATCATTTTTCTGCATTTTTTTTTTAAATTTTGCTGCCGAATGGACTTGATGAGTTACCGAATGGCCTTATTGGTAAATCTATACATGTTTAAATTAAAAATTTGCCGGAGTTTCTGAAATTATCGTTTCACTTTTGTTCGTTTCTGTTCACAATTCAATATTGCAATCTATAAGTTTAGGTTTCAGATTAAATTGACTTTGTAAGATTTTTTCTTTTTCCCCAATTTGATGTTATTAGCAAGGGTATGTGCTTTTTATTACTGCAGTATTGCCCAATCCATATTTATGAGAATCTGATTGTTTGATTTGTTAAATGGGTATTGCAGGTTGAATTGTTTTAGTTGGGGATTATTAAGATGGGAGGTGGATTTAGGGTTCTTCATCTCGTGAGACCATTTCTTTCAGTTCTTCCTGAAGTTCAAAGTGCTGACAGAAAAATTCCTTTCCGTGAAAAGGTCATCTACACTGTCATCTCCCTTTTCATTTTCTTGGTGTGTAGTCAGCTTCCATTATATGGCATTCATTCTACTACTGGCGCCGATCCTTTCTATTGGATGCGTGTTATTCTTGCCTCAAACCGGGGCACTGTCATGGAACTTGGTATCACTCCGATTGTAACATCTGGATTAGTGATGCAACTTCTTGCTGGGTCTAAGATCATTGAAGTGGACAACAACGTACGTGAAGACCGCGCCCTTTTGTAAGTGTTTATGTTGTGTTGATTTTCAATATGTTGATGATGTAGAATTTCAATATGTTTGTTGCTACTATTTACACTGCACAATGCTAGATATTTTGATCTATTTCATGGGCTTTTTTTTTACAAATCACACAAACAATTGGTCTAGGGGATTAAGGCATTGGTACCATTCAGCAAATAAAAATAATTAGTACTAATCTAGTTTTCTTTACCTTATTCCATGGCTTGGATTTTATGTTATAGCTTAGCTTGATATGCATTCTTATTGCTGGGCTTTCATTAAGTGTAAACATGGTATGAGTTAGTGGGGTACTTAAAGTGCATTGTATAGTGACGGCTTGCTTAAAGTGCATTTTATAGTGATGGCTAGTATTATAATTCTCTTTTGAATGATTTAAGGTATCAGTGCCAATAAGAGATATTTAGTTCTATTTTAGGCTCCTTTACCCCATCCCATGGTTTGGACTTGTTTGATAGCTTGATATTATTGGTGGGTTTTCATGGCAGTCATATTGAGTGTAAACATTATGTGGACTATTGGATGCTTAAATATCCAATTTAGATTATAGTAAATACTATCATTGCTCTTGTACCAACTTTGGTGAATTTGGTATGAGGATTGCATTCCAACAAGTCACATTTATATGCAATTTTTTAAATGCTTATTAGATGATTTATTTTTTTGGCTTGATTGGTATCAGATGTTACATTGGCTTTATTTTTAACCTTTTTTCATTGGCAACTTCAAATTAGCTTGTCTAGCCTGTGATATTCATATTCCTGCTATGATTTGTTTCTCCTCCCAGAAATGGTGCTCAGAAGCTGTTGGGCATCCTAATTGCTGTTGGTGAAGCAGTGGCATATGTTCTCTCTGGGATGTATGGTAGTGTTGGCCAACTTGGAGTAGGAAATGCCATTCTAATTATTGTTCAACTCTGCTTTGCGGGAATTATTGTGATCTGTTTGGATGAGCTTCTTCAGAAAGGATATGGTTTGGGTTCTGGAATCTCACTTTTCATTGCAACCAATATCTGGTGAGTGCTATTTTTGCTTTATCTTTTTGTTTTCTTTTTCTATTATTATTTTGTATCAGCTGGTGAAAATTTTCCTTGTGGCACTGTTTGCTTTAAGATATTTGTCATTTTTTGGAAATTGTCTGATATCTTAATCAAAGCTCAAGTACCTCACAAGAGCATACCATTACTTCTCAGTGAAAACATTATCTGGAAGGCGTTTAGTCCCACCACCATTAATAGTGGGAGAGGTGCTGAATTTGAAGGTGCTGTCATTGCATTATTCCATCTTCTGATTACTCGTACAGACAAGGTTCGCGCCCTTCGTGAAGCATTTTATCGGCAGAATCTTCCGAATGTGACGAATCTGCTTGCAACAGTCTTGATTTTCCTAATTGTTATATATTTCCAAGGGTTTCGTGTGGTTTTGCCTGTGCGTTCCAAGAATGCCCGCGGGCAGCAGGGTTCTTATCCAATCAAGCTGTTCTACACCTCAAACATGCCTATCATTCTGCAGTCTGCTCTTGTTTCTAACCTCTATTTTATCTCGCAGGTACTAAGATCAGTTTACCTTGTGCACAGATTGAAGTTTGAGTTGTCATTTAATATGCTTTTTTTATTGTTTACAGTTGTTGTATAGGAAGTACAGTAATAACTTCCTTGTGAATCTTTTGGGTAAATGGAAGGAATCTGAATATTCTAATGGTCAGTCGGTTCCTGTTGGAGGCATTGCATATTACATTACTGCACCATCAAGGTGACTTTTCTCTCTTACTAATTCTGCAGCTTTCTCCTATTCATCCTACCCACAGGCACCAAAAAAAAAAAAGTACCATCAGTTTCTGCCTCTGCTAACTCTGACAAAGTTGCTACGTTCCTCTGCAGCCTTGCTGATATGGCAGCAAATCCTTTCCATGCTCTTTTCTATCTTGTTTTTATGTTGTCAGCCTGTGCTCTTTTCTCAAAAACTTGGATTGAGGTTTCTGGATCATCTGCTAAGGACGTGGCTAAGCAGCTTAAGGTATGTAGCCATATAAATCTTGTGTTTTATATATCATTTTTTATAGATTTTCCATAACTTGATTGGAGAACTATTCATTGAAAATATCTTTTTTAGGATTGCCAATCTCTTCTGAGTTCTCTTTTGGTTTAGTTTAGGCATTTCACTGCACTTGTATTTTGTGCTCTGAACTTAGAATATTTCTGAGGAGATTGGGTGTATTATCGGTTTATGTTTCTGGGATAAAAATATGTGCTTATGACACTTAGCATTTTTGTGAAGATTAGAGGAAGTGTATTCTCTGAAGTTCCATGATGCTTCCAAGAGTCTTTTGTACAATTTTACTTATGCCACGTGTGAAAAATTAAATTTGTGCCTTGGATTAGGCATGCAGAGAGAATATTCCTTCTCTACTTGGAAAAAAGTCATTGCACTTTAAGAAATTGAGATGTAGTTAAATAAAAATGATAACATGGATGGGCTTTTAAACTACTTGAACTTTTTCATCTTGAACCTTGTTTCTGTTATCAATTTTGAATTAATTGGTTAGACTGTCTTGTGTTTAACATAGATTGTACTTGTCCTGTTGGGTTCTTAAGCGGACTGCATTAAGTAGTAAATAGAGGTCCAATTATACCCGTGCAGTGTTGGAATTCTGCATAGGCATAGTCCATAGCATTCTATTGGGATCTCTAATCTGGCAAATCGCATGAAATGTCATTTCCTAAGTGGTGGGATTGATGTGAGGTATCCTGCAACCGAAAAGTTGAGACTAATTGTAGCCATAACCAGGAATTTTCATGTTTTGCTCGTCTGTTTATTATGTAATTAATTACAAATACTCTTTGTATGTAGATGCTTCCTGATCAGTTTATATGGAATCTTTGTGCAAGGAACAAAAAAGTGGCTGTATTTTTTGTTCTATCATTTGTGTTTAAGAACTAAGTATACCTTATATATAGGATTTTTTGATAACAGTGGTTCAATAACAATTTTTTAAGCGCAGATTTTAATATCTTTCAGTATTACCTAGCTGTTTAGGCTTAGCTGAGTTTGCCAATTACCATATTGAGCATCAATGTCTAGAACTCATTCTAAACTATCTAGAAGTTTTTAGTATTGTGTTACATGGCTCTGTTTTTGTAGTCTGCCAACTGGCACTGTGGCCCAATTAGGGCAAGGAACCCCTTTAATTCATGGTCAATTAGCTGACCTATTATTCTACTTGGTAGGAACCTAACTACCCTCATCAACCTTTGTATTCACCCTACTACATCTACTTTAGAAACCCAGAAAGGGAAGATTGAGTGCTTTCTCCTTTCCAGACAGTAAGTATTAAATGTTGAGTCTGCACAAGGGAAAGATAGTTACAAATTAATTAAGCTTTTCTTTGAGCTTCTGCCTTCCGTCTTTCCTTCTCTCTTCATTACTTTTACTAAATGTGGACTTCGCCTATTTGGAAAGCTTGGAGGTTTTTGGGTACCTTTACAAATGTGCTTCTAATTGATGATATTTTTAAATCAAAAAAGGGGGTTGTGATTGGGACCATGAGCACTTGATATAACTCAATTTTCAAACTGAATGAATCATTTTGGTTGGACAAACTACTGAATTGAATGGCAGCTAGGAATATTGCTAGAACTAAATATTGTTGATTGAAATTTCATTCGGAACTTATGGATGAAAACCCCAGTAATTGACCCTATAATTTGTCACTTAATATCATTTGGTTCATAGACCAATGAAGAAAATGGGGGGCCTGTGTATGTCATCGGAGCAGTAAGCTTCCCATGACTTTTCCCCACGCAACCTTTTTCACATCTCTTAGTTCATAAAAGGAACATTGCCCCTTCACTTGCTGTAGTGATGCAGGTAAATTAAGCTGCAGAAAAACAAAGGCTAACTCTTTCTTGAAGAGGCACTCTTTCCCTTTCTTGCTTTCCTCATTCTTTTGTGGCATCTAAAGGCGTTGCCTTCTTGTACCTCTATGCCATCAATGCTTTGCCCCACCTTGATCACTTGTTTACTGGGTCATATCTTATTTTAGAATAGCGATGCTTTAAAATGGTTGTGACAGAATTCAGTAGTTGCAGTGTTTTTAAGTGTAGGGCTCTCCTTCATTGCTTACCCCAACGCAAGTTTCCTTTATTTGGACAAAGACCTGACATGACATCAGTATAGTTTGTTAAACTAGCATCGATATTGGTTGTTTGGTGAATGAAATCAGAACATGTTTTTATTTACATTTTCTTCTGCTGCAGGAACAACAAATGGTCATGCCTGGCCATCGAGAATCCAACTTGCAAAAAGAATTAAACCGCTACATTCCAACGGCTGCAGCTTTTGGTGGCATCTGCATAGGTGCATTGACAGTGTTGGCTGATTTCATGGGTGCGATTGGATCTGGGACTGGGATTCTTCTTGCAGTCACAATCATTTATCAATACTTTGAGACCTTTGAGAAGGAGAGAGCAAGTGAACTCGGCTTCTTTGGTTTCTAAGCTTATGTCTTGTTTAAGATTTGATGGATGGTGGTGCCAGTGAGCTCCCGTGCAATTTTGGTGAGCTGAGAGATTTATGCAAGGTCCTGTTGAGGCCAAAGGTTTGAATTAGATTTCAGGGGGTGGTTCATTAGTAGTTGAAGGTCAAAGTACGAATACACATTTTCAAAAGTGCTTGGTTCTGGTTCTTCTACGACTACCGCCAAGTCACAACCTTCCTCGTCTTACGCACTAGCAATTCTTTTTATGATGTAGCAAGTGGTTGTGGAGTCTGGATTTTGTGTACCTTGTCTATGGTAAAATCAGATCTTTAGTTTTCTCAGTTAAAATTTTTGGAAGAGATTTTACTGTTGGGTCATACTGACCTGTAACTTAACTGGATTTTGTGTACCTTGTCTATGGTAATTAAAGCTTCCTTCAGTACAATATGCCCTAATAACTACTAATTAAAGCTGTTTTATCAAAATTTCTGGTCTTTTCTCCATTATTGGTTTTAGCACCAGAAAACAGCTCAGATTGACATAAGAGAGAAATTGATGTCATGTTTATGATTACATTTTGAAAGTTTTGCTTCGTCAATGTTAAATTTTTGTGGTTAGAGACGGGTTGAAAACTGATGTCAGATGATTTCGACTGCTTTTGGGTGAGGTGTTCATTCTATTAGTATGATTATGATATGATATGCCATAAAGGAATAGGTCTGATTTTATATTAGCGATATAGCCTTAATTACAAACTTGATTCACATTTCCTAGTAAAGTCTTCCAAGTTTATCTCTTCTTTTTTCGTTTTTCTGAACAGAAACTTCACCTTCATTGAACAAGAACATCATAAGCAACAAAAATACTTGAGTTCATCTGAGTTGGGAGTGGTAAACAAGATGAAGCACCCATTTTTTTTATTATTTTTCTTTTATTGATTGGAAATTAAAAATATAAGGATTGAAATTAAATTGAAGTTACAGAAATTTTTAGGTTACAAATCAACTATTATTTTTTTATAATTTAAAACTCACCAATCTGATTAATTTAAATTTGCATCCGATAAATCTAAATATGGACAAAACATTTAATTTTAAATATTTAAAAATATTTTATTTTTAAAATTCAAATTCGATATTTTTAATTAAAACCAAAGAAATTCTATCATCCCACATCATCGGTTGAGGTACAAATTAAAATAATTAATGGTTGCATATTGCAAGAAAATTGCGAGCTGGTCCCCAACAAGAACTTTGTCACGTTGATTGGATGCTGTGGCTTCTTTTCTTTTTGTTTTCTTTTATTAGAAAAAAACAAATAAAATGTGTATAATGCCGGAGAAGAAAACAAAAAGTGTTAATCGGTGAGCGGTATATGAACGTGTCAAGCGTTATCAACCGTCCGATTAAATGATCAAAATAGTTGAAATATATTGACTATCAAATCGGACGGTGCATAACACACAATATACCCACGCACTGTATACCAAATAGTCACCCAATAGAAGAGAGGAGATATTCTATCTATATAAAGATGAAAAAGGATTGAAATTAAAGCAAACCCCAAATTCGGTCAACAAATGATCGTCCAATGTCCGCACATAATGACACGGCCAATTTTTACCTAAAATGAAAATAATATTATATTCTCCATTAATAATATATTATTTCATCCGTTTCAAAATATTTAATATTAAAAAAAATATACAGTATTTAAAAACAGTAATTATTCGATAATTAAAAAATTTTATTATTTTTATATTAATTGTACAGTGTAATTAATATAGCTTGAAAATTATTTTTATAAAAATAACTTAAATAAAGATATATTTGATAAAAATTAATTAATATATATTGATTATATCAAAAAATCATATTATAAAACAAAAAATTTTTTCTTAAACGACATATATTTTAAAACAAAGAGAGCAGTACATTAATCTCACTTTTGATTCATGATAAGAGCACTAAAAATTGCAAGCAAAAATAAATTTAATTCTGAAAACAAATCTGTAATTATTTTATGGGTCGTTTACCTTAGATTTGAGTGTTGATTATTAGCTTTCTAAGATTTTGACTCATAACAATACAAAATGCCCAAATTAACACCAAAGATTTAATATGGGCATTAGGTGTGCTAAGAGACTTAAATTCCTGGGGCCCTTCATTGATGTTAAACATTGCTATATTTCATTTTCTTAAACCACAGCCATCCACAAGTCTTATTTTAGGCCATTTGCTTGATTAATTATTTGATTCATCGTATACATTTTTTTATTTATTTGTTTTTTCTCAATCTAATTATATGCACATGATCATCATGATATATATATTAACTGACTGGTCATAGGTTCGAATCCTACTTGAGGAGATTTGATTCATTCCGAATTCTTTAATTCGAAATGAAAGGGTTCGCTTTGACCGTTAAGAGTAGGTAATCCGTTCCCTCTGTCTTTCTTTCTATTGCATTCTATCTCATTATATCACATTATGTTCTGTGATATTTGAGAATCACCGTCAATACCTCGGTGTAGATAAGTCCGGTATAATCCTTTGTTTCATAGTCTGGGACTATTTACAACTAGCCAATTAAGAATTTTCAGATGTACTAGTACTAGCAAGTGCATCAAAAATGCAGTCATCGATTCTCCCGAGAGGCCACAATTATCTCGAGCAAACATATTAATGACGAAGAACACATTTTTGCTATGCTATTAATACTTGTACTCGCTCTGCTATTCTGCCCAAGCCTGACTGAGGAAGAGTTAGGGGGCGTAAAACAAAAAAAAGATTAGACCCGGGCATACTATCATACTATATGGAAAGATTTTAACATTAACGAAAAAAAGAAGAAAAAGTGAGGACATTCTATTTCGACAAAAGACCCGCACCCAAGTTCCATAGCTTTTGGTCCGCTATCCCGATCATGATTTTCCTACCTCCAGAAGGAAAGGTCCTTCCCCTTTCGGCTGGTTGTGGGCGAGGAGGGATTCGAACCCCCGACACCGTGGTTCGTAACCACGTGCTCTAATCCTCTAAGCTACAGGCCCCACCCCGTCTCCACTGGATCTGTTTCCGGGAGTACCCTAAAAAAGAACCTTTCCTCTCCCCAACCATTTCAGGTTAAGAATATGCGAAAGCGCCTCTCTCTCTATAAGAACGATGCGTTTCGAGGTGTGAAGTGGGAGAAAAGGGATTTCATAATTGGGGTTTTGAATAAGACAACCTTTTAATTTTTTTTTCATATTGAAAAAGTAATAAGAATGAGGGGTGTTAAGCTTTTTATCATCCTGACGTCGAGCTAATTTTCCGCAGGACCTCCCCTACAATATCTTTACCGCAGTAGAGTTTAATCACCAAGTTCGGGATGGATTGGCGTGATTCCTCTATGCCTAGGACACCAGAATATCGAACCATGAACAAAGAAAGGCATGAGAGAAAAAAAGCATATTAACTAGTGATTATGAGGCCCTAATTTTTGACTGGAGGGGACACCAAAGGCCTCTGCCCTTCCATCCCTTGGATCGATAGAGAGGGAGGGCAGAGCTTTTGGTTTTTTCATATTGTCAAAAAGTTGAACAATATATATATATATAAAAGGTAGGACTAAAAGTAGAGATGGAGCTTAACCGGTCCATTAATAATGGATAGATCAATAATGGATTGAGTTATTAATGGATCAAAAAATATGAATTATTAATGGGTTTGATTGATTTGAATCGATCCATGAATAATGAATTTTTCACAGATGACCTCTTATTTTCGTTGCTTCAATATGGCTTTGAAACAGTTGTAGCAGATAAAGAAAATGGTCAAGGGTCGCCAAATTATGAAAGAATTAAAGAGCTTGAGGCTTATTTGAAGCAAATCAAAGATGGTTCATGCCAACCCCTAGTGAGAAATAGCGACCGGTATTTTGAAAGATAATGTGTAAGAAGTTAAGATATTGTAGTCTGAATTCTATGAACAATAAATTCTGATCCAATTCTTAGTCTTTTAGCTGTGGCCATTTAAAAAATAATAAATAAAAAAAGAATTGTGGCCATCACTTAATTAGCTGTCTATTGGTCCTGGCTTGTTATTTAATTGGCTTTAAAGAACAAAAGGACAACGACCAAAGACTACCAAGAAAGAATTACCAATGCAAAAGAAAAGGATAATTAAATAAATGACAAAAATTCATTACAATAATGATAATAAAATTCAATTTTGATGACTCGTTGCAAGTTTATTCAACTCAAAAGATTGCTGCTTTTCTCATCGCCAACTTCAATTAGCAGATGGGGTTTTATGTGGTGGCCGATGTTGACATTATCCGACAAGATTGGGTTGTCGATGCGACGCCAACCACCATAATGGTGGATAACGGCTATATTTTTGACGATATAGGGGAATACAGAAGAGATAGTGGTGCTGGTACATCGAGAGTAGCTTTGCAAAAGTTGAAGAAATAGAGTATTTTGAAGCTGGGTTAATATCCAATGAGTCAATATATTTGAATTTTGAAAACACTTATTGAATTAATATTCAATAAATTGAGAAATAAGATGAATTAATTTTAAGTTAATTCATTGAGTATTTGGTTGGGTTAGATTAAAAAATAAAATAGATAAATTTTGAATTGATCCAATGGATATTCATGTGGATTTGATTGAATTTGAATCAATTTTTTTGGATTAATTTGGGTCGACTCATGAATTTGAGTCAATTTTACCAGATCTAATTAATTATTTGATCCATAATGTGTATTTTTGTATTTATTTTTTCTCTCAATCCAACTATATCTACATGATCATAATGGTATACTTTTATTTATTATATATACATATATATTATAGAAACGTTAGGACTAAAAGCTTGAACATAATCTTTTTCGTTATATCGAAACGGATTTTACCGCTAAAATATTTTATGAGATATAGTATATTTTTAGTTATATTTATATTTCTCCGATTTTTCATTTGTCAGAAAGAAACTAACGTCCTATATGACATTTTCTAAAGATATAAATTTTACTTCCTAGTTTTTATAATTTCAGTTATTTTCACTAAATTAAACAAATTCCACGCTACTGATTTAATTTTCTAGCCATAAAATTATTCAACTTTTGTGATCGTGTTGTCAATTTCATTGAATATTTAATTTATTGTCTACAAACAATAAATTATTTAATAATTAATTAGGTTAATATTTTCTTTCAACTTGTCAAATTAGTAGATTAAATTATGATTTTGCGTTTAAATTCCATCCATAATATATTTAGAATTTGTACCCATGAGAATTTTTCTTTTTTGGCAAGTCTAGGGGTGTTCATCGGGACGGGTTAGGGTGAACCCGACCCGAACCCCAAAATTTCCTATATATCCTAACCCTATCCTATCTTACAAATAGTTCGGATCCCTATCCGAATAACCCGCACTATTCCGGGCCCCATCCGAATAATCTAAATTTATTTTTTTTTATTTTAAATTATTTAAAATGAAATTCAGGTCGATTCAGGTCGGATCAATCCGATTCGAACCTGTCCGATTATTAAAATGTTGCATTTTTTGGTGGGAGAATTTTATTTTTCAGGTTAATGAGGATTTAATCCGATCCGAACCCGAACAAACCTAAAACCTCTAATCCTATCCGACCCTAATAATCATACCCTAATTTCTTGTTCGAGTATGGTCGAATTTTAAACACCCCTAAATAAATCTATAAAGTCCCATAATTTTGCAAGTATAGTCATTTATACCCTTACTATTTCAATTGTTTTTCTTTAATTAAGCCTTTAGTTATACTTTCTTCCCTCTTGCTGTCCATCATCTAAGGAAAGCTATTGAAAACGTAAGTACACATAACTATTTGTTTAGATTTTATGTCAACAATTAGTCATATCAATCACAGAAATTGGTTGCAATTGGAAATAATCATACGAACGCATTTACTCTATAAAAGGCAATATAATCATATTAATCATGATAATTATGTATTGGCTTTTGAAATCCCCTAAATAGTCTTATAAATTCTACCAATGTGATAAGCTATTGATTTAACAATCTAACAAACACTAGTGGCTTCAATGATCAAACCATAAAAGTTTAAGGGCTGTAATGTAATTTAATAAAACTACTATTAAATAATTTTTAGCACACAGGCTTTTGCCTTTTACAATTCAATTTTTTTGAGAGATGTCTAGTTATCATCATCATATATATATATATATATATATATATGCGGGCACATGCACGCGTAACTTTTGCATATAAAGATAAGAATTTTATTTTTTTTAACTGTTAACTAGAGCTGACAAAATTTGATTCGATATACAAATATGTTCCAACTCATCTATTAAAATGCGATTTAAATTTGACTTTATTGGTTAATGGTTTATTTATAACCTAAAAATAACTATCAAAGTAAATCTACCAATTTGATCTTCCATACAATTTGTATTTATGGTATTGTGATCTTTTAGTAATCCATTTATATTATTTGTGATTTTGCAATTTTTTATATAATTTGAATTTTAATATAATTTTTTTTATAAATTACAGAAGTATGATGTTTATTATTAATTAAAAATTTTTAGAAAGATAATATCGTAAAATTTGGTTTATTTATAATCTGACCTTTTTATTCATTCATTCTGTTCAATAATGACCCATTTGGATCGTGATCTAATCTGATCCGGATCAATTAATATACTATTAGCAAAATTAATTTCAATCCATCGATGATCTCATTTTTTATATTTAATCATCTAAATCGTGTTAGTATAGGAAAAATATTGTACCAAAATAAACCAAATAGATATGAATAAATATAACATTGCATTTTATGTAAGATTATAAGAGAAATATTGTATCTTTAATTATTTATTAATCTCTACATTTATTTTCTCATTTAAAAAAAAATAAATATAAAGATCTGATCCATAAGTGGAATGGGTCACTTTAAACATTGATGTTTGTTACCAGGACAATGGTCACAAGTGGTGCTGCTTGTCGAATTTCTAGAGACAACATCCATACCTGTTTTGATGGCTTTTCAGATATGTTTAAGACCATTTCTCAATGAAAAAAAAATCATTTAAGTTTTTTATATGTATATATGTGCCTTGCAGCAACAGCCATCAGATTATCATATATTAAAAAAAGTTTGAAGTTCCAATTTGATAGTTAATATTTGATAAACAGGTAATATAGATTTTAAAAATTTATTTGATATAATGTCATTTTTAAAATTTAAAAATTGAACTAATTTGATCCTAAAAAAATTAGTTCTATCTTTAAGTGATAAGTGTCAAATTTTTAAACGGCAACAATTATTTCATAAGCTAAATTATTCTAATTTTATAACATTAAAAGTGATAATATACCAATAAAATTTTAAAATTTATTACACTTTTTACTAAATTTTAAAAATTAATTTACACTTTTAACCTTAACAAATTATTTATCTTTTAACCATTTATTTGGATCGATGGAATTGAGAGTAATTAAATGGAAAGCAATTAGAACTCACCATACTTTAAAGCAGGGTAAATAGAATGAAAAATGAATAGTTTCATGTGAAATGTCAAAATTGTCTTACTATTGCCACCTCTCAGTCGTCGGCATCTCCCACGACCGCGCATGTGAGGTAAGGTTGGGAATGCGCGGCTGCTTGAAGAGGATCTTCACGTGCGTGCTAGCGCACGCAGAGAAGGTAAACAACACGTTGCAACATATGGAAGAGGATGGCTTTTGCGCGCGGCAACGAATGTTGGCTAGGCTTCAGCTTGTGAGCGCGTTTATACTAAAATTATAAATTATTTACACTAAAACAACAAAACTAGCTGTTTACACTAAAATAACAAATCTAACAAAATTAATAAAACGACTAGCTGTTTATACTAAAACAACAAAAATAACTAAACTAACTAAATAAATGAAAAAATGTGACTAATAAATAAATTGTACATGAACTAAACATGATAAGGGTATAACTGTCAAATATATATATGGAAATTTAATTTACTCTGAATGTATTTTTAAGTTATCCGTACAATAGAATGAAAATAATTAAAAATATAAATTTCATTACTTTTATTTTTTTTCATTTTTGCTTATTAAAGTAAATTCCATCTAAATAATTAAAAGGTAAATCTCTTATGCCATTAAATATAATTAAATAAATATTAATCAATTTTATATTTAAATAATATAAATTACTAATAATTAACATTGATTGAATAAATTATAATTAAAAAAATAAATTATATTTGACATTAATTAAATAATATTTTTTTCAAATAAAAGTGCCATGTGTCCACTACTTGAGAGGCATGTTTGTCTCCACTAAGAAGAGACTCTTAAATAAAAGACAAGAGGCACAATTTGAGAGACTCAAGTTGCATCCTGTTGAATATGTCTAATATTGCACGTAATCTGTTTGCAGAGTTATGGGCCACTTGCTTGATAAGCCCCTTAATTATGGATAAATATGGTTAATCGAAATTTCGATCAACTGAAAAATTAATTTAAAATTAAATTAATTGAATTAAAATTTTAAATTTGTAATTTTTACTTTAAGAATCAATAATTAATTGATCCGAAACCGAATATATATATATATATATATATATATATATATATATATATTATGAATTATATTTTAAATTTTATACTTATATTTTTAATTTTTGTGTAATTTATAAATATTATGATATATAATTTTATAAAATATATATTTTTAGTAAATAAAAATTAAAATTACGTGCATAATTAGCGTTTTATTATTACTTTTATATTAAATATTTTTAATTTTTATAATTAATTATGAATATTTTATTTTTATTTTAATTATTTTAATGAATATTGTATTTAATTAGTATTTTTTCATTTTTAAAAGCATTTTTAACTATTAAAAATAATATTATAAATTGTATAATTTATTAAATTTATATATTTAAATTGTTTAATGGTTAACCGATAAATCGATCCGAAAAATTGAGTTAAACATCGAAATCGATATAGCAGTTAACCGATAGTAATTGACTGATTTAAGAAAATTTTTAATAAATCGATTAATCGATTCATGTTCATCTCTATTCTTAACTATATTATAATTGTATAATATTTAAATTTTATTTTTTTATTAATTTATATTTGTGTTGGATAAATACATAAAAATAAATAAATATATTACTTTTTTGACTAACATTATGCATTCCTTTATTGGTGATGTGAAAGTGAAAGGAATATATGTGTCTGGACTTATTCTTATGTAATGTTTGTTGCTTTATGTCTTCATTCTTAAATAATTAAAAAAAAATCTCACTTGTTAATCACTAGCACTTACGCGATCAGAAAAGATGCAAATCAATTTCATCTATAATTACTGAATTTATATTTAATCGTTTAAAAATAATTAATTTATTTTTCGTGACTTAAATATTACTGAACTGATCATATTTTTGCAAAAAAATTATTTTAACCAGTTTTCGATGATAATTCTTATCGAAATGCTAACGTGATATGCCATGTTATATGTCATGTTATATGTTCGAATACATGTGGTATGACATGTCAGCAACTACGTCATCGAAAGAGGCTATATTACATGATATGTCAACACGTCAAGTCATACTTCTGAATACACGTAATCTCTTTAGGTGATGTGGGTGTTGATATATCGTATCATGTGTGTTTAAATATATGACATAATGTGCAATGTTAATATTTCGATAGGGATTATCGCTGAAAATCGATTAAGATAACTTTTTTTTTAAAAAGATAATAAATTAAGTGATATTTAAGTTACGAAAAATAAATTAATTACTTTTGAATGATTAAACATAAATTTAATGACTATGAATGAAATTGATCCGAAATGACATACCGAGCCACGATATTAGTATTCCACAACATATACATTCCTTATAAAAGAATCAATTCCACTTTTTTCCATAAAGAAACGATCCCACTTTCAGTATTTAATCATCTAACTAGTCGAACTAAACCTAATTAGCATTATCAAGGCCTGCTTTATTTTTTATTTATATAAATTAATGCTTTTGTCAAATAGGTATATTTTAAGAATTATTTCCAATTTTCACTCGATTTGTTAATTATGCAAGACAACAATTCCCGGAAAAGGATTGGCTTTTAGAAAATATTTATTTTATATTTTGGGCTTTAAAGGAAACAAAGATACAGAAAATTGTCAATTTTTGAATCGATCGCTTCTAGCTGAGTTAGGTGAAATTGAATACCTTAGAATTCACGAGGCTTGGACTTCATTTCACAGTGATTTTATATTTTATTGAATGTCTGATTTTATAGCTTATTTATTTATTTCTTTTATTTATTATTTGTCATGACTAAATAGGTGTCAAATGGATTTAAATTAGATCAAATAAATTTAAGAGATAAATAAATTGAATTATAAACGAATTATTAATAGCTCAAATCTAATTTATATCAATCTATATACTGAAATTTACCACAACTAATCATAAACTATTAGATACCTTTTTATTAAATTGCTTCATAGTAAAAATTATTTCACAGTTTAAATGATTAAAAATTGAATTAATTTTTAATTTTTCGATTTAACAGTGTTGAATTAATAACATTAATACCTTATTCTGTTACTGAATATATATTATATTAAAAAAAATTGCTAATTAGCTATGTGTATCGATCTGCATAATAGAAAGAGAGAAGAAAAACCGAATGCCCAGCGCAAGGAGATAACAACTGTGAATGGGAATAAGCCAACTGTGAACAATGAAGTTAAGTGGGCTCCACGAATTCTGACCCTGCCACGTGTACAAAACAAATCACCCTAAAATCGCTTATACAATATCCCAAAGTCTGAGTGTTCACACACAAGACACATCTTAATGCCAAAGCGACCTTTCATTTTACCTCCCCAACCCGAAAGTCCCACCTGCGAGCCTACGTAAGATCCATTGCATGTCAGATTTTCAACGAAATATCCAAAGTACCCCTAACCACCCCCTCTTAACTTCATGCACTGCCCAGTCGTAACGGCTAAGTAAATACCACGTAGAACAAGGGTAAATAAGTAACAAGGAAATCAGTCGAAAGCGACCCAACCAATGCCTCTGTTTTTAATTCCCAATGCCCACTCTGATTTTCTCAAATTTTGTCCTCTTTTGTCTTTTCACAGACCTCGCATTTCAGCTTTGAGATTTTTCTCCGTTTTAAGATTCTGTTTATTTCTCTCTGTTCATAATGGGAAATTTCTTGATCGAATTTCTGTCTTTGTTTCAATCTTCCCAATTACAGCAAACACTTTTCATTGTTTTCTAGTCAAATCGAAGAATTATCTTTTACCGTGCTGTTAAGGTATGTTATAGCTGTAAGTTGACTCTCGTTTCTGCAGATTTTGTTTACTATGTAAAACATGTTCATAGCTTGTTAACATTTGTTTCTCAGTACGTCTCTTTCGCTTTTTTATACGTTGAAGCTCATCGTTTTCGATTTTTACGGTCTTCTTTATCTTTTTTGCGATTGTGTAAGACAACAGAAGAATAATGTTTGATTAATCATTTTTTGTTCTTGAAATGTTTATGAAGATATTTAGTTTTTGTTGTTCGAGGATGTTTTTGTTTACAGAGGTTTTGGTCCTTTGTATAGGTCGGCAATTAGGGGGACGGACCGGGGCTGGACTGCTGTGTTCGTTTCTGTTTTCTTGATATTTACGTTTCTATGAAGAGAAATTGACAAGTTCTCACTGTTTACGGTAATTTCTCGTGATATTCTTAATCTGCAAAACGAAATTTAATTATTTTTGATAATTATAAGTGAGAGAAATATTTCATCATTGCTGATTAATCCGGCTTAACTTCATAACAGTGACTGATTTGATGTTTTATACTGATTAATTTTTGGCTTTTAATTACTGTGTGTGCGACAAGTCTTGTTAATTTCTCGTGACATGATACGAGTGTCAGCATGAATAGAATAGGTAGTCGCACGTGTTTGTTTAAAGTAGTTGGCACGTGCATTACATGCTTGTGGATTTTCTGCATCGAGCTGTGAGCCACATTTTTCCATAATTGTTTTTCTTTTCCTTTTCTGTGATTGGCTGATACTACGGCGGTGTCATCTGAATTACGATAATTTTTTAATTATTTTATTGATATTTGATATTTTATATATTTTTTTTACCAGTTATTTTTAAATAAAATTTAATTTAATTTATATATTATTTTTAAATTTTTAATATAATTTAATTTATATTTTCAATTTAATTTTTTTTCAATAAATTTATATCCAATCAAATTTTATAATTTAATTTTAATTATGTAATTTAATACTAAATTTAAATTTATTTATTATTTTTTAATTCTAACGAAAATAATAAAAGTGACTGATAAAAAAAATAAAAAAAAATATATTTTTAGCTCTAATGCAGTTTTTTACGTTCAAACTTGTTAAATAAAATTTATTTTTTTGAAGGGAAATAAAATTTATTTTAAGTGTTAATTTTTGCCACCCAATGCAGGTTAATGCCTTTTTTTTTAAATTAACAAGTTTGACTGTATAAAGCTGCATTAAGCCATGTGTATGCATATTATTATATTTTTTTAATTTTTATTTGAAACTCCAATTTGAATTAAGGGGCTTTTTTATTATTTTTTTTATAGCTACATGATTTTTATTTTCTTTTCATAATTACATTTTTGCCGGTGTAGAGAACGGAAAGAATGGAATTAGAATTTTAATCAATTAGAGAAATAGCGGGATTTTTAACTTTTTGAGCTATAGTTAATTTTGACATGATTTTGATGACGATTCCATCTGGTACGTATATAATATTAACTACTTAGCACTAGCATGAAAAGGAAAAAAAGAAAAAAAAATGCATTTTTTATTTTGCTTATTTAAAAAAAAAAGTGAGATATGCGTGTGCATTTGGATCGTCGATTAAATGGACGGGTGCGAACCCATACACACGTGTATTGAATTACTTCTCAAATAATTGCAATTTTTAGAATATATTTTTATCTTGCCTAGCCATTTTAAATGTGTTTCTTTGTGCATAAAATGTGTTTTGTTGAGTTAGGCAATTGTTATGCTACTACAAAAATTTTAGAGAGAGAACATAAGCTGACTAATGCTTTAGCTCTCTCTTCTCTTCCCTTTTTTGTCCATTGAAAAGGACATTGTTCATGAAGCTGACTTATTTTGGTTTCATGTGAAGACATCATTGTCCTAAATTTTGCCTATAAATTTATTATGTTTGTGTAGAGTCTTTAGTTGCAATTTAAGGGGTTGATTTTCAGTTGCATTATAATAATTGGTTGCTTGTTTCTTCATGCAATTGTTGGTTTTGAATATAATATTCTTGCTGATGTGTATGGTAGCCATAAATTGACCTTAAAAAGAAGAGTTATTATTAATTCCTTCACATTCTTTCTCTAGATTCTCATTGCAATTTCAATCGTTTACTGTTCTTTTTCATGCATATAAATCTCTTAAACATGTTGCGTCTCTTTTAATCATTTTCCTTTAGCTTCTTTCTTTGTTCTTTTTGTTTTTCCTCCTTTTTCATTCCTTCACTGCCCTGCGTCACAGCTTGGAAACTCTTAAAGGTAAAAAGAACAATCAAATGGTAATGGAAATTCCCCAGTTTATTAATGTTCTCGATATAAGTGTTAAAGTATCTCGCTTTTCTTTATTCTTCAATATCCTCATCATCGTTGCCATCATCTTAGCTCTTTTTTCCTCCTTTTTATTTAAAATTGCTCAGTATTTTGGTTGTTGGTCCTCTTATGATCGTTGCCATCATTTTAATATTCTCTGCAGATGGAATCTGTAAAGCCGTCTTCCATGGCTCCGAAAAAGAGCAAATTTTCACGCACTGTTTCGAAAGTTCTTCATCGCCGGACAGCAGCTGGAGTTGCTCCAGTTGATGGCACGCAGAAATTTAAGTCCGAGGAGAAGTTCAAGGATGACAGAATTGGCAGGAAGACTGCAGTTAGCGGACCTCAGTCCTTCAGTATCGAAAAGGCTGATGAGTATGATGAGAGTATGGCTGTGGAAGCTCTTCTTGCTAAACTGTTTGCTAGCGTTTCGTCTGTTAAAGCAGCATATGCTCAGTTACAGTGCTCTCAGTCTCCTTATGATGTGGATGGGATTCAAGCAGCTGATCAATTGGTAGTCTCGGAGTTGAAGAATTTGTCTGAGTTGAAGCAATGTTATGTCAAGAAACAGTTCGATCCTTCTCCAGAGACTGCGGTGCTGCTGGCTGAAGTTCAGGAGCAGAAGAGTGTTTCGAAGACTTATGAGATCATAGGGAAAAAATTGGAGTCTCAGTTGAGGCTGAAGGACTCCGAGATCATGTATCTTAAAGAAAAACTGGAGGAATTCAAAAGACACAACCAATCACTTGAAAAGAGATTAAATCAAAGTGGACAATTGTATATGCTCGACAATCTTCATAGATCAGGTTTGAGTCCTAGCCATTTCCTTGCTGTTGTTCGGTTTACAGTCAAGTCAATCCGAAGCTTCGTCAAGTTGATGATTGATCAGATGAAAGTTGCTGGATGGGATCTTGACGCTGCAGCCAATTCAATCGTACCAGACGTGGTCTACTGGAGAGTTGATGATAAATGCTTTGCATTCGAATCCTTTGTTTGCAGGGAAATGTTCGATGCTTTTTACTTGCCGAATTTCTCCCATCCAAAGGAGTCTTTACCAGAGAAAACGAATCAGCAACAGTTGTTTTACAAGAGATTCACAGAACTAAAATCTGTGAAAGCAAAGGACTATCTTGCTCAGAATCCGAAATCAACATTCGCGAAGTTTTGCCGCGCCAAGTACTTGCAACTTGTTCATCCCCGGATGGAAACTTCATTCTTTGGCAACTTGCAACTTAGAACTCTAGTGAATTCTGGTCAATTCCCAGAGACTACCTTCTTTGCATCTTTTGCTGAAATGGCGAAGAGGGTTTGGCTGCTACATTGCTTGGCCTTCTCGTTCGAGCCTGAAGCTTCGATCTTTCAAGTTAGCCGAGGATGTCGATTCTCGGAAGTTTACATGGAATGTGTAGCTGAGGATGCATTGCTTTCTGCTGATAATAGTTCATACGAAGCTGATCCACCAGTGGCATTCACAGTTGTCCCAGGCTTCAAGATTGGTAAAACTATTATACAGTGCCAGGTCTATCTCTCCCAAACTCGACCCAACCGAAGCCGTTGATCTTCGAATCAACGGTTAACGTTAGGTGGAAGCGCTGCCGGACCCACAAAAAGGATGAACATGATAGTTATGATATGTGATGAGTGAAAAGTGGTTATGGAAATGATTGTTTGAGGTGGAAGGCGAACCGTTGACATCTGATCGAACGGCCAGGATGAATTGCTGTATGAAAGTGGACCCACAAAATGAAATAATGAAATGGAGCATAATGATATTTTCTTTTTCTTTTTGGGTAGAGAAAGAGAAGTTTTTGTAAAATTGTGGGAAAATTTGAAAGTGAAAAGCGCGTGGACCGTTGGCAGCCATTTAATTTATAATAATTCAATTATGTATGGAAGACATCCTCACAATTTTGTTAATATTAGGCGAATGTTTAGTTTTTAGTATTATATGTTTCCTCGTTTCCCCATGTTTTGATGTCTTTAATGTAAATATTAATATAGTGACTTATTTTTATATTCATATAGGTTTTATTTTCTATTCATTGCCAGAGGTGGGTGTCTTTTCTTATAATATTATGGACAATTTTTACCTGTTCTAAAATTTTAAATTAAACAATACGAACATTTTGTGAGATTAATAATAAGTGAAATCGACCTATTTCTGTAATTTAATTATCTAGTCGGGTGTTCAGTATTCAATAAAAGGACAGTATTTACCCAATACAATACAATGCATTTTTCTTTCTTTCTTTTTTATAATTAAAAAAAACCATCTGAATTTATTTTAATAGTAAGCATTCAATTAAAAATGAAAAAAGACAATTGTAATAGATTAATTGCAATACATGCTGCTTTGCTCATAATTAAAAAAAATAAAGAAATTGAAGGATTTGTATAATTTAATTATTTTTACATTATCATATTTATATCATCTTTAGGAGAGTTAGGGGAAGACTTATCAAATTTATTTGGATCGAGGTAATGTTTTTTGCCATTAAACTTTTCATATGTGATTACAAAATGTCCATTAATTTATTTTTGTTGTTTTTTTTCTAAAATTTTAAAATATAGTGAAAATATCCTTATATTATACGACAATCAATAATATAATCTCATAACATCCTCCTCAATTATTATTACTTCTAAACAAATATCACCTATTTTTTTTTAATTATAGACTCTTTTTTTCAAATAATAATAATAATAATAATAATAATAATAATAATAATAATAATAATAATAATAATAAATACTTCAATTGCTTAAAATTGAGGCATAGGATTTTAACTGGAGTCTATAATCCTTATTACAGAACCAGTTTTCTCTTTTAATCTAGATGTTTTTTAACTAATCTAGATTAATGAGCATAAACCCTAACCCCATTTTTATGCAGTTCTTCTTATTAAGGTACAAATCACAAAACCACATTTAAACTTATGATCACTTTCGATTAGACCTAAATCTAAGCATTATGCAAATCAATAGTTGGTTCAGTTATTTTGATTTCTGGTTTGTTCAATTTTGAATCAAAATAATATTTTAAATAATTTGGTTCAATTTGATTTTTAAAATAAATAAATTGAATTAACTGAACCAACCGAATTCATCAAAACTGATCGTTTTGCTCTTTATATATGTCTGTTTTTTAATAGGAAACCTGAATTCGTTTCTTCCTTTCCTTACCTGAATCAAAATCCCTAGCCCTGCGCATGCAGCGACCATATCTTCCTTTGTCTTCTGCACTTCTTCAGTTCTTCTTGCAACCATGCAGGGCTAGGGATTTTGTTTTGTTTGTTGTTTTCTTTCATATGTATTGATTATTCTGATTTGATTGCTTATTGTTTTCTTCAAGTTATCTTCTTCATTTATCTTTTCTGATTTTCAGTTTCAGTGATCAACGTTTTTCTTCACATTATAATTTAGATATTGAGTTTTGTTTGTCAACATGTTTAATTTTAGTGTCCGAAAAATTGAATATATCTTCACATTATTTTCTAAGAAATGGCTATTTCTCTCTATAAGCTGCTGAATGGTGGTGTTGGAAATTATGTTAATTAAGCGAAGAAAGGACCCAGGAAGAAGTAGGAGATTTTCAAAAAATGCATATTTGTTTTTTTATTTGTAGATTTTCCAAAAATGAATATAGATTCTACTGCTGATACACTAAAATATTTCTATATTTTTTCAATTGTTTTGTATTATGTTTTTATAGTTTAGTTGAATTTATTTAATTATTATTTGTTTATATGGAATGCAAGTCTAAAAGGACTTGATTGGATTTGTTTTATTGTTATGTATCAAACGATTATGTTATATTTATTTATATGTAGAGGTGGCAAAATTTATTCAAATTCAAAATTCAACCCAAATCCATAAAAAAATGATCCAAATCCAACCCAACCGAAATAAATGCCCACTAGATCAATCCAAAAATGATCTATTTTAGTTTTTAACTTAAACCAACCCAACTCAATATCCATTTAGTTAACCAAAAATTGATCTATTTTATTTTTTAACCCATTGAATCTATATTCAATGAATTTTTTTCCAAAATTCATCTTTTTCCTCCTTTTCGTCTTTTTCCAAAATCTTAACCTTTCTTCGCCTTCTTTGCCTCTCTTCTCCTTATCTTACTCTCAATTGATTTCCGTCAAGAAATTTAAGTGAATTATAACTAAAATTGAATCATAATATAGCTAATTCAAATATGTACGAGCACTTAATGCTGCCAAATTGGAGAAAGTAATGTGTTAGTAACTTGAATTGTTTTAGAACTTTTGACTTTACTTTTTCAAAGTTGTTTATTTTTGTTTGCATACATAAACAATATATTTTTTGAAATATACATTGTAATATCTCATATCAATTGGAGAGGAGAACGAAACATGCCTAATAAAGCTGTGGATAGTACCTCTTCATTGCAGACGCATTTTAAAATCTTGCGGGCCTCGGTTCAAAACGGACAATATCTACAAGCGACCATCTGTGGATGTTACAGATGGTATCAGAGCCGGAGATTGGATTGGTGTACCAATGTGATATTGAGCCTCCTAGCCAGCGAGACGCTGGATCTATTTCGGTGGGGTGAATTGTAATAACTTATATCGGTTGGAAAGGAGAATTAAGCATGTTTTATAAGGCTGTGGATACCTCTCCCTTATAAAATCGTTTTAAAATCGTGCGTGTCTCGGCCCAAAGTAGACAATATCTACAATCGATCATCTGTGGACGTTATAGACATAGTATGCTGATGTATAAATTATTTTAGTATTTTTTATATTAAATATTCAAAATAATGAGAAAATGTCATTTATTTACGGCAATCAATTAAAAAATGCCAAAAATAAAAAATTATTTTAATTCTACCCGTTTAATTGCAAATTTTTTATGTTATAAAAAGTATAATGGAAAAACCGCTTTAGTATGAAAATCATGATAGCATATTTTAGTAAAAAATGAAAATATAGTAATATATTCTGATTGTTTTAAAAGTTGTAATAACAAAAAGATCAATGATGACCATGTCTCTACTCATTTTACTATATCTTTAATTAAAAAAATTCTCCCGGTTTATTATCTATCTATTTTTTCTAGGGACATTATATACATCATTTCCGTAAAAAAATAATTATTATCAAATTTGTATTATTTATATTATATTTTCAATTGATTATTATTATTATTATTATTATTATTATTATTATCGAATTAATTAATTAATTAATAAAAATTTTTATAATAATTTACATTAAATCTATAGATCGATCCAGATCTGTCTAATCCATTTAGATATTGATTCATTTATTATCCAACCTATTAGTGATCCCTAAATTAACGACCCAACCCAAACCCGCCCAACATGGCCATTTGCCACCTATATTTACATGTATGTTTTTTTTTTTAATTGGAGGATATCAAATGTATTTTTAATCAGAAGTTATATTGTATTTATTTTTAATGTATGTTTTTAGTGTAATTTTGATAAGTATTTATTACGGACATAATATAAAAAATTTATGTATATATATTATTTTTCTTTTAGTCATTTTAAATGATTTTATTTTATTGAATATAAGTTAATTTAATTCATGAACCCATATATGTTAAAAATCAAATAAAAAAGAAGTTCATATTGTTAAGAACTGATTGGACGGACCAATAAAAATTAATTTGATCTATTCGATTTTGATTTTAAATAGTTCGGTTTGCGGTTCGGTTCTTTTATCTTGAAAATTTCGATTTTCAATCTATTAGATCATACCAAACCCACCATTTGCACAAACATAGCAAGAGCTCATAAAATCACTTTGTTAATTAAAAGCTAAACATATTTTCATATATTTTGAGAAAATAAACTTTTCCCTAACAAAATAAAACTACTCACCATGCACTACGTTCATAAAACAAAATACAAGTAAGCTAAAATGAAGAGGTAGAAATATCAAACTAGTGGAGAGCCCTTTTAAAACTTGCTTGAACTCTTTCCCAACCTCTTTAACTCCTTCAACATCAAAAGGGAGAAATAAAAATGGTGCCTTTGAGAAAATGTGATCGTAGAGAATAGAGGGTGTGTAAATTAGTATAACTTGCTTTAACTATTCCCCAAGCTCTTCAACTTCAAAAGGGAGAAATAAAAATGGTGTTTTTAAGAAATGTGATTGTAAAGAATAGAGGGTGTGTAGAATATGATATATGGACTGGTGGCTTGGTGAGATATATGAATAATTAATACAGCTAAACCCTAGATGTCTTGAAGGGTTTGTTTAGCATATTCTAAAAAATGGAGAAGTCAATTAATCAAGAAAGAATGGTTGTCCAAAAATAGGTGGGTAATATTTTTGAAAAATGAACAAAAAAGTGGAAAGAAGTGAGTTTGACTGGTGGAGATCAGTGCCATCACGGCTTACGATGATGCCCGTCACAACTTGTGATGGCAGGTGATGACGAAACTCCAGCAATGGCCAGCAATTTAGTCTCTTAATCATAGCTTGGGTGAGTGTTCATCACAGATTCTGATCTACCTGATAATGCTCCCTTATTCATACCTAATAATGCTCTATATTTCATCATACTAAAACAAGAAAAAAAAAAATTCTAATCTAAATGAGTTCTTAGGAAATGTAATCCTAATAAAGGACATAACCTATGTTAGAAAAGAAATCTAATTTCTACTCCAATTAGGGTACTTGGCTAATAAATTAAGTCTGTCCCTATAAATATGGCTTAACTACCACATTTAAAGTATGATGAAAGACTTAGCCTTTAATAGACTTAGATGGAGAAGGGAACTTTTCAGTTAATGGAATTCAGCTTGTGGATACTCATTAACATAGCCCTGATAGGCCTTTGGGCCCAATCCTATTTTGGACTAGACTCTCTATCAACTTGGGCCCTTGGGCCCGATAAAAATGGGCTTCTTTCTCCATATTTTTCCAACTCTTTTTATTTTCACTCAAAATGATTAAATTCTTTTTAGCTGTGAAATATTTAATTTATTTACTAAAATTATCTTGAATTCTACTGTTAATGTTAATTTTATTTTAGAATGATTTTGGAATTTTCAGTTGCAAAAAAAAAAAAAATTGGAACTTCTATAAATAATTTCAACCTCTACATCACTATATTAATTAATCGTACCATTTAAATCACAATTTAACTCTAGAGTACAACATATCGAAAAGGACAATAGTCAAGCCCTTTAATTAAAGGATATTTATGAAAATAACATTATTTCAGTTTTACCGTAATTTTTTTTTTCAGAATTTAAAAATATATTTAATATACTTTTTAAAATTTTAAAAAATTTAATTACATTTATTTTAATATTTTAAATATATTTATACGTTTACTGTAATTTTTTTATATTAATTAATACAAAATAATATAGTCAATGAATAATTTTTTTTTAATATTGAGATATATTTAATTTTTTAATATGTATTGCAAAAGTAAAAAACAATATTTAAAAAAGAAAAAAGAAAAAGAGTGTTGATTTATTACATAAGACCTGTTGATATGCAATTAATATAATAAAAATTATAATTAAAACATGATGCCTTTTTCTTTTTTACTTAAAAAAATCTTAATATTTTTTTAAATTTTTATCAAACGGTCAATGATGGCTGCACTTAACACAACAACGTACAGGATCATCTCAGAAAAACAAGCCACCTTTTTTTTAAAAGAAAATAAAAACAAAAAATAGAATAAATCCCACTTTATTTATTTTAAGGAAAATAACAGAAAAGAGACAGACAGAGAAAGGCAATTGGTAAAGACAAAAGAGAGAAAAAAAGAAAAAAAAAAAAGTTACTACGTTTACTCTTCCCTTACTTGGTTCCAAGCAATGTACTGTACTGGTAAAAAAGGGAGAGCCCATACCGAAGGAGCTCAAACTTCTTGAAAATCTAACCAGCAGATCTTTCTCTCTGACCCTGGTTTTGTTCTTGGAGAGCTATGAGAGGATCCTCTCTCTATTTTGCTTCTTTATTACTCCTTGTACTTGCTTCCACTTTCAAATTTCAAGCTCATGCTGCTCCTGCAGGTCTCTTTTCTTCATCTTTTTTTTTTTTAATCTGTTCTTTACTGGGTGTTTCTTATTTTCTTGCTTTGATTCATTGTTCTTCACTTCCATTCACTCTTTCTCTGTCGTGCTAAATGGTTACACCCTGAAACCCATTCCTTGATTAGTTGTAAAATTAAGTTCTGATTTTGTGTTACTCAGGACCACTGATTAAGCACTTGTCTACGCTTCTCAAATGGACAGCTAGGTCATCCTCTAAGGCACTCCAATCAGGTAATTTGATCTATCAATTAGAGTTTCTGTTTTGTTGGTTAATGATCATTTTCTTTTAATCATGTAGTTTGTTGTTTCTGAGCAGATGCCAATGTTCTTCAATTTGAAGATGGGTACTTAGTTGAAACTGTTGTGGAAGGGAATGAAATTGGAGTTGTTCCTTGTAAAATCCGCGTCTCAGAGGACGGTGAACTGTATGCTGTTGATGAAGTTAAAAGCAACATTGTTAAAATTACTCCACCACTTTCACAATGTATGCTTCTTCTTTCTTTCTTTTTCAATAATTTTAAGCCGTGTTTCAATAGTGAGAAAATTTGACATGTCTCCTGGTTATTAGCATTATGGCTCCTTAGTCTATGATCTCCAGGGTTAATTTCTCCATTCAACTAAGGTTATCTCTAGTAAATGATGTGCGTGCAGTATATGTATGGTTAATTTAAGCTTGTATGTTCCATAGAGCTAGGTTGGTGTGTAGCTGTACTATCTTCGGATTTTCCTACAACCGGAAGCAGCAAGAGACGCACAATTTTATGTTTTGCTAGAACTGCCTCGTGAATTATCTAGTTTGGTTGTTAATTATAGTCGTCATTGTGTTGCCTCCTTTTCTTGCACTACGAAAGTAGAAGAATTCTATAAATGAAAACAAAAAAAAGTAATAATGCATCTATGGAAAAATAGCTTCCGGAGAACCTGAAATGGCAACATGAGTTTTACTTCTAGAACAACTAATAACACCTACTTTGTGTAGCTATTTAAACATAGCTTTCTCACCAATTACCAGTTAGCTGTGCCTTCTCTTGATGAGAAATGGGGGTTCTAAGAATTATCATCTTAGCAGAATGCAGTTAATAAGGCATTTTTCCCAATCAAAGTCATGCATAGGGCCTTGACTTTTGTCTTTCTTTCTTGCAGACAGTAGGGCAAGATTGGTTGCTGGGTCATTCCAGGGTTATACAGGCCACGTTGATGGAAAATCAAATGAAGCTCGTTTTAATCATCCCAAAGGTGTAACCATGGATAACAAGGGGAATGTGTATGTTGCCGATACCTTAAATCTTGCCATCAGAAAGATTGGAGATGCTGGTATGCGGAGTTTGTAGTCAGACACTAAGTTGTGAATATCTCTTCTGTTGGCCAATCGTTATTTCCTGAAAGATTATGCAAAACTATCACATGTAAAGTGTACCTCCAAGTGATGTACAAAATACTTTGAGAATTTATAACTGCATCCTACTGTTATATTAGGTCGTTGGAACTTCAAAATCTTCAATATTTATACAAAAGAAAATGTTGAATATGAAAAACGTTTGCAGGTGTGACAACCATTGCTGGCGGGAAATCAAATGTTGCTGGCTACAGGGATGGACCCAGTGAGGATGCCAAGTTCTCAACTGATTTTGATGTGGTGTATGTTCACTCAACATGCTCCCTATTAGTTGTTGATAGAGGAAATGCCGCTCTTCGACAAATATCTCTTAACCAAGAAGATTGTGATTACCAGTCCAGTTCGATTACTGTTACAGGTTTCACCCTGATTTTGAGATTAATTTAGATTTTTGAGAAATAGATTGAACTATATTTAGATGATAGATCTATCCTTGGTTTTCTCGGAAAACCGAGTACCTTTTATTTATTACATATAATTGCAATGAGTACATGATTCCATTTCGAGTATGATACATCATATGCATGTTTATGGGATGGAGTATTTTAGCTATTAGATATGTTATTCATTTCTATATTCAACAGTGTTTGTTCTTGCATGAGATAGAAAATAAAATACTGGTATTGGGAAAAAAGAGGAACACATAAGAAATCTCACATTTTGGTATCTATGCAAAACACCACACGCAAAACCTCTGGAAGAAGAATCAATGGTAGAATTCCCTAGATGAAGAACACCCTCCTGCATATGTTGTTTGGATCATGTGTCCCATAAATTGGTGACATTGCTTTTTCTTTTCTTTTTTTTTTTTTTCCCTTATTATTCAAGTTGGTAGATATGGCAATTAGAGGAAAAGGCATTCATCTTACAATGATTTTCAAAATTTGAGGGCTATTGGTAGCTGAGGAGCCTTATCAATAATTAACAATCCCCATCCATAGCCATATGATAGAATTCACGTTCTTCATGCTTATGCACCTGCTAGAAATGATTATTTTGTAAAGCATAGAAATAAAGTTCAACTAATTTTCTACCTGTTAGTAATATTGAATGTTAGTACAAATACTCATGCATGCATTGAAATAAAAGGATTTGAATGAGCAACCAGTGTATTACTATAAATTTCCATTTGTTCTGTAGATCTATGAATCGAGATTAGTGTGCTTGTGCTCGCCTGCCCACGCATGCACCCACCCACCCACCCACCCAAACACACACACATATATGTTAATCTTTTTATCTTTTTTTCTTCTTTTAAAGTTCAGTTCAGATTCAATTAGACTAAAATTTTAATTCAAGTCATATATATGAAATTCTCAATTGAAACACATCTGAATATTTTAGCCTTCTTGATATACCCTTGAGGTTATAGCTTATTTTATAGGGATATAATCAATATTGATATGATTTGCCATTTCAAATATAATAAGGTAAATAGATGGGGGAAAACTAATGATGTAAGAGATATCAATTTCCAGAACTACAATATCTAAGGGTCAATTATGTGGTTAGTTTGCCTATTTAGATGAATTTGTTTTTTTTTTTTTTTTCATGCTGTTTGTAACTTTTAATCATCATCCTGCCTAATGCTTTTTTCCTCTTTCAGTTACTATCACTATTTGTACTGCAGACAATTGAAGAAATTTTAATTATAGTTTTCTTCCTGAAGCAAAGAGCAATTGAGTTCAACATGAACATGTCCAAAATTTTGCCTTTTGTGCATCATCCTGCCTAATGCTTTTTTCCTCTTTCAGTTACTATCACTATTTGTACTGCAGACAATTGAAGAAATTTTAATTATAGTTTTCTTCCTGAAGCAAAGAGCAATTGAGTTCAACATGAACATGTCCAAAATTTTGCCTTTTGTGTTCAAATAAGACACAGTTTAGGTTGCAATTTTTCTTTGTCAAATCTTGCTCAATGATGACCTTGCCTTTTTCTTCCTCTGTTTGACAATGTAAATAAGACAGTACAAATATCATCATGGCTGCCTCACTCCATGTGCCACCCTCATAAAAGGAACAGGAAAGGGGGAAGAAGAATGAAAATAATGAAAAGGAAATTTGTAAAAGAGGAGGAAAAGTCTTCTTATTTGCCTCCACTTAGTTCATGAATCTAAGATTACCTGTTATTGATGTATGTGCTTGTTGACGTTGTGGCAGATCTTCTTATGGTTGTTGGCGCTGTCATGGTTGGATATGTTGTATGCATGCTTCAGCAGGGATTTGGACCTTCCTTTTCCTCGAGAACGGTACAATAAATCTTCTAAAATATTACCTATGATTTTTATTTTATGCATGCTTCTGCAGCCTTTTGGATAATTTTGGAATTTACTTTTCGTTGTCATGCTGTCTAATAAATAAAAAACTAGGAAATTTAGGTGCTCATGTATGGTGCCAATAGCAAGACTTTTTATTGAATAACATACATCTTTCTCTTCTCATCAGCTAAATATGTTTCCAACTAAGTTTTGTCATTTAAAAGTGGGCTCAAAGGCAGCACGTTTTAGGAGAATTCATTACATTTATGCAGTCTGTGTTTCTATCTTGATGAACATATGCATTTTCGGTTACATCAGCAATTTTAAGGAGAACTTGCTTTTAGGAATTCTGAATTTATTACATTTATGCAGTTTGTTTTTCTGTCTCAATGAAAGTATGCATTCTCAGTACATCATTGATTTTCTTCGATGATCTGATTTAATTTGCTACCCATCACTGATGCAGCAACAATATTCAGATAGTGACTTTAAAGAGCACCCAAGTATGATGAAATCGACTTCTATCTCAGAGAGCATGAAAGACGAACCTAGGTGGCCATCTTTTGGACAGCTTGTGATTGATCTGTCTAAACTTGCATTTGAGGCATTGGGTACTGTATTCCTCTATTTCATCCCTTCATGGTTCAGATCAAATGGACCCAGGAAAGGCCTTGCACCACTGAAAGATTCCCTGAGGATGCCTGAAGATGAAATTGAGCCCCCAGTGGTTCAGAAGCAGAGTGTTCCTGTTCCTTTATCTGAAACCCGGCAGGTCCATCCTCCTAATGCTAGTGATAAATATTCAGAAACGAAGCCACCAAAGCTGAAGTCAGCCAGTTTTAAGGACCCTTCATTGTCAAGTAAGCACCGATCCTCGAAACGACAAGAATATGCAGAATTCTATGGATCAGGTGAGATGCCTTCATCTGGCAGGTACAAGAGCCATAAAGAGAAAATGAGGCATCGCCAGCGAGATAAGAGTGGAGAGGTTGGTTTTGGAGCAATTGGGGGAGAGCCAAAACCTGTTGATAAGAAGCCTGTGGATTATAATAATCAAAAGTTTGAGCATTACAGTATGAGAAGCAAATATGAGAATTCCTATCAGTTTTAATCAACTAACTGCTACTCTTAGTTGATCCATATTCATTTATCATTTTGCTTCCATTTATGTCTCTTATTCTATTTTTAATTCAAATCAAAATTGCAAGAAATGATTTGTTTGTTAGATATAGGTATCAAGGTAGCTTCCACTAGTTGCTGCTCTACGGAGTGAAGTCATTAGGTTATGTTTGGCTATAGAAGGTTAGAGAGGAGGAAAATGCATATGGACTAGGCAAATTTCCTTTCCATTTATTAGTCGGTCTTATTATTGTGAAAATTGAAATCCTTGCAACCAAACACAGCCTCAATGACGAATTTATTGGCTATAGATAATCTTCAAAATGAATAAGGATTGGACTTAATTTCCTTCCGCCAACCTACATAGTCGCGAAGCCATACCATCAAGGGTGTTGATATTGAATCAAGTAATGGATGCGCTCAAAGATCCTATTCTTTGCATGATTTGAGTCTATGGAATGGGAGGTGTGGGTAAAACCTCACTAGCAAAGGAGGTCCACAGGATTGCTGTAGACGACAGGTTGTTTGATTATGTGGTTATGGTTGCTGTCTCTCAAACGCCAGAGCTCAAGACGATTCAAAGAGAGATTGCTGATTTCTTGGGACTAAAATTTGATGTCTATTAATTAACTGCAAGAGCTCGTCAACCGCACGACAGGTTTGAGGAAGTCAAAAGTACTCATCATTTTGCATAATATTTGGGCGAAACATGACTTGAACTCCGTAGGAATTCCTTCGGGACTGGGATGCAAACTACTGCTTACCTCTAGAAGCAAGGAAGTATTGGCTAAAGAGATGGGCACACAACAAGAATTTTCAATTGACTGTCTAACGGAACAAGATGCATGGAGATTGTTCCATTAGACGGTGGCCAAAGGGACAGATCCAAACTACAGGAAATAGCAACTAAAGTTGTCCAAAAGTGTGAAGGATTGCCCCTGCTAATTCTCCAGGTCTCTGCTGAATTGCAAGATAAAGAGTTATGTGCATGGAACGATATGCTCAAGTAGTTGTCTGTTTTCAGCAATGAAGGAACATATGGAAGGGTATGTACAGTTCTTGAGTCAAGCTATCGTAATATGCATGGAAAGGAAAAGTCAATTTTCTTGCTTTGTTCTCTATGTTAGATGTCTAATTTTTGGATTCGTGACTTGGTGAGATATAGTACGGGGCTGGGTTTGTTCAAAGACATATGTACTATTGAAGAAGTGTGAAAGCAAAGTCCTTGCTCTCATCAATAAGCTCATAGCCAAGTCTTTGTTGCATAATGGTGACATGGAAGGATGCATTCACGACGTGGTTTGCAATACAACACTGCAGATTGCATGTGAAGTCGAAAATGCTGCTTTTATTTGTAGACGTGGTGTGAGATTGAGGGAATGGCCGAGCATACGTTGAGTCAAATTCAACGATATTGTTAGGTTTAGTGTTTCTTTAAACGCTTTTAATTAATACACATGTAATCAAAATCAAGTATATGAAAGTAACATAGAATAAATGAGAAAATAAGGTCCAGTTTGGTAAAACTTATAAAAATAATTTTTTTAATTAGTAAAAATTGTATTTTAAAAAGCTATATTTTAAAAAGTAGGTAACTGTTTGGTAAATAAAAGTCACCCTAAGCAATGTCAGACACACCCTAAGTATCTGTGGAGGACTGAAACATGTAGTTGGAAAGGGAGAAAGTGAAAAAGAACCTTATTTTTTTTTTCATTTTCCTCACTTGACCATTTTTCAACTTCAATTTCTAAAAGGACTCAGGAGTTTTTATGAAGGAAGACGTGCTTTTAATTGCCCAAAACTGGAACATCTGGAAATACATCACTGTCCCAATAAAGCAAAAATATCAAGTTGCCAAGAACCAAATACTAAGGGCCATCCCATTGTCCCAATTCCACAGCCTTTTATTTTCGCTCGACAAGATATTACGTGACATTCTCTTTTTTACTTTCTTACCAAAATATTAAATAATCTCCTATGAAAAATTAAATAATTAGTCATATAGAATATGTGCAATGTACCGTCTATATATATATTACATTTGAAGAGAGTATAATAATAATAAAAACGGTAAAGAAGAGCATATAAAAATGAAGTATCATGAATATGTATGGCTTAAGCAGGTAAATTATAAAGCAGAATGGATAGTTTAATTAGAATAAAAAACTAAGGAAGAAGAACATGTATTTAATTATTAATCATCTTTTAAAAGGTAAATAGACTTTTATATAAAAAAAAACATAGATAAGGCTTATAGTTGCCAATTTTTAATTGTTTTTTATTTATATTATAAATTAATAAAGTCTTATTGGTTTATAATTTTTTTATTTATTTTATATCTATATATAAAAATAAAGAACGGGACTCACTAATGTGAGTTGTCATTTAAAAAAATAAAAATAAACTTTATAATATAAAACTAGATAAAATCAAAAAATCGAGCAATTCACTAATATTGGTACCAAGCTTCGTATTAAAATAAAATATTGTTCTATAGCATTTGAAATTAATGTAAAAAAATATTAATAAAATTAGAAATATAATTAGTTTGGTTCAATGAAACTTCAAATTTTATTAATGCTTCAATTTATATGTGTTCCATATTTTCAATTATGTAGATTTTCTAAAAGTCATAAATAAAAATATATAATTATAATATTTACTAAAAATGATTTAAGGTCATGTGTGAAAAGAAAATATTACAATGTTATCTAAACTAGAGCAATATGCGAACTGATTAAAAAGAGAGCAATATGGAACTTAAAAAGATATTACAATGTTATTAGCTAATCAAATGTTCATTTGAGTGCATGGTTGTACAAAGTTGGTTATTGTTATGGAAATGGCTAAGTTGGTTGAATGTTTCGAGGATAAATTCAGACATTCTTTATGGTTCTTTAAAAAATATTGATTTGAAATTATAATTAAGCTATTTTGCGGAAAAAATAAAAATAATAATGGCTATGTGGTAAAATGAATTTCATTTTCTAAAAAAAGTGTAATTTCTTTTTCTTTTAGCCTAAAGTGTTTTAAACAACATCATTATTATTTATTTATTTTAATCAGGCTAATCCCAACTTGAAGACCTTGAAATTAGATTGAGAAATCTTGAAGGCCATGCACATTTCAATTGAGCAAGTTAATTAATCTATCAATCTTGAGTCAATCGTAGAAAAATAATCCTCTTGGAATTTTGGCAGTTTCGGTTTTTTGAAATGAAAAATCGTTACATCTTAAAATATGCATTTGCTCCATCCATGGAATCATCCCTCGTTGCACTTGGGGAGATAATAGTGGAAAATTGTAAAATGATGGAAGCAATCATAAAAGAAGAGAAAGTAAGGGAAATAGTAATAAGAGCTAATAAATTGATACTTCCTTCGCTGCAATCCGTAAATATGAAACTGTTGTGCGAATTATTAAGTTTATATTCAGGAAATGACATTTTGGAATATCCTTCCTTGAAAAAGATTTACACAAAAGAGTGTCCAAGCATGAAGGAATTTGTTTCTTCACAGTCAAGCATACAAAGTCCAGCAACAGATGATAGAATAGTCCACCGGGTTTGTTTAAGCATTTTATGTTCAAATTAATTAAGCAAACTCTAGAGGTATATAAACAAAATAAATCAATAGAAATTTTATGTTCAAATATTTTTTCTCTGCTTACAACAATAAATAAGATAATTTAGCTAATGATGACTTGATTTCTACAAAGTCAATTAAGGTATATTTATTATTTCAGTTTTGCATGCACTCGTTCACCATCAAAACATGTTTTCTCAGAATGAAGAAGAAACAGAATGAGAAGCAAATGAGAAGGAAAGAGCTCAAATGAGGGTGACGTTCCATGTGATTGTTTACATAAATGTCATTTTGCAATTGATTCGGGTATTCATGTGCAAATGTCTTTGTTATTCTCAAACGAGGGAGTCAATTTCATCAATAATTACTGGATTTATGCCTAATCGTCTAAAAGTAACTAATTTATTTTTCGTGATTTAAATGTCACCGAACTTATCATATTTTTAGAGAAAAGTCATATTGACTGGTTTTTGATAATGATTTTTGCCGAAATACTGACGTTGCACGTCACGTCATATGTCTGAATACACGCGGCACGATATATCAGCAGACACGTCACCGGAAGAGACCACATTACACAATACTTCAGCACGCCATGTCATATATCTGGACACACGTGACCTCTTCCAGTGATGTAACTATTGACATATCGTGCCACATATGTCCAGGCATATGGCGTGATGTGTTATATCAGTATTTTGACAAAAATCATTGCCGAAAACCAGTCAAGATAATTTTTCTATAAAAAGGTGATAAGTTCAGTGATATTTAAGTCACGAAAAATAAGTGAGTTACTTTTGGGTGATTAGATATAAATCCAATAATCATGAATGAAATTGATCTCAAATGAGCGCACTGAGATGAAAATTCCAATATATCAATATATCACCAATTTTGTTGAGCACATTGGATTAGTTGAAGCACTAGCTGATACATTGATCCAGTTTTGGTCCATTTCCAAGGCCAAAACCGACCCTTGGCCATGACTAGTTCTTTTTATCTATTTTTAATATAATTCTTAAAAATAATTTTATTTTTTTTGTTAATGTAACTCCAAATTTGCCCAAGACCAATCCCATCTTAACTATTATGTTCTTGAATTAACCCATGCCTTTCAACTATTTGTTTTTCCCTTTAATTAATTTCTTCATTAACCTGTTTACTTAAGCATAGCACATAGTTTGGTATGTTAGCTCATCTCCTTCTCTTCTTCATCTATACCTCACATAACTTAAATTCTCTAACCACTTTCTCTCATTACACCTCTCCATTCTCCCATCGGAATTGCCGGTAAAGTCACCATTGGCTTCCAATGGCCGCTGGAAAAGCTCATACAGACTACAAACTAAAAACCTATCTACATATGATAATAAATTATTTCATAACTATATATCCTGGCTAGATCTATGGTTGGTTGATGCAAATGTTAAGTTATTTATTTATATAGAAATACTTATGAAAAATATTGTAATACAAATCATGAGATACAAGCTGAAAGTGCAAAAATTTTTAATAAATGAAGTAATAATGATAGATATAAGCTTATTTATCATATAATTTAAAATTCATTACTAAAGAAAAGACTTTATTATAAAATTTTAATATAGAAAGTGAGAACAAATTGAAGCAACAAGATGCAAGTAAACTGGACATAAAGAAAAGACCCACCATTTGTATATTTCCATACACAAATCGGGCACATTTTATTTCAACGTCCGGGCTCAATAACCTTTCCACACTGGAGAGTTTAGTGACACTGAAAATTCTAGAGAATGAGAAGTGAAGAACAGAGCATATTTTCAAAAGTAGGAACAAGAAGTTGAATTTCAGTACAAAATGTTCAACCTGGTGAAATTATTGAAATAAAGGTGGATAGTGATGAGGGAAGCAGAGTTACAACGAAAGCAGATATGCGGGGAAGCAACGTGTGGATTCTCAGACACTGCAACTATATCCACGGATGCCAAAGAACCATCAGCTTCAATGCGCAAGCTCTTAATGCTAGTGGCACTTTGAGACTTGCATGTTCTTATTTGGAGCATAGAGCTTAGTGTTACACTTCCACAAGGGTTTGTTGTACTTAATGTTTTCAATCATGTTTTTGAATATTTGTAGACATGTTTGCTATATATTCTCTCCGAAAACAAAGAAATTCTTATGCTTCTTACAAAGCATATTGCCCATATTCAAAGAAAATATAGTCATTTGCTCTACTTCCACCTTTTAGCAGATAAATAAACTTAACTCTATCATGATTTAACAATTTATAGTGCACATTCAACAAGGTTATATAGTTCCAATCAATTTATTATTTGCGTTTCAGTTTACTTACATGGAATTATGTTTAGTGCTAAATTTAAGCCAATTATATAATACAAAATTTTTTTGACCCAAAATCATAATTAAAAGGGTAAATGTCTTTCAGACTAAATTTGGCCAAAATATAAATGCACATAATAAATTTATGATGACTAAAGTGCATTCTTTGTCTGCAAAATCTATCTGAACACGAGCTATGATAGACTCAAACAATTGCATACTCCTTATGCATCTAGCCAGAGCATTTGTTGCTACCTCTGGGTGCAAGTTTCTTATCTTGGATGCCAAGGCTTGGATCTTATCAATATAACCTCTCAAGCTTTCGTCAGGTCCTTGCACTAAATTGCATAAATTGTTGATAATTTTGGATGTTCGAAATTTGTACAATGAATCTTGTCGTAAACAAATCCCAGATCTGCTTAAAACAGTGAATTGAATCCAGAGGAAGATCATGGAACCAATCTAAGGAATTACATACTGATGTTATGGGAAAGACCCGACAAAATATCCCATCATCGAAGGAATACATCTGAATTTGCATTAAGTATTCCGATATGTGGCATATCGAATCGGACTTACCTGTGTATCTGTGCATTTTTATCTCTTTAAACTTGCTCGACAATTCTACTTCTCTAATTTCTTGAGAGAAAGGGGAGATAGTGTTTCCATAAAATAGGGGCTTTTTAGGGTGCCCCAAACTTATTGATTTGTTGTAAAAATCGCTTATCATGCCTACTACAAGATCATCATCGGCTTCTTTTTACTTCTTTAGTGAACCTTCTCTTAAGACTACATATGTATCTCAAGTTGTCTCCCAGGGTGACGATGATTGCCTAGGAGTGTAGATCAAATCATGCGTGTAGGCTTGACTTTTGTTCGATGAGGATACTTTCTTCTCTCTTTTTTTTCTCTGATTAGCGTCATGCACATCTGAACATGTGCCTGATCTCTTTCTTTCATTCCTTTCTCATATCACTATTCCTTTGTTAATCTACCTCATGTCTTCTCTTTTTCACTTTTATCTTTTAAGTCCTTTATTGAGGTATGAAGTCAATTGCATGCCCTTTCTGACAGAATTGGATTATGTTTTGACCTAAATATCCAAGAATTGCCTTCAAATCTTTCATTGTAATCGGAGTGGAGTTTGGCTATGCCATGAACTCTTCATTGAATGTTGGCAGTAAATTGTTGTGAGTAGAAGATCTATGAAAAGACCTATCAAACTGTTCTTTCCTAATGATGGATCTTGGTCTCCTTTTATCATTGTCATTCTCCTCTATTCTAGAATGGTTGAAATGTCTTGGTGAATCTCTTATGGTCTCTCAAAGAAAGTACAAGATGATAATCATAAAAATATCGAAAATAAATGAGACTAGATGAGACATGAGGGCCGATCACATTAGCTGAAGGCATTCAACCTGAAATAAGATAAGCCCAATCAGACTAAGAGTGAGCACTCCAAAACTTACGTTAATAAACTTTGGAGAGAGAAATTTTAGAGAGAGAAGGTTTTAAAGATTCATTACCCGGTGCCTTTGTGATTTAAGCTATTTATAATGTATGCCTAGAGGTAGGTTACTTAATTAGGCACTCGAGTTCTTGTGATGGATAGCCTGACGTAGCAGGTAAACTAACTTATCTGACATATAATGTGTGTGTCAGGGGATTTCATAAGCCAATGCACCATCAGGTTGGTCTGACATGACAATAAATGTGATGCGATGTAGTCTTGTCAATTCCATTGGATTGCTTTTGAGCTTACTAGAATGGACCCTGGCTTTTTATGATAATGAGCCTTAGATTGAGAGACATGAGGCCCAACATGATTATGGGTATTATCACTTATCTTACCAAACAAGTCAATATGTATTTAACTACTTAATTTTGGATGTTATGGACTTGCTTTACTAAAGTTGCAATAAGTTCTATATGATTTGAGAATTTTATTTGAACTTAAACAAGGAATTGTATATGCTCCGTTAAAGAAGTAAATTTTTAAGTTTTTTGCATCACAAATACCTATTTTATTAGTAGAATTTGATTGGATGATTTTGGTGTGCCATATTGATCGAATATTGAAGTAAAATCTTTAAAATATTCCTAAGTTAGCTTTATGTTTGTTTCATTGGATCATTTATAGTAAACTTGGCCATGGCAGGACATAACTTTATTTTTAATTTTTTTCCTTGTTTAAGCTTGAACCAATTTAGATTAGGTGCAGATTGTACTCATATTAATATATGACCTTTTTAAAAAAATATATTTAAAGTGAAAAATAATTTTAATTTAAGGGAGAAAATATTTTTCACAATATCGGGGGAGAAAATATTCTACCATTTTGTAAGGGACAATGCCTTGCAAATTTAGTGAGGGAAAGTTTCCTCACTAATTTTCTACATAATTTATGAATTTAATAAGGGACAATCCCTCTCAATATCGAGGAAGGAATTTTTCATAATTTTATAAGGATAAATCTATTGCAAAATTGGTAAGAAAAGTTACGCTCACTACTTTTCGATATAGTACATAATTTTAGCAAGGGACAATAATGATAGAGGATATGGTTGAGATAGGATATGTTTTGTTTATATTTGAATGTCACTTACCATAGGATTAGTCTCCTATTACTTCTCCTGTTATTACATGTACAACTGTTGTATATTGGCATATATATATATATATGCCCTTTCTATACTGTTCATGTTAAGAGAAATCCTAATTCTACATGGTATTAAAGCCACTCATGTCTTAACAACCAAATTCACCCCTGTTTTCATTGTTTTTCTTTATTATGTCCAATAGCTTAGCTACAAATGAAATCTCTATGGTGGCTGGAGCCACGATGATAGCAACCCAGCAAACAACAATGGTAGGATCGCTTCCTTCACATCCTTCGCCTTTATTTGCTCTTAATTTTTCCAATCAAATATCCTTTAAATTCACTCCATCAAATTCCATCCTTTGAAAAGCTCCGTTGATCCCTATGTTAACAGGGTATGATCTTGAAGGCAATATTGATAACAACAACTGTAAGGATCCAACTTTGGCCCTAGAAAGATTCATAAGAATTAATATCACATTAAGGCCTAATTAAGATTAATTAGATTGAAGTATTATAAGTTAAGACAATGTTAATTGTTGTTTTAAGCAATAGAGGGTAAAATAGTTATTTTTTTCATGTGCATAATTGAAATAAAAATATAGTTAAGTGGTCAATTGAGATACAAGTGTGATTTTATGGTTAATTATAATAAAAGAAAAGAATGTTGGGATGAAATTAAAGGAAAGAAAGTTAGAATGGGTTAAAATTGAAACAAAGAAGTTAAGTGTGGTAAATATTTAACATGTAAAAAGATTAGGGGGTTTAAAGAACTTTAACCATCTTATTTTATTACAAGAACTTGCATGTAAGAGAGAATACATTTATCTTGGTTCTTGAGATAAGGAGAACAAAAATGACAAAGAAAAATAAGAAGAAATCATTCTCTCTATTGGATATTTAATTTTTCACTTCTCTCTCTCTTTTTTTTTCTTAAAAATCTATCAATCTCTCTTTTTTCTATTGAAGATTTTTGTTTCTTCACTCTTTGGTTCACTTTTGAGTTATTGCAAGTTTGCATGAGACGATTTTTGATGAGGACTTTTCAAGAAATGCCATAGCAAGGAAAGAAGAAGAAGAAGAAGAAGAAGAAGTCAACAGAAAAAAAGTCTTGATGAAAAGTTTAATGTTGCATGAAAGGTTTGAGAATTCATCTTATTTTTCATATGATTTTAATGTGTAAAAATGTTGATAAAATGTATAATAGGTGTAATTTAAGTTGGTGATACAGTTATAAAGATGGGATTTAAGGATTTATACATTGCATGCGTGCATTTGATGAAGACTAAAGAAGTAAAAATTTGTATTGGTTCACTAGGAATCGGTTTTTATATTTTGAGCATATCTCGAGTTTCATAACTTTTATTTGGGTAATTTTAGGTGGTAATTATAGCTAAGGCATGTACCTACAATTTTGTAGAAGAAACATAACGTTGATTCTGTTTCTTGATAGTCTTAATTTTAACTTGAAGTTCAAAATGAATTGCTATCTAGTTATAGTGGGTAGGTTGTAGTTTTTTGGATATAATTTTTGATAAAGAAGTATAGTTCCTATGAGAAAATATTCTAGACAAACTAGACCTATAGGGGTACAATTTTTGTGAAGGAATGTTGGTTTAATTATGTACCCATTTTCTAATAAGAAATTTCTAAGTTGTAACAAAAATTGGTTATGGTATTGTTAACTGTTGCCTAGTATAAATGAATAGGTTATAGTATTTTGGACATAATTCATGGTAGAGAGGTCAAAATGCTATGAGACAAAATTTTGAGTAAACTAGACACATAGGAGCACAACTTTGATGAATAAATTTTAGTCAAATTCTATAATGTCCGCTCTTATCACCTTTTTTATTTGCTTATTATTTCGTTAAATTGCTTGTACAAAACTCAATTAAATTACTCATGAATGATCCACACTTCTTAGGGCATATAAATACAATTACATATATATACACTAATTCAATAAGCTTAATAAACATTTACTATTATACGAGTTTTATACCAGTCCCAAAATTTCATTATGTAATTACAAAATTTGGTTATATACCAAAATCTTCCTCAAGCTCTAACTCTTGTGGCCTACAGATGTTGCCCAGACATGCAACTCTCTACTTACACTTATAAAACTACATGGGAAAACACCCATGCTGAGCAATAGCTCAATGGGGAATAAAAACAATACAATCCACCAAGAAATATAACATCTTAGCATGCAAAGACTAACACACTGTCTTATTGCAATACATATAAACATTGAATAGTAATATACTTTCTATTTAATGACATTAACACTTTAATAATAAAACAAATATGTTAGCATTACCATAGAACACTTAGAACCTTTACACTTTTATCATTTATCAATATATATGTCAACTCAAATCACTTTTATTGCCTGAATTCCCATTAATGGTGGATAACGGGTAAAACACGTGACACTAACAAGCAGTATCATACAGGAGAGACATAACAGTCTCGAATCAGGCGACATTGATGACTAGTATCGTACAGACGAGATATAGTAGTCTCAAATCAAGCGACACCCTTAATATCATATCACTAGGCAACTGCAATACTATCCCCTTATTAGGCATGCCTATCTATCCACTACTTTGTGAAATTCATGCCTTAATAAGTCACTAATCATTCAAGAATATCGCATTGGATAAATTTAAAAATCATGGTATCAATACAATCAATATAACATGAAATCATTCATTTAGTTGCATATAACATTGCTAATATACTATTTATGTTCATTTATATTCATTATGTTTTACACTCATTTTATGTCACTTATTACTTTTATTTTTTTTACACTTAAAACACCTTAAAAGTGTTTAGGAAGGTATAGATGTGCTTTGGCATCAATTTAGGATCTTAAAATCAAGTTTAGAAAAAGGTAGGGAAGGGTTATGGTCATTAGCTTATACCTATTGACCATGACATAAGTGCCATTCGGTTATGTATTGATTATGGACTATCTCACGGTCAGTATTAAAAGAGTGTTGATCGTGACCTATGTTACGAAAAGGGGGTCAAGGTCATTAGGTAATACCTGTTGACTATAACATAGGTTCCATTTTGGTTTTGGACATAAATTTAGCTATGTTACGGTCATTAGGTTTTACCTGCTGACTGTGAGGTCCATTCTGCCCAAAGGCAGATTTCTAGTTTCAACTTGTATGTCATTTGTGACTTAGTAAACGATATTTTCAGGGAAAATGGTCTTTTATAAAGTTGTTCCATTATGTATCTATTTTACAAAAAATGAAAAATCACTCAATTCTAAGATCTAAATCTCAAGATAACCCTAAACATTACATACTATTCCAAATGACAAACAACAAAGGTCTGTCAACTTCAAGCTAAATTTTGAACACCTTAGAGGCAGATTCAAGTTTTGGGATCTTCTACAAAGATGTATATCTATGTCTTATCTTTCATTTTCAACTAGAATAACCTCAATCAGACATCAATATAAGAAGTTATTCAATTTACACTGAAATTGGTTCACATGAACCCTAAGCAAACTCCACTTTTTCACTTTCCAAAGCATAAATGATCACTTTTCATAACACAACACAAAAATAATTATTTCCATCATCAATCAAAAAGAAAATATAACATATAAATCCACTTAAATCAAATAAATATAAGGATTAGAGAAGAAAACTCCCAAACCTTTAACAAGCTTCCCCCTTTTCTTCAATTTTCTTCTTCTTTCTCTTTGCCCTTGCTTGATTGTCCTTTAATATAGCATAAATTCACACATGTAAATAATAATTTAGTCTCTTGAATCTAAAGTAAGGAGAAGAGAAAGAGAGTTTTTATCTTATAATTTACTAACCACTAATTTCTCTTTCCTCTTATTGCTTGGTTAACTTTTTAGGATTTATATGAAATTTGTTTAAGGGAAAATAAAGGAGAGGAATGGCTGCCTTTAGCCCTTAAAGTGGTCGGCCATGCCTTTTAAGATAATCCCTTTTATCTTTTTCATCTTTCAAGATAAATCTAGGGAGACCAAGTGTTGCCTTCCTATTGGTCCACTTGGTTGTCCAAGGAAAATTTCACTTAGCTCCTTAATTCTCTTCAATTTGCTATATCTTCCCCTAAACTTTCTCTTTCGCTTTTCAATTGAAAACCTAATTAATATTTTTCTCTAATTAAACACATGTATAACTTCTTTTGAAAGGATCATATTGGCCCTAGTCTTTCAAAATAATTCCCTTTAGGTCCCACTCACAATGCATTAGCTAACCAGACCTATATTGGTCATAATATCATTTAAACATACATACATTCTTTTGGGGTAAATGTTGGGGCCTTATGAATTCTATACCTATTTTATTCCATAAATTTTTAAAATAGTGACAATATTGGTTGTCCTTATTAACAAAATATGTTTTTGAATTTAGTAGACCTAACAGGAGTATTTTGTTTATAACTTGAGCTTTAGAACAAAAAATTAAATAATTCTAGTTATTTTGTAAAATAGACTCTCATATCTAATTTTTATATGAAAAAATTGAATTTTAATTCTATATCTAAGTTGGTCATATGTTGGCTTAAAATTGGATATACCTGCTGCCTTGTTAGTGGAAACAGCTTGTAGTGTTTCTTAATTGTCTCATGATTTAGAAATGATAATGAGTTGATTTTTGATGTTCTATAAACTAAAAATCCAATAGAATATGTTTGTAGAAGATCGGTTTTCCTAAAAATGTTATTTTATACGTTTAAACTAGTGTTCAATTTAGTCACTAAAATATGCCAATGGAATTTTTTGGGCAGAATGTAAGTGATTGATGTTAGAGTGATTTAATGAGGAGAATTGATTATGCCTTATTTTATAAATTTAAAAAAGAATCCTAACTCTATAGTGTATTATGAAACAAAAAATAACATGTTTAAATAACCCTTGATTATCTGTATGAAATAGTTTATAAATGCTTGAATACCTTCACCTTCATGTATTAACATGACTAATATAATATAATGTGAAAGTATTTATATGCCAAATGATTATACACTTATAAATGTACATGATTAATATTAATTTCATGAATTTACTAGCATACTCTGGTATGAAATGTCAACCTTATATGTACAAAAGATGTAATGAGATAAAGAGACTTGCTGCCTGCATTGTGTTTGGGATGTGGATAGATAGGCATGCCTATAAGGGTAACCTGGAGCTGCAATAGTATAGTTTCGACCCTCTTTGGCTCATAAATTATCCCGTTTGGATCATAAACAGTCCCGTTTGGGCTATACCTGATCCCATTTGGGTTCGCTTGACCGATTTAGAGTATAGTTTTGACCCCGTTTAGGTCCACCATACAGTTTCGTTCCCGTAAGAGGCTACAATTTATTACCTTCAGGTATCTTATTCATACCTTTGGGTTCTACCATATAACCCATTATCTACTTTTGTAGAAAAGTGCATGCTCAATTCAAAGTATAGAAAGTATCATGAAAAATTAAAGATAATGGCATTTAATATCCTTCACTTTATCTTCATATTATCTTTATATAAAACTCTATATTGCATATGGAAAACATGATACTAAAGGAGGTTACATTTTATATATGTATAATTACAGCATATAGTATTGCATGTACATACTTGAATTATAAACTATATGCATAATGAACTTGTGTATCATTAATGCCTAGTCAATAATTATATTGGTGAAAATATGCTTCCTTATAGATATATGTTACTTGCTTGAGGTTGTTATATGAATTGACTGACTATTTGTATATGAAAGTTATGAAATTTTTGATGTAAGTTCATAGTGTTTCCCATACCTAGGAACACAAGATATATGTATATGTAATTATGCTTGGTGATGCCTTTCAATAGTTGCTTTGGCTTATATTTTTTCCTTATAACTACTCATTTCTTACTTTCTATTGAGCAATGATGTGTAACATGTTGCATGTAAAAATAATCGATTTATGAACTTGTAATTGGTGAACTTAATATGATTTAAAGCTTGAGATAATAATAAAAATTTATAATCTAATGCATTAATATCATCTAAGTGCTCGAAAAAGTAGCATATTTTTTCACATGTTCAAGTTCTAAAAGTTCAAATAAAATCAAGAAGATAACCTGTAATAGTATCTAATCTAGTTTATCTATATCATATATCTCTCTCCATCTAGGTGCCTAAGGTGAGATAACATGTTATCAACTGTTGAACTGATAACCCACTGCTTGTATGAGTCAGAAGTGTTAAAGTCACAAGCATTAATCTCAAAAAGGGAGGTCCTCACAAGGAGATGGGTCAAATCCACTGATGATACTATTTTAAGAAATAAGTAGTAAAAATGCCACCTTAAAAACCCAATAAACTCCAAACAATGTCTTACTAATCCCCAAAATGATGAGCATAATGGGTAGTGACATAAAAGGTGGCCCGATGCAGTTTATATAGAGGAATACATCCAGAAGCTCCATCTCTAACCACAGAAGTGATAGGCAACCAGGTACATCTGAATGTGATGTCATGATTTATTAGATAGCCTAGCCAGTTGACTCTATCCTGAATTGTTAGAAATTTGTGTTGCAGCTGTCTGACTATGATGTGTCTTATGGGATAAACACCTAGAACTCTAGCTCAAATAGGGGACTTTGATAATAACTTTAACTTCTCATAAAGCCATACCTGAAAAAAAGTCACTAGGGTGAGTTGGATTCATCTTAGGCAAAAATAAGGTAAAGAGATACGTGAAAATCCAAAAGGATGTATGTTTCAATAAGAAAAGCTAGTATGAAAACCCATAAAGGACATACTATCTTCAAAAAAAGGACATACCTGAAGAAGCATTAGGCCGTCTGTGATAAAAGAAAAAGAGTTATGATGAACAACATCCAAGCCAATGATAGTCTCTGCTAGGATAAAAAAAAAGGTTGCATCCCCAAAATATGCCATCCAGAATTTTAAACAACTCATAATCCCCATTCATGGATCACCAGCACACATCAATAAACACCGAGTAAGGCAACAAAGTAATACCATGCTAAAATTTAAGGTCCGTACATCATCGAAGTGGGCCAATACATCGATCAGCAGCTTTAGTGATAATGTCCTTCCAAAAGCCAATAAACCCCTAGCCTCAAAAGAAAGGAAACCCAAGGCACAAGCCACCTCTCTAGGTTAGTTTAAAATAGGAAAAAGCAGATATGGCTGGGTACCGAGCTCAAACCTAGCATTGACCATCGCAGTAAATTCCTCTGGTAGAGGGCACAACTCCTGGTGAGTGAACCTGAATACATAGAGCCTCAAGTCCCAATATCAAGCAACAGTAAGAAGTAAATTCCTATCTAGAGAAACTCTCCTTAGAAACCTCAAAATCGAGTATAGAGCCAACAAAAAGTCTTCCTAGGTTTTTGAGTCATCCAATAACCAATGTAATTTTGAAAGCCTAGAAGTCATGATGATGGGAATTTTCAAATAGTCTAAGTACAAATATAATAGGAAAAATAAATGATTGAAAGGAAAATAACAATAAAAGAAAAAGAAAAAAAGAGGGAAGAAAAGTAAATACCTCGTAGAAGGTTCCTTGGAGAAGAGAGAAGTCAAAAGCACAAAGACCAAGAAATTTTAGGCCCTATTTATAAAAAAATGATGACAGACAGCCGTCACACGAAGAATGAGCCATGGGTAGCCCATCTATCACCTCTGAATGTGATGTCATCATCTATGAGATAGCCTAGCCAGTTGATTCCATCCCGAACTATTAGAAATTGGTGCTGCAGCTGTCTGACTATGATGTGTCTTATGGGAAAATACCTATAACTCTGGCTTAAAGAGGGGACTTTGATAATAAATTCAACTTTTCATGAAGCCATACCTGAAAAAAAAAGTCGCTGGGGCGAGTTGGATTCTTCTTAGGAAAAAATATTGTAAAGAGATACGTAAAAATCCGAAATGATGTATGTTTCAATAAGAAAAGCTAGTATGAAAACCCACAAAGGACATACTACCTTCAAATTAAGGATATACCTAAAGAAGCATTGGGTTGCCTGTGATAAAAGAAGAAGAGTTATGATGAATAGCATCCAAGCCAAAGATGGTCTCTGCTAGGATCAAAAGAAATAGGTTGCATCCCCAAAATATACCATCCATAATTCTAAACATCTCATAATTCCCAGTTATAGGATCACTAGCACACATTAATAAGCATTGAGCAAGGCAGTAAAGTAATACCACACTAAAATTTAAGGTGCGTACATCATCGAAGTGGGCCAATACATTGATCAACACCTCTAGTGATAATATCCTTCTAAAAGCCACTAAACCCCTAGCCTTAAAAGGAAGGACACCCAAGGCGCAAGCCACCTCTCTAGGTTAGCTTGAAATAGGAAAAAGCAGACATGGTTGGGTACCGAGCTCAAACTTGGCATCAACCATCGCAGTAAATTTCTCTGGTAGAGGGCACAACTCCTGGTGAGTGAACCTGAATACATGGAGCCTCAAGTCCCAATATCAAGCAGCAGTGAGAATTAAATTCCTATCTAGAGAAACTCTCCTTAGAAACCTCAGACTCGAGTATGGAGCCAATAAAAAGTCTTCCCAGGATTTTTAGTCATCCAATAGCTAATGTAATTTAGCAAGCTTAGAAGTCATGATGATGGGAATTTTCAAATAGTCTAAGTACAAATATAATAAAAAAAATAAATGATTGATAGGAAAATAACAGTAAAAGAAAAAGAAAAAAAAAGGGAAGAAAAGTAAATACCTGGTAGAAGGTTCATTGGAGAAGAGAGAATTTAAAAGCATAAAGACCAAGAAATTTTAGGCACTATTTATAAAAAGTGATGACGGACAGCCGTCACATGAAGAGTGAGCCACGGGTAGCCCGTCTATAACCTTTGAATGTGATGTCAGCAATTATCAGATAGCCTAGCCAGTTGACTCCATCTTGAACTGTTACAAATTGGTGATGCAGTTGTCTGACTATGATGTGTTTTATAAGATAAACAACTATAAGTCTGGCTCAAATAGGGGACTTTGATAATAACTCCAACTTCTCATGAAGCCATACCTGAAAAAAAGTCTTTGGGTGAGTTTGATTCATCTCAGGCAAAAATAAGGTAAAGAGATACGTAAAAATCCAAAAAGATGTATGTTTCAATAAAAAAAGCTAGTATGAAAACCCACAAAGGACATACTACCTTCAAAATAAGGGCATACCTGAAAATATATTAGGTTGCCTATGATAAAAGAAGAAGAGTTATGATGAACAGCATCCAAGACAATGATGGTCTCTGCTAGGATAAAAAAAAGGTTGCATCCCTAAAATATGCCATCCATAATTTTAAACAGCTCATAATCCCCATTCATGGGATCATTAGCATACATTAATAAGTACCAAGTAAGGCAGCAAAGTAATACCATGCTAAAATTTAAGGTCCGTACATCATCGAAGTGGGCCAATACATCAATCAACAGCTTTAGTGATAATGTCCTTCCAAAAGCCATTAAGCCCCTAGCCTCAGAAGAAAGGAAACCTAAGGCATGAGCCACCTCTCTAGGTTAGCTTAAAATAGGAAAAAGCAGACATGGATGGGTACCGAGCTCAAACCTGGCATTGACCATTGCAGAAAATTCCTCTAGTAAAGGGCACAACTCCTGGTGAGTGAACCTGAATACATAGAACCTCAAGTCCCAATATCAAGCAGCAGTAAGAAGTAAATTCCTATCTAGAGAAACTCTGCTTAGAAACCTCAAAATCGAGTATAGAGCCAACAAAAAGTCTTCATAGGATTTCGAGTCATCCAATAGCCAATGTAATTTTGCAAGCCTAAAAGTCATGATGATGGGGATTTTCAAATAGTCTAAGTATAAATATAATAGGAAAAATAAATGATTGAAAGGAAAATAACAGTAAAAGAAAAAGAAAAGAAGAGGGAAGAAAAGTAAATACCTCGTAGACGGTTCCTTGGAGAAGAGAGAAGTCAAAAGCACAAAGACCAAGAAATTTTAGGCCTTATTTATAAAAAATGATGACGGACAACCGTCACACAAAGAATGAGCCACGGGCAGCCCATCTATCACCTCTGAATGTGATGTCATTATCTATCAGATAGACTAGCCAGTTGACTCCATCCTGAACTGTTAGAAATTGGTGTTGTAGCTGTCTGACTATGATGTGTCTAATAGGATAAACACCTATAACTCTAGTTCAAAGAGGGGACTTTGATAATAACTTCAACTTCTCATTAAGCCATACCTGAAAAAAAAAGTCGCTAGGGTGAGTTGGGTTCATCTCAGGCAAAAATAAGGTAAATAGATACGTAAAATCCAAAAGGATGTATGTTTTAATAAGAAAAGCTAGTATGAAACCCACAAAGGACATACTACCTTCATAATAAGGACATACCTGAAGAAGCATTGGGCTGCCCTTGATAAAAGAAGAAGAGTTATGATGAACAACATCCAAACCAATGATGGTTTCTGTTAGGATCAAAAGAAATAGGTTGCATCCCCAAAATATGCCATCCGCAATTCTAAACAGCTCATAATCCCTAGTTATGGGATCACTAGCACACATCAATAAGCACCGAGCATGGCAGTAAAGTAATACCACGCTAAAATTTAAGGTGCGTACATCATCGAAGTGGGCCAATACATCGATCAGCGGCTCTAGTGATAATGTCCTTCTAAAAGCCGCTAAACCCCTAGCCATAGAAGGAAGGACACCCAAGGCATGGGCCAGCTCTCTAGGTTAGCTTAAAATATGAAAAAGCAGACATGGCTGGGTACCGAACTCAAACCTAGCATCGACTATCATAGTAAATTCCTCTAGTAGAGTGCACAACTCCTGGTGAGTGAACCTGAATACGTAGAGCCTTGAGTCCCAATATCAAGCAGTAGTGAGAAGTAAATTCATATCTAGAGAAACTCTCTATAGAAACCTCAGACACGAGTATAGAGCCAACAAAAAGTCTTTCCAGGATTCTGAGTCATCCAATAGCCAATGTAATTTTGCAAACCTAGAAGTCATGATGATGGAAATTTTCAAATAGTCTAAGTACAAATATAATAGGAAAAATAAATGATTGAAAGCAAAATAACAGTAAAAGAAAAAGAAAAAAAAGGGAAGAAATGTAAATACCTAGTAGAAGGATCCATGAAGAAGTGAGAAGTCAAAAGCATAAAGACCAAGAAAGTTTAGATACTATTTATAAAAAATGATGACGGACAGCCGTCACACGAAGAGTGAGCCACAAGTAGCCTGTCTATCACCTCTGGAAAGCCAAAATGCATTTTTTTGAATGGCCTATACATTGTACATATATTGTGTTGCATTTTCTCTTGTTTTGCAGGAAAATTCAGAGGTTTTCAGGATAAAGCAAATAATTTTGGAAGACTTTGGACGCACAAATGTCAAGAAATTTCAAAGAAGAACAATAAATTTCAGGGAGTATTTTTAACTCCCAGTAAATATGTACAAATGAATAACCTATGTAAATATAATAGCTTAGTGTGCAAATAATGTAAATAATAATAGTAATAATTGAGTAACGTATGTAATGATTGAATAAATATGTAAATAGTGGTAAATAAAGGGGTCTCTATGTAAATAATATAAGTAAAATTGGAAATAAAGGATTAAAAATTGAAAAAGAAACAAAAAAAGGGTAGAATTGTAATTTCCTTGTGAGGGACAGGATGTCCAGGATGCCCATCCATCACTAGTCCCGTCCTTCACTCAAAAACTTGAATATAAAGCCTTTTCTTCATTTTTTTTGGTAACCTCCATTTTTTTTTCAATTTCAAGCTTTTTCTTGCTTTTCTTCTTTGTTTTTCATCTGTTTTTCGAGCCGTCTGCACCTATTGCATCTTGGGAGCGAGATGCACTTCAGGGAGCGATCCATCTCTTCTATACTTTATTCTTTTCTTTTTTCATCCTTCATAAGTAAGTATTTTTTATTTATTTACCTTTTTATTTATTATTATTATTATTATTATTTATTTAGTTTTGTCTATTTCTATATCTCTTTAGACCTTACCAATAAGGTAGTTTATGTGTATATCCTATCTTGTAGCTTAAAATTACATAATACCTTTAGGATAGTAGTGTAAGCTATAAAAACCTTTTTGCATGACACTATAGATAAAAAGAAGCCTTATATATGAGCACTTAAATCTGTACAAACCTTTTATATGAGCATGTAAGTCTATAACTTTTCTTTTTGATGAGTAATTTAGGCAACCTTTATTTATTATGCATCCTTAAAAGCATGTTGTAGTAAGAATTGCAATTGCTAATAAATCTAAATAAGTTTAATTTCTTTTGTCAATAGCTTAGATTGGGTTCTTGGTACCCATGATGGCCTATCTGCTGTTGAAATTGTCTTTTTATGCAGTAGGTAGTCATATTCCTAGCCAAAATGCTATCAAAATTTCATAAAAAATTATCGTAAAGCGTGCAATATGTATTAAGCCTATTTTATCATGCATGATTGCTAGAGTGCTTGATAATGGGTTTAGGGTAATGTGTATTATATTGTAGCACTTAATGTGCATTTCTATGCAAGTTAGTTATTGATATTTAAACCAATATGCTATTGAAATTCTTGTAAATTCCAATATATTAGCTTGTTTGTGACTCAAGTTAACCATGAACACTAACATGTAACCTTTTTATTGTAGGATGCCTTATAGAACCTCACGCATAAACCCACCTTAGCCTACACCCACTTATATGAAACTTGCATAGGCTACTAGGTACTAAGCTTTGTTGTGGGTTCAGTTCAGGCCAAGCTGGTTCATGTCCAGGTATTTCTTACAAGATTTTAGGTTGTTAGAGGAGGTCGAAAGACTTCTATCTAGGGCAAGATGGATAGAGTTTTTTGCCCCAGCCATAGGACCTACCCAAATGTCACTAGAGAGGTACTAGCCACCTTACAATATGGTGGCTACTCAAGGTCAGACGCACAGGAGGGAGTCGTCCAATTTTGGGCACTGGGCATACATTATAGCATTACAAGCCATAAGTTTGCTTAGGCTATGGGTTTCTCAATTGGGTTAGATATAGTTACACCACCTAAGCTAATGGATTGGGATAGATAGAGAACAATGACACTATCGAGGGCCATATACCAATCCGATATGGTGAAGAGCATGATGCTGGCCACCCAAGTTTATAGGTATATTCAGAGGGTCTTGTCTACCTCTTACTTGGGATGCATGGAGAGCCCAAGGTCGATTAACTCCACATATGTTAGCAGCTTATAGGGTATGTAGGAGGGAAGATGTGCAAACATTACCCACGAAATCATTGCCTCACTAGTTAAGGTGTCTACATAGTCGACCACACAAATTTATGTCGGAGGCATCATCACTCCCCTACGAGTATCACTGGGAGCATATGAAAGCAGGTTCAATGGCCTAGTTTTAGAGAGTGTACATATCAATTCATAAGCAGCACTTACCATAAAGATGGTGGAGACTATCGATTGTTGAGAAGGGGAGTACAGTCTGCTGACTGTCCTAGAGACCAGACAAAGGTACAGCCTTAACCCTATAGTACCAGGTGCACCTATCAAGGAGGATGAGCAGGATTAACCACCACAGAGGCAATGATAGCTCTACAGGCACCCCCAGTACATCCACCATTAGCCAGATAACTAAGCAGATTAGGTGCATGAGCCATAGAGGGTAGGGGAAGATTCAGATTACAAGTTTGACATGCATATGGATCTGTAAGACCTCCTAAATGGATCACCACAAATGCCGATACATCTTAGATCACCCATCAAGTGCTAGAAGTCTCTATTTAGGAAGATGGGGAGGTTCTCACCCTATGGGCATCCCAAAGCCTTTACATCGATAGCACCTTTGCCATCTATTCCACCATCACCAGCATGCCTAAAGGCATCATTTGTTATACCATCAACAAAATTTTCCTTAACTCTTCTATCTGATGACATCTTTAAAAGGTTATCAGTGCTAATAGATGCCAGCAGATGTCAGGATCAAACACTACAGATGATACTTACAGTAGTGTAATCTGTTCAGATATTGCCAGCAACTGTAAAAGCTTTGTAGATAGAGGTATAGGGCCTCAAAGCTGATATGGTAGCTATGGGCTAGACATTCGATGACTTTTTATAGGTAGTGCATGACTCTCTCACTCAAATTAGAGAGCAAAATGATCATATTGAGGGAGAGTTCCCTAGGGGCAAGTAGGACTTAGTAAAGACAGATGAGCATCTAAGGAGGTACATTAAGTACTTAAACGACAACCTAATAAGGTATCTCGAGGAGCACTTTAGAGTGGTCATAGAGGTAGGTTAGAGGTCAGAGTGGCTAGCTGATTACTTAGTTTCCAATTCAGATTCAGGCCAGATGATGATCAACTACCTCCAACACCACAAGTCAGGGCACCTACTAGGCCTCCTAGGCCACCAACTCTCAGACCTCCATCAGGGCCAACCTATAATAGAGCACCAAGACCAGGGCCTTCACAGTAGATCTATTATTTTTGTATTCATGGAGTTTTGAAACATTGTTTGAATGTTCTTGATGTATATAAAAAATAAAACTTGTACTTGATTTATATGTTTATCTCATATTATATTCCATTTTTTTAATACTTATCATGCTCACTATGCTTGTAAATAAAAGAAAAGATGCATAAAATTAACAAGAAGACCTGTAATTAATAAACCATGACCAAATAAAGTAATGGACATAAGAAATAAAGAATCAGGAAAAACAAAAATAACAAATTCAATAAATAATAGCACTAAAAGTAAATCATTATCATAAGTACCACTTAAAAACCCCCATCAAGGGACATATGTCCACAACTAGAGAAAATGAAAAAAACCAATCCTAGTTACAAGAAGTTGCTTAAACAGGTTGAAATAAAAGAAAGACACAACCAAAGAAAGTATGGATATTTTCAAATTCTAAAATGGTACTACACTTAATTTTGCTTGAGTGTGTACATTTATTGTGCATTATACATGTCTTTGATATCAAGTCTAAGTGGGCAGGGCCATCTCATAGACCCTTCACCATAGGCCACCATGTAAAGCATAGATTAACATAGGATTAGAATGGTATATTACCGAAGCCAGAGCTATATAATGGTCAGAATGCCATTGTAGAAATTAATGTTCATTTGGACAGTGATCCATATTCTCCAAAAGGCATGGGAATGCTTCAATTTGAACATATGAGAAGTCACAAGACCAATGTTGACAACAAAGAACTATTAGACAAAAGGTAAAATCTTGATGATAGTATAAATTTAAGGAAGACACAGGGCAAAGCCAGAGGTGTTGACAGCCTTGATGATGATGGTTTTTCTTACATTGGTACCAATTTGCAGAGTGGTGACATAGTCATGGGAAAGTGTACAGAATCTGGCAACATCTTAGTGATTCCTCATAGATGCATATTTATAGAAAATTCCTCAGATGGAACATATCTCCAGGGGGTAATCATACCCACATCTCAGTGACTCCTTACATATGCATATTTACCAAAAATTCCTTAGATAGAATATATCCCTAGGGGATAACCATACCTATATCTTAGTGACTTCTTATAGATGCTTATTTACCAGAAATATCCCCAGTGGAATGTTACTTCAAGAGGGGATAATAAGCCCACCAGAAGAATCAACCAATAAAAAGGCCAATCTATAGTTGACACTAACCAAATCTTACTCAAATCTAATTTAATTTTGCAAGACAAACACAGGCATTACCCAGATCCAATCAAGTCATCTCGATTTTGCATGCCCTAAGCGCTAATCAATATGCATTCAAACAACCTAATTTTGCATGCTGCAGGAGTTAATTAGTTCCAATCAAGTCATCCTGATTTTGCATGCCCCAGGCGTTAATCAAACAGTTAATCCAGGGTTAATACATCGATAAACTGATGTTAACTATCCAAACTAGGATTAACACATTAACTAACTAATGTTAACTATCGAAACTAGGGTTAATGCATCGACAAGCTGATGATAACTACCTAACCATGAGATTTCATGCCTCAGGTATATGTCTTTTTACTTTTACTCTAAATTTTGGCTCACTTTGGCACTAGTGCACCAGCTCCCTAAAATTGGGTGTAGCTATAGAAATCGTGATCCGAGGTATCCTAGTTTAGGGTTAATTGATGATGAGTAAATAGTATATTACTGATAACAGGCTCGAATCTCAAATCTTTGATTATGAATTTCTCATATTTGCTCAAAAATATTTATAATTTTCCAAGTATTTTCAATTGTTTTAGTAAATGATATATAAAAACCTTAATTTAGGCCTTCAATGGTGTCAAACACCCATTTGTCACCTAAGGGGCACCGGTCTATGGCTCTCTCTCTCCTGTATAGACTAAATTAGGGCTATTTTAAGAATTCAAGGATTTTAGGTTAAGGGATGGCCACCTCTCCTTTTATGGCTCGAAATTCCAAAATTTCCATATTTTTGGAATTCAAAAGAAGAAAGATATATTTCAAATGGATTTTTTCTAGATTTTCATAGAATTTTCATCTAGATTTTGAAAGTTAGAGTTGGAATCCAAATCCAACTCTAACCTGAGTATAAAACCTAAAATTCTGAAGGGGGAGGAATCATTATTTATAGAGAACAAAACTTTAGGGAAGAAGAAAAGTCAATTTTCTTTCTCTCTAAGTGCTTGTTCTAACAATCTATTTGATTAAAACACACAAACACAAATGATTTTCATTGATTTTTCTAAAAATAAAGGACATAAATCAAAGTAGAGATATGGATTATAAGGATTTCAAAGTTAAAATATCTCCTAAGGGTAATATTCTAGGCTCTCTCTACATCATTTTCTCTATCTAGAATTGTCACACATGAATCATACAAAATTTATTTAAAAAATTGTGTTTAAATGTTACATTTAATCTATTTACATGCTTAAATGTGGTATAAGATAAATCTAAATTGAATGGGTATATTAATGGTGTGTTTGGGTTAAGATTCCTCCATTGTTGTATTCTCAAACTTTTATTTGCTATTCTATAAATTTATATTTAATATGTTTTTATAGTATTTTATTTATGATTCAATGTTAAAACATTGTTTTAATATGGTTTAGGGCTTGATAATTGCATGATTTGGGTTAAAATATGTTTTGGTCCTAAAATTCTGCATTATGTTCTATCCGGTGGTGAAAAACGAGAAGAAGACCTGATGGCTGCCCATCTATCAAAGAGACAGATAGGACATCACAGGCCTTCATCTCTTCCCTTCCCTTCCCTTGCCCTAAGTGTGGTTGTCCATCACCTATTTGGGGCAACGGTGGATGATTTTTAAGTATTTTTCATGTATTTTACGTGTTTCATGTCATTTATTTTATCTCTATAATATTTATGTATTATTTTGCATGTTTTATCCCTATATATAATTTAATTCTGTATTGCGAAATTAATTGAATAATTATATTTGTCACATTTGTAAAGTACTAATTTATTTGTCTTTTTTATGTTATTTTGTGAGCATATGCATTTTTGATCTTGGAGGATTTTTGTAAGGCATCTTGCCTTAGGAATCATACCCCCGGTTGATTGGTGGACTCTTATTCATTTTGGGTTACCTTATTTGGTTATATATTTTAGTACATATTTTGGCTATTATTTAGTTTCATTTTAATCATTTATTTACGTTTATTTATTTTGGATGTATTTTACTTCGCGGATGTAATATTTAGTAAAAAAGAAATTTTTTATGCATGCTTAAAAAAGGAAAAGGCATTTAAATTATTTTTATCTAATAAATTAGGTTTTCCTTCAAAACTTGGACCAATGTCCAATTTTCATCCAAAACCGAAACAAAAAAAAAATAACAAATGCTTTTGTAAATATGCATGAGTGAACTAATATTTCAGACCTAAATAAATACCTTGATTTATGCATGTAATTTATTTTTATTGTCAGATGATTTGCTCATGTAATAATTTAAATAGGATTTTATTTTGAGTATTTATTTGCTGCTTTCTTTGTTATGATTGGGATGTTTATTTAATTTTATCGCTTGCAACGTGTGAGAGAGGAGAGTGGATTAATTTTAAAACTTAATTGTAAAATAATACTTAACTAAGATGCCTAATAAGAGCGATATCCCAAATACCAATCTCTATTTGGGTATCAAAAGATCGAGATTTATTTTTCGATATTTTGTCGGGTGGTAACTCCATGACATTTACCTTTTTTGGGCCCATTAATAGACACCTTCATAGGTTAACTACCAACCATAAATTAGGCTTAATCTCTTTTTATGGTGAAGTGACCAATATATGATCAAGTGAGCCTCATCAAATCTCGGATCCTAAAAGCTAGCCTATGAAAAACCAATTAGAAACAAGCCTAACAACTCTGATGCACATCACACTTCCTAATCAAAGTTAGTGAAAAGCCATGTTTAATCTTCCCCCTTTTGGTAATTCTAAATCAGCTTTTGTTTCACCCCCTCAGTCTCTCACATCCTCAATCCTATTCCATTTATCAAAATTTCATTTGGATTCCTTACTGGATTAAATACAATATAGCAAGATGAGTAGCTGACTTTTCTTAAACTTTATGAATGGTGGTTTAGTTCCAAATACTATGGTGACTCCTCAATTACAACTAGTAGACATTGAGAACCTTAAAAGCCTTTTGCCTACTAGTATATCCCATTCCTCATTTGTTAATTCTTGACCTTTCCTAATTTTGGTCCACCCTCCCTTCAAAACATACTAGCCTTTGTGGCCTTCAATCGTAAATCTTTCAACTTGAGTAACTTTAAAGAATCACATCTTTGCCTGCCCCCTTTTAATCCTATTTTCCTTACCAACCCAAATTCACCTCTTTTTGAAAATCAAGTAGGCCATCCAAACAACCTCCACTACCCAATAGGCTTTCAAATTGATACCCATAATTTTGATAACTTTGAGAATTAATTGATTCAAAGATAAATAGAGGAAAATGGATAAAAAAGCAAAATCTTTTTATCTTTTGGACCTCAAGAAGCTTTTATGGATTTTAAAGAAGAAAGATAAAAAAGGATCTTTTCCCAAAAATTTACTCCAAATCTCATAACCTCTCATAAAGATCAAACTTTGCAAAATGGGTTAGTAGCAGACGAATCCATATCAAATGGTTGTATTCAAACAAGAAAAGTCACTCTTCTCAATCGTAAATTCTCTAGCTCTTTAGAGGATATTTGCTCGATGGAAGCTAACAAAGTTCTTGAAATAGTTGATCTTATGGGCATTAAAATCTGAAAGGGAATGGAGGAAAATTTCATTAACTCAATCATAATTTTGGAGAAATCTACTTTAAAAGCTTGGGATGAGTATGTGAATAAGAAAGCTCTAGGCATGGTCCGGATGGAACCCATTAATTGATTGGAGCCAGTTTTTCATGAGTTTTATTTCTTTATTTCTTATGTCATTACTTTTATGGAATGTTAAAGGCTTAAACATCGATATTAAGTGAAAGGTTATATATTCCATGATTAAAAAAAAGAAGTATAGGCATGGTGTTAATTCATGAAATAAAGATGCAATCTCCTTCCTTTTTAGAAGTGAGACGGTTATAGGGAAATTTGTGTCATGACTAGGTTTATCTTAGGTCATAGGGCAATAGCAATGGCTTAGTTATCTTTTAAATATTTGGTTTTTTCCATAAAGGTTTGTTTATGAAATGTGAGGGCTAGATTATAGTTAAAGGTAACTCATGCTTCTCTAACATTGAATTTCTTATTTGCTCTATTTATGCTCCTTCAAGTGATAACTTCCAAGCTTGTCTCTAGAGTCAAATCACAATACTTACCAAACTCAATTTGCCTTATATTTTTTCTGGAGATTAATGTTTTTTAATATGATAAGGAGAGGTATATATTGGGTATGAATAGAAAGGTTAAAGCTTTTAATTCTAATGGCCTTATTAACCTGCCTCTTGTTGGGAAACAATTTACTTAGGGAAACTCCATTTACAAAAGTAGATTAGATTGATTCTTAGTCAATGGTGCAATGCTTTCTTGTTTTGGTTTCTTAAAACAATTCTACTTAGCCAAAGGCCTATCTGATAACTGTCCTATCTTACTACCTTTTACCAAAAAAGATTGGGTCCTAAACCATTCCGATTTTTGTATTGGTGGCTTCAAGAACCTAGTTTTTTAGGCATGATTAAAGGGTTATGGTTTGAATTGGATATGATAGTGATGGTCACATTCAACATAAGTTTAAATTTTTAAAAGTTAAACCGGCAGATTGGAATAAATCCAATTTTAGTGTGGTAGAAAAGGCCACATAATAGCTTATAAAAGAATTTAAGATCATTAACGTTGAATTGAAAATAAAGACGTACACCTAGTGATCAAGAACTACATGTGGGAAAATGACACATCTTAAGTCTTTTGTGGAGCAAGTATAGGATCGGAGAATCCATCTAGCAGTAAAAATAAAGAATTAAATGTGAAAAAAATGGAGATAAAAATACCTAATTTTTTAACTTGTCTTTTTCTTTTAAATCTTTTGCTAAATGCATCAGCTAGCTTTAAACTTCAAAAAGATAACTTACGATAAATTCTCCAGTGAAAAAGGGATTTTTTTCCTTTTACAAAGACCTCTACAGAGAAAAATATGATTTCAGACCTCTTCTTCTATAATCTTTTTTCAAGAAGTTCTTTCAAAATTTAGCTAAAATTAAAAAGACCTTTCTTTATGTAGGAAATAAAGAAGGCAATAGAGCTTTAAGGGTTCAAAGGTCCAGAGTATAGATGGTTTTAATTTCAAGTTTATTAAGAAAACTTGGGGATTTTTAGATCAAGAAATTTTTAACATAGTGCACAAGTTTTTTGAATTGGATAAATTGCCAAAAGGGATTAATTCCTCCTTTATCACCCTAATACCAAAGTCAATAGGTGCCTTTAGAATAAAAGACTTCAGACCCATAAGTCTTATTGGCAGTCTTTATAAGATCGCCTTGAAAATATTAGCTTTAAGAATCAAAGATGTAATGGGGGAAGTAATTAATGAAGAGCAAAGTGCTTTTGTGCAAGGAAGGCAGATTTTAGATGGGGTTATAGTGACAAATGAGATCATCCGCTCTTTAGGAAATTTTAAAAAAAGGGGGCTTCTATTAAAAATTAATTTTCATAAGGCTTTCAACTCATTCTTTGACGGTCATCTCGATCTTGTGATGGAACATATAAACTTTGATGCAAAATGGAGATCTTAGATAAAAGAATGTATATTTATTGCTAGGGTCTCTATTCTTATTAATAGTAATCCTTTGAGAGAGATGCACTTATCTTATGGGGTTAAGCATGGTGACCTACTCTCTCATTTATTCTTGCTATGGAGGGGTTACCAATTAAGTATGATTAAGAAGGTGAATCAACTAAATATTTTTAAGGGATTAATTTCAACCTTACATGCTTCCTTAATTCTTAAATTTACACATCTTCAGTATGCTAATGACACTTTGATTTTTATCCAATATAAATTGGAGATGATTTTTGAATGCTAAAAGGATCTTAAGGCTTTTTGCTATAATTTATTGGCAACATATAAACTTCTTTAAAAGCTCCTTCAATAGGGTCAATATATCCCAAAACTCTTTAAAATCCTATGCCAACTTGATTAAATGCCGAATTTAGTGCCTCTTCTATACTGACTTAGGACTTCCAATATAAGCAAACTCTTATAGAAGAGAGATATAGAAACTAATTTTTGATAGAATTTCTTCAAAATTAATAGGTTGGAAAGGTAAGTTCTTATCTATAACAGGCAAGTTAATGTTTATTAAATCAAACTTATTCAGCCTACCTTTATATTATTTTTCTCTGTTTAAACTACTTACGGGTGTTCTAAAATCTATAACTAGCATCATGTTGGGTTTTGGCAATAAAACACAATAAAAATAAATAAAACCCATATAGGATTCATGCGATCCAATTGATTCAAATAAAAGTAAATCAGTTACCAACTTGTTGATGTGCAAAAACAGTTAACTAACACCTTAATTACGATCGATTCCACATTATTTGTACTAAAAACAAATAAGAACAAGTGTTGCTCCAAGAAATGACTACCCTCTATTGATATCCACACTTGAACGGAATAAATGGATCTGCAAGGGGTGTTAGCTCTTTTTTTCTGCCAGAGTTTTCCAAATAGATGCCTTTCTAAAATGATTAGGATTTTTTTAAAAAAAATACACATACACACACACACACATATATTCATTAATCCCAATGTTTAGAAAGAAAATTTAGGCATATATTATCTCTTATTCAAAATAAAAAATATTTTATTTCTTATTACAATAATAAGAGATATAATATTATCTTTAAAACTTATTTCAAATTCTATTTCTGACATTTTTAAAATTTGAAATGCTCAAATAAATCCTAATCCATTCATCAAGTTCTAAATGTGTGATCTAGTAGGTTGGTATTATTTTGGCAGTAGGCCCTATCTTATTATATGCCCACAAGCCATAAGTAGCCTCTAGAAGATATTATGACTATCCAAATAATACGAATATCAATTTTAACCTAACTAACAGAACATGTTATAATTCTTTTGTCACACGATATCTTGTTTAAATATAAGTCATGGTCCATGTCAAACTTATATTGTTTAAACATATAACTTCTCAATTACTAAGTAGATTGATAATATCAAATGATTCACCCTATGTTAATTTATTTGAGCATAGCCATGCATTTCTCAATCCTACTTATTAAGGGGTCCAATAGATATATCTTTCATAAGAGAGAAACAAATTCTATCTTGATTATTCACTATTCTTTATATAATTCTCTTTATGTCAGTACATAACATTTATGATTATCTGATTAAAGATAATGTTTGATTATGTCAAAACAAATATGATGTTCCTCATGTAGGAAATTGTGATAATTTTAGGTTTAAAGATTTGATAACATAACTATTATGAGATTACTTATGATAATAAATCGTACAGTGATCTCATAGCAGATTTATCAAACACATTATTTTCTAATAAGTACCTAGAAGTTTGATTTGTATCACCATATATAATCATCTAATAATTATCAATCAAATTCATACTAGTTTTAATTTATCGTTATTCCTTTAATGTTAAATGACTGGGGATGTTTTGAGATCCCAACATATACCTTAGGAGAATATACGTAAGTAACATAATTAGGGTATCAATGAAGTAGGGAATAGGATATAAAAGGTATTAATGAAAAAATCAGGGGTAATTTAGTAATTTAACCCTTAGGCATACATATATGCACATTTAAATGACCTAAAATATGGACTAAATTGAAATAAATAACAAATATAGGGAATGATTGGAAAGATAAATTTAATGAAAGAGCATTGTTAAACTTCTCCTAATGGCTACAAGTGGCCAATAGGAGAGTGCCACATGATGAATCTAAAAGGAAGAAGAAAAAGTGGATTTATAGAGAGGAAATGGTTCAACTGACCATATATGGCCCATTTCTAGCAATTTCTTCATCCATTTTCTATCATTCTCTCCACCTTATACTCCTTTCTAGTTTGGTGATTTATTTTGATAAGTTAGCAATTTTTTTTTATTTTAGTCGCTAAATATGCCGACGGTAGAAAAATAAAGACAAACAGTTGTTTTGTCGCTAAATTTAATTACAATGGAAATTCTTCAATTAGCAATGGATTCTGCTGTTGCTAATTCCCTATTTTTTTGTAGTGTATGCACATTAATGTTATGCATGCATAGTATTGTATTTAGACTTCAAGAGTATAAAAGAGAATGCTAAACTACAAATATGCATAGATGCATGTATATGGTTATTAAGGGTCAGGTATGTATGTGTATACTCATCGATGCTCATATTACATGAACGCAATGAGTAAAGTAACATAGAAAAAGAAGTAATGCATATGTATAAAACTTGATAGTGGATAGATAAGCATACCTATAGGGTAAAGTTTGCAGCTGCCTCTGTTTTAACCCCATTTGGGTCCTTAATTTTTCCTTATTTGGGATTTCTATCTTGACCCCACTTGGGTCCTCTGATTTGATATTTTTGCATATCCATGGGATTGATACCTTTGGATACCTAAATGATTGATAAATTTAAGTATCTATAGTACCCGTTATCCATGCCTATAGAGTTTAGGCAAGCATTTACAAGAATATGTGATTGAAAAAAAGATGTTAGATGATTGATTTTCCTACAATGACAAGTGATATGATGGTTACCTGATATGAACATGTTTAGTCATGTGTAAACTTTTGTTGTAAACAATGAAGGTATTGTTTTATCATTTATTAGTTGCTCATTATTATTGTTATTATTTGTTGTCATATTAATAACTATAGGAGATTATGTATTTGTATACTTGTATGTTTTGGTGACAACCGCTGTGAGTGGTTGTTCAAAATTTATTTTTCTCCACTAAGTTTTATGGATTAGCACGGATGTTTTATCCATATAGGTACCTTCAATAGGGTTTCTTAGGGACATGTTTTGCTTAAAGGAGGTTAACACAAGCATAAGGTCAAGATTTAGAGTGTTTTAAAGTATATACATTTTATTAATTTTTTTTGTATAAGTATCTAGCTATTGTAAAGTATATTGTAATGTAAATGTACTTAATAACTCTAGTTATATGTGATGTAATAATACTCATAGAGAATATGTAAATAATAATTGTAGATATGCAAAGTATACTATAATATAGTAAATGATATATATTTACGTATGGATGGATGTATATTGCAATGCACGAATGAATATGAAGGGATGATGGCATGTTTAGTAGGGTTAGCCTTATAGAGAAAGCATTACATATATTCAAAATAAAATTAAATAGCTATTCATAAACATTATTGATAAGATCAATTTATTGTTATGTTTTAATACATTTTGCTGGTGTTTTTAGTCTTTAATTTGGTTGTTTTTGTTCATTTTAGTTAAATTGGTCAAATTTAGGTTTAATTATTGAATTAATACTTTTTAATGCTTAATTGATTGAATTTTGGTTTTAATTTAGTTTAATATATTTTATATTTGTCATTTTATTATTTTAATCCTTTTGATTCTTAATTGTAGGTGAATGGTTAATCAAATAGAGCTATGTTTTGAGTGCAGAAGCTTGGAATTAAGAAGAAATAAAAGTCAAATTATTGGTTGCATGAGAGTAACACACAGTGGGCAAGTAATATTACCACACTTGTGTACTTATTTGGAAAAGTCAAAATTCATGTAAATAAATTCATTTTGTGCAGAATTAGTTCACACCCCTAGCAAAGAATATTGCCACCCCTATGTCTTTTAAGGAGAATAAAAGGAATTTTTGTAGAAATGTTCCACACTCCTAGCAATGTTTATTGTCACCCGTGTGACTTAAAGAAGAAATATTTCAATTTTTAGGTAGAATTATCATGCACACCTGCCAATCCTTCATTACCACTCATATGCATCATTCATCAGTTTCACCATTCAGTATAGAAGCTTTACACCTATCTGATACCCAAGCTTTTCACCTGTGTACCAAAATGTTAAGTTAAAGACTATGAATTACTTAAGAAGTTTGACAGTAGCCACAATCTTCACCAATATATAAAGTTGAAGTATTTCATTCATAGGGGATGATTCTTTAGATTAATTTAGGTTTTATCATCTTCATTTTAGATAATAGAGTTTAGGTTTTTCATCAACTTTTAGTTCAAATTTATTTTTTAATTTCAATTTTGTTTGTAAATACTTTAGATTAAATTAATTTAAATCTTTAATTTTGGATTTAAGGAATTTTTCAAGGTTAAAGAAGATAGAGCTTCACAATTTATCTTCTTTCTCATCAAAGGTGTTTCTAAACTCTAATTTTCTACATTCGATGATTAAGATAGAGCTTCACAATTTATCTTCTTTCTCATCAAAGGTGTTTCTAAATTCTAATTCTCTACATTTGATGATTGTATTCTTGATGATAGATTAGTTTTTCTTAATTAAGAGTTCTTGAATCATATTTTGTATTTGGATATTTGGGTTTAATGAATATTTCCATATTTTCTTATATTTTTTATTGTAATTTTTCTCAGCAACTTGATAATTGTTTGGCTTAACTTTGATTTTATTCAGAATGATGATTGAAGTTAGATTTGAATGATTTATTGAGTTGTATATGCTTTTTTTTCTTATGTTTTATGCATTTAGAGTCTTTAATGATTCCAAAATGGAGGTTGTGAACTCTCTATGTAGATTGCATTTGGTTCAAACTTGTTGAAAAATATATGAGTTTTTGATAAATGGCTCTAAAATGGGAATTTATCTTATACCTAGAATTTATAAACCTATGCTTAGGTTAATTGATAGATTGGCTCCAAAATGGAACGTCTGTTGATTATAATAGTGGCTCTAGAATGGGAACTTAAGTTTAGATGTGTTGTCTAGAATATCATGTTTATATTGCTTTACTCTTATCCATTTACATTTATGAGGATATAATTTTCTAAGCATTTATCTCATCTTTGTGTAATTTCTTTGATGAATTTTTTTATTTTTAATTGTTAATTGTTAATTTTTTAATTTCTTGCCTAGCTTAGAATTCCCTTTAATACAACTTTTGCAACATCTCAGATACCCGCTCAACCATAGATATTTAGCTTAGTAATCTTCTTTCCCTTGGGTTCAATATTCATGGATCTTTAATTATACTCGTTATATCATTAGCCGATCTAGTACACTTGCAAGACACTGATCAATTATTATAAAGTAATATGCCAATAATATATTAATATGAAGAAAATTTATTTTTATAAAATGAAATATGGCATTACATAAAGATCTAAATATTTGCCCTAGGGTATAACCACTAACAATCATGTGAAGATTTTTTTAGGGAGGTTCAATTGATGAAAAAAAACTTTGCAAAGCTAGTTGGAGCTTTGTGGAAAAACATTGGAAGCTAAGAGGCTTAAAGGCGAGTTCTTTCAGCACTAGATATTCTTACGTTATTTTCAAATGGCTTTAGATGTTGGATCCTTCGAATGATTCTTTGTGGCAAAAAAATATGACAAACAAATATTCACTGTGTATTTCAACAACTCTAAATTTTTTCAAAAATGATGGTCTTTCTACTATTTGGGAAATTATTATGAAAATATAGCACATCCAACCCTTGAAGAATGGTATTTATCTTGAGGTGGGTATAGGGGAAAAATGCTTATTTTGGCCTGACTCGTGGATTATGGATAAACCTTTAAAATTGAGGTATGCTTGGCTTTAATTTTTCTATCTCTCTTCATCTTGATGCTTTGATTATTGATTATGGGGACCAGGTTAATAGTCAATGATTTTAATCCTTTTAAGGGAAGAGAAACTTATAGGCTTGGGAAACTCTTTTGCTTTATGATCTTCTTGAGATGCTGTAATTTTTATATTTTTTTCTTTCTATAAATGACAAAAAAATATAGAGGCATAATACAAAAGGGAGTTTTCAGTGAAATTTGCTTATGCTAGTATCCATGTCTATTTTTCTTCCTCTCCTCCTGCTAATATCCCTTTTGAGTTAATTTAGAAGAATTTAGTGCTGCCTAATGTAAAATCGCTATTTGGTTGGCATTACTAGATAGGCTTGGCATAAAAGATTTTTTTGGCAAGCTTGGAATTATTTCTCATAATGACATGTGCTATTGTTTCTATGAAATTTGAGTGAATCGACTATATCTATATACAATGCTTGTTTTCTTCCTCTTTTTGGTACAGACTAACACACTAGTAGGACTTCTCTTTTATCTCCCTTTATCTTTTAAGGACTTTGTCATACATGGTATGGGATGCCCAAAGGTAGAGTTCAAAAAAATATCTGGTTAATTGTGTTCATGGCAACATTTTGGTCTAATTGGTTAGAAAGGAATGATTGTTGTTTTATCCATAAGTCATGTAATTTGGATTCTTTGTTTCATATGGTTTTAGCTAAAGCTAGTTTCTAGTTGGAGGCAAATAGAGGTATCAATTTCTCATTATCACATAATTTTATACTTTATGCTGATGGCATTAATAATTTACACACTATTCAAAATCTCATACCTCATCTTCATTGGATTCCCTCACCCACATCTATCCTTAAATTTAGTGATAGTTCTTTTTTAGGAAAATCGAGTCCCTCAGGTGATAGTGGAGCTCTAATAAATTGTAAAGATGAATTCTTATACTTGTTCTCATGCAGCATTAGGATTATGGATGCTAACCAAGCTAAACTATGAAAAGTCAAAAATGCATTAATTTTATCTTATGAGTTCTTATAGCATAGAAATTGTGAAGTCTATTTTAAGTTGGATTCTTTGAACTCATCTTTTGGCTATAAACAAATGTATGGGGAGGCCATGGAAGTTTGTTAGGATTTTAATAGAATTGATTACTTTGAAGGGTCTCTCTATGTAAGGTATCTTTTTTTCATAAGTTTAGAAAATATAATGTTGTTACAAAATGTTTTGCAAGGCAAGGGGTCATAAATTAAATGATTTTGTTATCTGGCTCTCTTAGTATCATGCTTGTACTACTTTTTATCAATAATATTTTCCTGGGTTATAAAAAAACTACCAATATACTTATTGAATTAGTTGTTTTTTTTTTTTAATTCTTGTAAATATATTTGTATCACTAATATAAAAAATAAATGATATTTTGGTAAAATGGTTTTACCCACTTGCTAAAAGAAAGTTAGAAATATAGTTGTATTTCTAAATAAAAAAAAAGAAAGATCTATAAAATTAGCTAGAAACTCTAATTTTAATTCTCCACCATTTATGTTTTACTATTTTATACACTAATTCTAAATTCTAATTATTTTAATTATGTGTTTTAAGAGTTCAATCACCATGTTAGAAACAGAAAAGTATATTAATGTTCTTGTTTAATTTTTTGAAAAATAAAATTTTATTTTAGAGTGTTATTATACAATAGTTAATTTATTATTGTAAATTAACGATTGTCTATATTTAAAAAAATAAGCACATTGTTAATTTTTTACAACAAAACAAAAAAAATTAGAAACAATTTGTAGATGTATTTTTTCATGGATTATAAATGAAAGAAAAATAATGAAAAGAATCTACGTTTTTATAATTTTTTTATGCACATGTCCTTTTCATGATAATATCTTTTACAAATTGACATATAATTTTAAATAGAAATATTATTAATAACACTCAATATTTTCTAAATGATTAAGCCATCATAAAAAAAGGCCCAACCTGGCAAAAAGCCCAGCATCTTAAAGCCATGCACGTGCACTACTAGATGTGCGCCAAAATCTATAGGATGGGACTGCTCGATCGGACAAGATAGACCTTATCCTATCAAAATCCCCTGACATATGCCAATGTCCCATTTGTTGCCTACCATGCATCACATCAAAATTTGCCTACTCTGACACTAAGATGGGCTTCTCAAGTGGCTCTTCTCACTCCCTATAAATACCAGTTCATTTACATTTTAAACATATATATAGACATTACATCATGCTTAACACTTTCTCTTTCTCTCTCTAAAAGTCTAAAACTGACTTAACCATTAGAGTGCTCATGGAAGCTTCGATCGGGCAAACCTTCTTTTTATAGGATTTTTATCTCATCTAGCTCGATCGGTTTTTACCTCTTATTCTCCTATCAACCTGACACGGTATAATTGCACTCTTCATACATAATTCTCCTTTTTACAAAATCTTAAAATTTATCATTTGGTATTTTTATTGAAAGGTTATGGTTGAGTTAAATATGCTTGATTCTTATATTATTAAGGTAAATATGGGCTTGCTACTAAGGTTTCATAAAAGAAGAGAAACCTTTGATAGGAATTGAAGAAATCCGAATTGATGAAAAACTGTAGGACTGAAGGAAGATAAAATGATTAATGATAGAACTAAAGAAGGATAAAATGTCACCTTCTGAAATTTCATGCATGGGTATGCTAAGCTCTATAGTTCTCCTATCAAAACAAATATGAAAAAAGATAGAAGCCTTATCTCTTTCATCCCTACCCATGAGTAAACCGGCTAGAAAGCTCACCGGCCCTAGCTTTGAGTGTTGATGTCTTTGCCTTATAGGACACTTGCTTTTCAAGCTCGAAAGATAAAGAGAAAATAGTTACTAGAATGAAAATTTCATCCATCTGGTGTAAAGAAAGATGTGGTTGGGCAAAGCTCTCCACTTTTTGAACTTCCCTCTACGGCAGATCAAGAATGTCCTAAACTTCATCTTTTTACTCACCAACTAAAGGATGTCAAACTAGAAAAAAAGGAAACCCAAGTTTGAAGGAGAACGAAATAGCATATGCTAAGTCTGAAGGAAAATGAAATGTTTTTCATTCAAGACATTGTACAATTGCTGCCTGAAACTTTTATAAATCCTTTCCCATAAAGTATATAAAGAGGGACAACAGGGCTACCTCCCTCTTCACTTTGGTAGCAGACACTGCGGGGAGGAAAGTATGGTGAAAGATGATGCACCTTATGCTTATCTCTTTATTCACCAACGCAGCTAGAGCACCATAGAAGGCTATAAAGCTGCATCGTATAGCTGTAAACACCTGATCAGTAGAGCTCCTAATAGGATCCATTGCACGAATCCAAAAAAGGTGTCAGATAGGAAAAGAGAAAATCTTATAGATAAAGGTGAAGAAGGCCCTAAGAATCCATTCCTTTACAAATCAGAGGCAGCCTCCTAAACACTAGTAACATAAAATAATAAGAGCAAAAGGAAAGTAAAATTATGCATGTTAAAGTATAAATAGTGTATAACATACATAATTAGCTAGATAGTAAATACAACATATAAATTCAAAATAGACAAAACTATAGAAAAGAAATAAAAATGAAAAGTATACATAGTTGTCTATCAACAAGCCATGTCTAAATTTAAAATCCTTCAGATTGACTGGGGAAAGAAGAATGAATAAGACAACTTTGGCAATCCCTCTCTAAATACAAGAATGTTTGAGTAATATCTTAATGTGTTCATAAGAAAAGGACAACATAGTTTTTCAAGCACCCAATAGCATAATCTATATATGCCTTTATTTTTCTATCTATCGAGGTTGGGATTTCAAATTTACTTTCACCATTTCTCTCAAGTTGCCATCATATCAAGTAAGATTTCTTCAATTTCCATATTAATAGAGAAATAAAAAGTATAATAGTAAAGTTTTTATTAAAGCCCTCTATATTTAACAATTTTATGTTTAGATTTACAAGCTTATCACTCAGGTGAGTTCCACAAAAAGAACAGAGAAGAAATAGCGAAGCTAACTAATTTACCAATGATAACACATAGTATAAGTTAACGAAAAATAAATTATATCCATGCAATATAAATTTATATTCACTTTTCACTACCCGATATATTATTTAAAACCAAAATTTTATCAAATTTACAAAACCATCCAAAGCCATAGATGAGAAACATTCTTCAAGATTCAAAGCAAGGCAATTTAACTTAACACCACGTATCTTTTGATAGCCATCTAGTTATTTCGTATAAAAAACCCAAGTTTCATTTTAGATCAATTTTGAAGGTCTCAATCATAAATGACACTCTAAAAAAAATTGCATTGGGCTTCTAACAAAATTTAAACAAAATAACTGGAAAAAGTAGAAGATAACAATTTAACATCATATGGGTTTTTACTTTTCTTTCCATTAAAATCAACCTTTTTTAGCACTCCAATTTTAACCTAATAATCTGTATTTAAAAAATTAAAATAAGGAATGCATGCATGTAGGAATGCCATTAACATCTATATGAGGCTTCTCATTCTTTTTCTCCTCTTTGACAATCCACTCACCTATTCCCACACATTAATCCATTGATGAATCTTTGGAAATTATTAGCTTCAAGAAAGCTTAAAATTCTCATTACCTTTTATTGTCATTGAAGAGTGGCTTAGTTTAATCAGCTCTGACTTTTGCTCCTCAATGGCATATCATCTTCAACTCTTTATCTGGGACTAGAATTTGCCAATTGAGTTATTGGGTATTGGAATAAATATAAAACGAAGACATAAGCTTGCTTTTTATTAAGATTTTAAAGGGATTTTCTGGAGAGACATGAAGGAAGGGGGAAGAATGAAGAAAAATCGGTAACAGAAGCAAAAAAAAAAATTAAAGTAAAAAACTGAGCTTTAACAAAGAAAAAGAATTTAAAAAAGAAAAAATATACCTTAATAAGGATGAGAAATAATGGCACTCATGGCAATTTTGCTTATGGAAATGGCTAATAAAGACTGCACTATCAAATAGAGCATTGGAGATAAAAAAAAAAGAGATGTAAGTTGTGTAGACAAACAGAGAAAGAGATAGGGTTTTACTGGAGAGAGATTAGAAATTTTCAATTACATCCTGCTAAAATCAATGTCCATCCTACACAAATAAAAATAAGTTTCCAGATATTAGCGAGAACAAGCTACTCTCGCTAAATTTTGGTTAGAAAAAATATTGTAGCTAATTTTTCATTAATTAATTAATTAGCTATTAACGACAACCTTACCATTGCTACTTTAGTATACTTTAGCGAGAACAATTGCAGTTGCAATTTAGCAAGAACTTTGTTGTCACTATGAATGGAACTAATATTATATTTTGCTAAATTAGTGATAACATTGTTGTCGCCAATTAGCTATAATACTGTTCTTATAACACCCTACTCTCTTCCATATATCCATAGATTATACAAAGATACTAGTCAAATATACACATATATCTGGTAATCCAAAATAAATTACTAATACAATAATAGTTGTATTGTATTTATTCTTCATTATATATTTTTCTTAGTTAATTTCATTTCTTTCCTTACTAAATAGAAAGTCACACATTAAATCCTTGTAATTTCCTTCTATTATATAAATCCATGATTTATTCTTAATATACTTATAATTTACTTTAAATACCTTTATCACTTATTCTTTCTAATTAATTTCTCATTTTTCTCGAAATTGACTTTTTCTTAATTTGACCAATTTTGATCACAGTTTTGACTGGATTAACTTTCGTTGGCCTTTAATTTAAATTAAATGCATAAATTGCAATTTGGATCCTAAAATTTTTCTCATGATGACGAATTACATTTTGGTCTTTACGATTTGTACTATTGACGATTTTATCCTTCTTAAATTGTCTATTAATTTAATTTCTTCAATTAACTCAGTTAACTTTATTTGTCTTTTATTTGATTTCCAATGTACAAATTACATTTCGATTCTTTGAATTTTTCAAAGATAATAAATTTACAATTTAGTCCCTTAACTTTTAACTAATTACTTTTTTGGCCCCCTTTTTATCATATTTAGCCAGTTTAATTTCATTATTCACTCTTTTACTTCAACTGGCCAATTACCCTTATTTTATTTAACACAAAATTATAGTTTTGCTCTTACTCATCACATTGGTTTCATTATCCACATTATTTATTATTTATTTACATTTATGGTATCCAAATAATCATAATTATTCTTTTATCTCGATTTCATACAAGATTATCATTTTGCCTCTAGTTTTGGACAACCACGAACTGGATAAATGAGACATAAATATGGTGTACTGGAGGGATCCCACATCTAGGTGTGACACCAAAGCCCCAGTACTGATACATATAATAAACCGGCTATCCAATCTCATATATCATAGTCATTTCTGACGACAGCTATCATATAAACTCATGGTGTCTCGCGAAATAAATTCCTATGGCTAGCCATACTATCTAAAGAACTGGATTTCTCACTGACACTAAGGGCATTATTAAATTTCCATTCCTTATCATACTTTTGCATTATTATTGTTCATTATTATTCTATTTTAGTCACATCATGCTCTCCACATAGTCAATTAATCTCATCAATCATGCATTCATCACATATATGCTCATTATCAGATAATTGTAATTAAACTATAAAAATTTACTCGTGTTTATCATTCGGGCATTGGTAGATTTTTCTTTTTACTTATGAATTGTTTCTCTTTTTAATTTCATATCATACAAAATTTTCTATCCATTGTTTATAGTCGTTTCATGGTGAAATAACTACACATAATAAATCCCAAATTTTATTAAATTTTTACATTATATAATTATAATATAATTAAGGTCCTTCCTCATTATAGTTTCACTCAGCTAACAATATTACATTTCTTATGCTTTATTTCATCTAGTTATTATTAATTGTTCAACTAAACATCATTTATACATCTTACACCCCATATATATATTAATTATAATATCTAATTCGATCATTAAGTAATCTAGTACTTTTAATTTGTTTTTCTCACATTACTTATATTCATCTTACAATAATTCACAACATTATTAATTTATATCAATTTATTTCACCCTTTTGTTCACTTAGATATGTAACTTACACAATTACATTACTAAATATATATATATATATATATATATATATATATATATATAATGCATATTATGTTACTAAGTTAATTTAACTCGAATTATTCTAATTATACGATGCTACAATAAATAATATATTTTATACGTAAAATACTATTTAATATCAATTCTTTACTTCATATATCATTATATACAATTCGGTAAACATATAATTTTTAACACTCACAAATCTCTTCTTACTTTATTTTATGCTATTTATATTTCTAATACCAAGGTGCATTTATATATATATATACACACATATATCAATTAATACTTAATTTATTTTAATGTCTTTTTGTTATCTTCATGAATATCATTATGTTTTATTTATAATTTCATACCCATATATTATCTTTAATTTAATTCCATCATAACACATATCTGTATCACTAAGATGTTATATTTTGCACTTAATTCATACTGAATCACCATATTTCATTTAAGACTTTCATGGGCATCATTAGGCATCAATTAGCTTCCCAACTAATTACTTAATTTCTTCTTCTATTCTCATCTATTTCATGGTATTTCACTATTTTCTATTATTAACTCAAATTATTTCTCATTAATTCCTAAATTTATATACTTAAATAATATAAAATTCACCATAAAATTTAAAATTAAATGAAATTAAGGGTAGTTTGTATTCACATACTTGTTAGCGTCGATTTCCGCATTTTGCTGCATTTTGTCATCCTTAAGCTCACCGAATCGGTCGTCGGAGCTCCGCTGAAAAATGAATCGAAGCTGTCCATTTGAAGATCCAGGCCCGAGGATTTCACGGTGGGTGGTCACGCACCTAACAGCCATCGGAGTTGGCCAAAATCTTACCCGAAAAGCTGATCGCCTCCTTGCTTCGATCTGTCGGTTACCAATCAGTGAAGGGCGGAGAAAGGTTCCGGAATAATCCCCTTTGCACTGGTGACTCGCCGATACCGTCAACTTCCTCAACCGCCAATAAAAACCACTGAAAAAAAGGGAGAAAGAGGAAGCCACGGTAGGGGGGAAAAGAACGAAGGAACCAATGCTCTGGATAGGGACGACGGCGAAGGAGACTGAAGGTGGCAGCAGTGCGACGGTCTGAGCCTCACAGGCATCATGGGCAGCGCCAATCAGGCAATGGGCCAGCTCTACCTCAGCCTCCCCTTCTCGTTCCTTTCCCTTTCTTCCTTTTTATTCTAACCACACACACATTAACTTTTTAAATCCCACTTTATATATATATATATAATTCTTAAAATATCTACCATTATTATTATTATCTATTTATATTAATTTTCATAATATATAATTTAATTAACAATTATTAAATTAAAATCGGAAACAATACTAACGTATATTAGATTCTTAATAATTAATCCTGGTAAACTGGTACCAAAAGGTTTTTTTCAATTCGAGTTTTGGGGCGTTACAGTTCTCACTAATTAGTGGCAATAATGTTCTCACTAATTTATCTACAACAATGTTCTTGCCAATTAGCAACACCAATGTTCTCGCTAATATAGTTATATGAATAAAAATAATATTCACCTCAATGCTAGTATATTTTACTAAATCAGCGACAACATATAGTTATCATCAATTAGCGATAACATTGTTGTCGCCAATTAGCTACAACACTGTTCTAGCTAATTAGCAATAACAATGTTTTAGCTAATTTAGCTATATTATTGTTCTCACTAATTAGCAATAATAATGCTCTTGCCAATTTAGCTATATGAATGGAATTAAAATTAGGGTATATTTTGCTAAATTAGAGACAACATCGTTCTCGCCAATTTAGCTACAACAATGTTCAAGCTAATTAGCGATAAAAATGTTCACGCCAAATCTGCTTTTATCATCGCAATTGTTTGTGCCAAAATTTTGGCATCTAATATTAGCAATAATAAGAATTTATTCTCATAAATTTGTCGCAATATTTGTTTTCCCACCAACTCTTCCAATATTTGTGATAAAATTCATTTTTTGTCATAATGTTATCGCTATATGGTGAATTTAGCAACAAATTTCATTATTCTTGCTAATTTATCACTATTCTACATTTTTTGCAGTGAAAAACCTACCAAATCAATATGAAAGATAAGGAATCACCGTCCTAAAATGTTCCCAATCTCATAGGTTTTGGGATTTATACCACTAAGTTGCAAGAAAGCCAGTAAAGGTAATTAATCCCGACCAAAAGATTGATGAGTCACTAATCTTCGATTGATGTATTCCCAATTAAGGATAGATTGCAAATCAAAATAGCGAACAAATCCCAATGAAAGGTTGATGTACAAAACATAAAATGTTTATGTGATCGATGTATATCCCAATTCTAAATATAATTCCAATTGAAAGATCGGTGAAAAAACATCATAATGAAAGGTTGATGTTTGAATCATAACCATTATTATTACAATGGTAAATGAATGGCCGTAAATGTAAAACTAATGCCTTCCCAGTCAATGAAATTGAGTATAGGCTCGAAAGGCTAAAAATGTCTCAATGGTTATTATGCAAGCCGATCAAAATGCGATTGTAAACTTACTTTATAGATAAGGTTATCTTCCCAAGATCATTTATCTCACTGATAAAAAAAGACATCATTTCCCAATTGAAAAAATGAATGAGTTAGTCAACCTTACTACTACCTTAGTCAATAAAAGTATTTAGATTTCTATTATTCGATTATGAAAGATAAACTTTTTAGAGTTCAAATCATCAAACAAGAAGCAACAATTAAAGTATATGCTCAACAAAATAAAATAAGGTGATGCAAAGAAATTAGAAATTGGAAATTCTATTGAAATTTCCAAAATACAAAGATACATCAAACGTAAAATTTTTCTTACAAAAATACATTCCTACATCTACAATTTATTATTACAAGACCACCTCTCATATGCCCTCGTGATGCTACAACCCTCTCCTTTTGTGGTACTTCAGAACCAGAAAAATGGAGAAAACTCAACCACAAATTTAGAAGAGAAAGCTGAAAGAAATAATAAAGTGTAGAGGTTATATAACCTACTGTGGCAGGTGATACAATGCTAGAGAAAAATCTAACAATTCATTCATCTTTCTAAAATGGAGAAAATCAAAAAAATGAAAGGGCTTAAAAGCTTTTAAAAGATCAGATGGCTCCATTAAAAGTCAGAAGGAAGAATAAGAAAAAGAAGAAGAAGAAGAAGAAGAAAAATAAGAAGAAAAATAAGAAAGAAGAAAAAAGAAAGAAAAATAAGAAAAAGCGAAAGTCCTCAAAACATTTTAGGAAAAACATAAGGGAAATGCCTATTTATAGAAATTCCTAGAAAAAACTGCTTCAAAGCCTTAATGAAAATAGCCATATGGCGATCTCTAATAAATACAGAACCAAAATCAAAGCGTCAAAATTAAAGGGGATAAGAAATTGCCATTAACACACGAAGAATGAAGCAACATCCATTAAAAGATATGATATCTCACGGCTCATAATGTGGTGTCATTAAAAAAACATGATGATTCAAGCACCAAAGTGTTGAAGAATTCAAACAGCTAAGTATCTAAGCCAACCTGTCAGATTTCAATTGCATAGTTTATGATTTAGGTAAAATCTGTGTGCTCAAAATTGACATGGTGAAAACCCAACCCCCTCTATAAATGTAACCATCACAATCCAATATCAAATCGGGTCAAAGACTCATAAAGCTTCGACAAAGCAATAGCATTCTGATATCGATCGACAGATCGAGAATTAAAAAAAAAAAAGAAATAGGGCATAAGGAACGTAAATGGGGAAATAACTTCATACCCTAGTCAAGTAAAGATCAATTTGGTTTCACACCCATGTTGAAAGAGTTAGTAAACCCTTATAAAAATGCTTACGAACAGAAGCTATGTCAAAAAGAGTGCAAATCAAAAGGAGAAAATTTTATCATCAAAGTCACCCTAAAGGCTTGATAAAAAAGAACTTGAAAGAGCAAGGCAAAATTTATTATCAAAAGTTATCAAGTTAAAGTCCATCAAAACTCTAACTACCAATATCTCTATCTCATAACAAGACAACTGTCCCTTGAGCTCAATAAGGACATTTTTTAAAGTTAAAGTTCCCTTTCATGACTCACAACGATCAATAAAAGTCCAAAATTCAACTAGTATGAGAATTAGTGCGCTATCATGACCTAACCTCTTTATAAAATTGTTCGATCCTCAGATTAGAAAGATGATCACAAGCAGAAAAATTACACCAGTCAAAAAAGGAGGAAAACCTTATAAAATCCCAAAAGAAATATGAAAAAAGGCATTTACTTACACCTCCACTTAGGAATCTATATAACTTAGTAAAGGGAACAAAGTGAAACTCAAGAAAACCCAAGACAAAATTACTCCAATCGGACATCCTTAAACCTTTAAATATCTCACAAACTTGTTCAAATAGATTAGTCAACTCCTCATCTTCGCCAATAATCACTAAAGGTTAAGAAAGTCAGATTGATAATAGTTCAAAAAGTATAAGAAAGTATTAAATGGAAAATTGAATGACCGGCCCAACTGAATATTAATCATCTGAGAAGGCTCCATAGATCACACTTTGATCAAACAAACATAACAGAAGTAACAAACCACCAATGTATCATTTCAAGATCGATTAATCCACGTAAAAAAAATCTAGTATAAAGATAAAGGGAAATTACCATGCCTACATAATCTCATTCCTTTCATCCAGCATTTACACTGACATGCCTCTTCGCAGAGACTGGAAACCACAATCAAGGGACTAATCCTTACTCCTTAGATTTTCCTTAACAACTATCCTCGAAATAAGGCATCTTTACTGCTAGAAATCAAAACATAAGAAGGAGAAAATGGATATAATTCTGAATCTAAAACCAAAATGCAAAATCAAGGATATCAATTCAAGAAATGTGCCCAAATCCACAAAAAGATCAAAAGTCCATAAATAACTTTTTAAAAAGAGATAGGTAAAATCTTTGAATACACATGTCATCTCTTTTTGTAGAAATCTATAAGCAACCCGGCTATGCGTGTAATGGCTCAAACACTGGGTTAGTCAAAAATAGTATTTCGATGGTGAATAGTAATATCGAGGTGAATAGTACCTTCCAAAGCCGAACAATATTTTATTTGATAATTGAAAATAGCATGTTAGCTGAAGTGGGAAAATGGATAAATAATGTTATGGACCAAAAGTGAGGTAAGTGAAATTGGGTTCCATAATTTGATTTAATTAATTTTATGAGTAGATCTAAGGTTAAAGATTATGATTATATGATTTAATTGAATTAAAGAAGCATTTTGATGGATGTTCTTCTTGATGTGTGTGTTGGCCACTTTGAGATCTTATGAGGAGGAAGTTGTTTTATGGCTTAAAGTAAAGGAAATGAAGATTAAGGAGTGAAAATTAAGCTTATGAGGTAAGTGGATACAATATTTCTTAATTTTCATGAATTTTGTGTAGTGGTATGATTATGTATGTTATGTAATTATTTGTATAATTCAAGTTAAATTTAAATAAACTTTATAAACATGTTTAGGGGTGTTAGAATTGATGATTTAAGTGCCTAAAATAAGAAAAAATCAATTGTATGGTATGGATAATATAGAAGCCGAATTGAATACTAAGGGATACTAGGGTATATTTGATTATTTAATGGAAATTAAATGTATAAACATGTTAATTAAGGATTAATCTAGTCATAAGGGTAAAAAATGACTTAAAAATACAAAAAGTGAAGTGAAAATGAGAATTAGAGTGAAAAAGGACTTGCATGAAAAAAGATGAAAAGTTTAGGATCAAAGTGATAATTTACCTAAATAATAAGTTTAACGGGTAGAAATGACAAAATAGTGAATGAACAGGTTAAAAATGAACTTTTTTTAGTTTTAGAGAACTAAAATAAAATTTGACATGAAAGTGGTAAAATAAGGACTAATTGATAATTTATATGTCAAATAATAAATTTAGAGAGAAAAAAACTAGTGGCAAAATTGTAAATAAGGTGTAAAATTGGACTTAATTGTAAGAGAATAAAAAGTTCGAGGATAAATTGATAATTTTGGTAAATAATGAATTTAAGTAATATTTACGAGAAAACAAGTTAATTAGTGTATTAGATAATAGAATTAAAGAAAAAGGATGAAAGAATTAATTTAGAGTGAAGAATTCTAGGCCTAACTGAATAGTATACTTTAATGTATAAGGATAAACAAGCATGTAGATATGTTAGCTAGTATATAATTTAATTGAATAATTGATTAAATGAAGAATAATGGGATATAATACTTTAAAATGAAATTGTAATAACGGTTATGTAATTTACCAACCTAAATGTAGTTAAAGATTATTGATATAAAAAGATGATAAGAATGATGTGTAGTGATAAGTATAAATGTAAATGAAATATTTGTGAATATGATATAAAATGACAAGTGATTATGTAAACCATAGTGTAGGTGCATAAATTTGAGGATATCTTATGTTATGATTGATATCCAAGTGAATATGGATCATGAATGATCCTAAAATGTTAATTTATGATTATGGAATGATAATTGTACAATAATGTCAATTTTGCATTAAATGAATGAAATAATGGATACTGATTTCCTTTAGTAGTAGTCTGATGGTTAATCCAGTTCAGGATATAGTTGGCTAACCATAGAGATACCTATACCGCGGTGCAAGTCACAGTGACTTGCTTTACTATGGCAGATTCACGATGGTCTCCTATAATACAATGACATATTATATGTTCAGTCAAAGTGTTTGAAATGATCTTTTGGGATAATTCTATAGTGCAGTGGACCTATGGGGTCCTCTTCTCATATATCCGAATTGGAGGTTTCTGTCAGGTTTATACTAGGAACAAAATAAAGAAATTAACTTGAAATGAATAACTAAATGTATGAATGAAAATTCCTGAATAAATGTCTATGTGACTGAATGAATGAATGCATATCTGAATGACTAAATGATTGTGTAATGAATAAAAGTATGAAGGTTAATTCCCAAGTGAAAATGAAATGTAAGTGAACTTATTTGTAAAGAATGAAAAGAATTGGTATTAAAGTGTAAAGTGGCAAGAAAATAACATGTTAAGGATCAAAATTGCAATTTGCATAATGAATAGTAAATGAAGTGCATAAATGAGTTCAATTAGTAATATTAAAGTAACTAATTATAATTGAAGGGTAATATTGTAATTCAATGAAAGTTAAGTATAAAAATGACAACTACACTAAATGATGAGTTTAATGGATGAAAATGATAATAGAAAAATGAGTGGTTTAATATATAAGTTAATGGTTCAATAGGGATCAATATGTAATTTTCCATAAAATAATATATATAAGATTAAATGATAGATTTCATGTCAAATAAGAAATTAAGTGTGAAAGTAAAGTTAAGTAGTGGCATTAGTGTAAATAAGTGATAAAAGAAAGCATCCTAATTTAGTGAAAGTGCAATGATCAAATTATAATTTAGCAAATGAAATGTTAATTGAAAGATGAAATTGTAAATAAACCCTATTATATGGTAAAATAGGGATCAAAAGTGTAATCCTTCCACTTAAGTAAAACGTAGGGATTAAATCATAATTTTACATATCATAGCATGCATTAAAAGTAAAAGATAGGAAAATGAGCTAGAAGGGTAAATAATGAAAAATCTAAGGTAATTTGGCAAATGTACAACTTTAGGGACCATATTGTAATTTGCCATTAATAATAGTAAGGAGATGACATAAATGAAAATTCAGAAATAGTATGGTCCATAAGTGTAATTAGAAGTATAATGAATATTTTTTAAGAAATGGCAAAAATAGTAATGTTTGGCAAATGAAATGTAACTTGTAAATTAATGGAATTTAAAAAGGGACTTAATTGGGAATTAGTCGTGATAAGGTTAATGAAAGATTAGCCTACAAGCTAAATTGGAATGTGATCAGTAAGTGAAATAAGTCTGAAAATATGAGGGCCATTGAGGATGAAAATGTTATAGATAGTGTTAATGCATAGGTTAATGATGTTAGTATTAATAATAAAAATAGTAATAGCAAATTAATTAGTAATGCTACTAAAATGTTAAAGAATTAATCAAAGATATTAGCAAAGCATAGATATATCATAATAGTAATGAAAAAAAATGACAAAAAGATTGATCAGAAAAGTAAAGTAATAGTATTGCTAAATAAAACCCTAGCACTTGAATATTAACAAGAAAAAAAATTAACAAATAAAAGTGTAAACATAGTAATAGCCGATTCTAGTAAATTGATAGATAATCGAGGTAGTGATATTAAAAGGGTTAATGATAGTATAATATGAGAAACAAATGAACTTGTGTATGCATGCACGTGTTTAAGATAGAAAAGTTTAGGATATGTATCCACCACTGGGCGTTTTTAATGCTTAGTACATAGTATTATTACTGCGTGCAGGTTTCATAGATAAAAAGGTTCAGCGAGTTTTGCAAACAGACATAGAGGATGATGAAAGACAATGATAAGACTTAGGCATGGCATGTATATTATCATAAGGTATAGGAATGTAAATTTTAAAATTATGGTTATGTATATGTGTAAGTATAAACTATAATAGTATCGCGTATGAATTGTTTTATGGTTATAATACTTGATTTTTAATGATGTTTGAAAAAAAATTTACTGGACTGACTGGTATAGTACAATCAGGTGACTTTAGCTCTGATGTAATATTTGAGTTAATCAGTCACCGTATGTATAGTACATTATTATAAGGGTGTTACAATGTGATGATTAGAATAATTGATAAAATAATGCCTATCAGGCATGCAAAAAAAAAAGGACCTGACACACCGGAGCGTCTAACAAAAGGTGACAAGAAAGAAAAATGTGAAAGTGTAAAGGCCAGATGCAAAAATAAGACGTTAGAAATGCCTGCTCATCAAAAAGCTAATAAGGCTCAGAAGGACCAAAGAACCCCCTAAAAAGGTGAGCTCAAACGCAAAAGAAAAAATTTGCTCTCTTAGAAACCTCAAAGGCATTCGTTGAAAGACTCGAGCAGAGGATACCTAAAAATTGCCTTATAAAGAACACTACCTTAGAAAGAAACTTTCAAAATGATCTACCAATAAGATCACAAGCAAAGACATGAGATACCCCACCTAAATAACGATGTTAACAAAACATTGATCGAGACAACAAGGAAACAAGCCTGTGATATGACTAAAGTCTAACATATTCAAAGAAACATATAAATACACACCAAAAACAAAAAGATTCGAACAACGAGACCTAAGTTCAGTAAAATAAAATGCCTAGGTATCATCTAAAATAATTTTAGATTGCATAAATAATGAAATATTGAAGGTTTAAGAAACACGATAATCTTTCAAAAGATTAACGATCGGTTAAAAATGTCCAATCATATAACTTCGATCTACCGATCGGAGTATTAGAAGGGGGACAAATGATAACACTCAACATTTTCTAAATGATTGGCCCATCATCAAAGAAAGGCCCAAAATATTGAAATGCCTAACCTGGCAAAAAGCCTAGTATCTTAAGGCCCCCCACACACACCTCTAGATGCGCACCAAAATTTATAGGATGGGATTGCTCGATAGGACAAGGCATACCTTATCCTGTCACAGTCCCCTGACATATACCCATTTTCCATCCGCTGCTTGCCACGCATCACATCACAGTTTGCCTACTCAGACACTAAGATAGGCCTCTCAAGTGGCTCTTCTCATTCTCTATAAATACTAGGTTCATTTACATTCTAAACATATATACACGTCACATTCTACTTAGCATTCTCTCTTTCTCTCTCTAAAAGTTTAAAACTGACTTAACCATCGGAGTGTTAATGTCCAGTCCCTTATTTTTGCAGGATTTCCATCTCATTTGGCCCAATCTGTTCTTACCTCTTATTCTTCTGTCGACCTGGCATGGGATCATTTCACTGACCATACACAACTCTCCATTTTACAAAATCTCAGGATTTATCAATTATAATAACTTTAATGATAATGATGATATAGAGGTAGGGGTGTACACGGTATGATACAATTCGGAGATTTGAAAATCTCCATATTATCTTGAAATTTTGAATATTTTAAAAATTAAATATTATTATTATTTTGAAAATTCAGAACAATTTGGTATAATTCTTATAAAAATTAGGTATGATTCGGTTTGGTACTTTGGTTCTTTCGGTACTAAATAATACAGTATAATATAATCCGATATTTTAAATAATTCAATATTTTTAAAAATTTATAAAATAAATTTACACAATAATAAATACAAATACAATTAAAATATATTTAAATCAAAGTACAAAATTTAAAAATTAACATTCAACAGTCTTACTCTGTATTATATTGATACTAATTTGAGAATTTTAAGCAATATCTAAAAAATAATATATATTTTAAATAATTAGATCACAAAAAATCTAAATATTAAATACAAAATTTAAAAATTTATGCAAATATAGTAGTTATCCAATTCAAACTTTTTAAATTCTTCAGTTAATACCTCTAAATCTTAAAGTGTAGTGAATTTCAACTAGTTTTGACAATAAATGAAAATTTCGACTATAATTGGATGGCAATGACGAGAAGTGGAGCTAATTTGCAGGCTCAACTTTGACGATGGTGAATGGAGAAGATGCATCAGTCACCAAGGAAAGTAGAAGAAAATGATGGCAAGAGACTGATGGCAATAACCAAAGGTGAAACTTTGACGATGGTGAATGGAGAAGATGCACCAGTCATCAAGGAAAGTAAAAGAAAATGATGGCAAGAGACTGATGGCAATAACCAAAGGTGGAACGTAGTGGTTAAAGATAGAGAGGCAGATGAGAGGCATAATCAAAAAAAGAAAATCATAAAGAGGAAGGGAAAAGTGTTGACCTATATCTAATATTTTATTTTATTTTTTACCTCAAATAATTTAATTTTTAATTCTTGCGAATTCTTAATTTATATTATATGAGAAGATTTGGGTTGCTTTGATTTTGGCAACATCAATTTTAGTAAAACTCATACTGGTTTATTTGCTTTTTTTTTTTGTACAAATTAATACTCATATCTACATTTTTACTTTTTTTTTATACATATAAATATTTATCTATAAAATGATAAATAATTAAAAAATTAATTTAGTCTAAAAAATTATCATTCATTTGTACTTATATATAAAAAATTGAAAAGTTGATGAGCCAAAGTATATATTTTCCTGAAATTAATTTTCAAACTATTTAACCAGAGGGAGAGAGAGAGAGACGCAGAGAATAACAGAAGGCTCTGTGATTTTTCTGTGAAGAAAGAAAGTAAAGAATTGACTTGCTCTTCTCAATTCGACTGATACTTTTTTCTCTCTAGAATTTGCTTTCTCTATTTCTCGAACTCGCTCTTCTTCTGAACAACTCGGAATGGGATGTACTGGATCTTCACCGGCCAAAGGAGACGGTGAGGTCGCCGTTTTTTCTTCTTTGATTCTTTCTTTATGCTTCTGTTTGGTTTCCTAGAAAATCTCACCAAAATTACCGGAAATATTTGTCTTGATTATTGTGCTTTCGTTGTGTTAGTTTATGTTATGATAATAAAGAGAATGATAATCTTTGGGAAAGAAAAATAGACGTAAAACTGAACTCAGGTTATTGACAGTTTTTTGTGACCATTGCAATGCGCGTGTTAATTCTATGAACAGCTTTTGTGACTTTATTCTAGTGATTTTTGGCTTTTGGTTGGTAATTATTACTTCAAGATTTAAGGATCTAATTTGGCCTGAAATGTTTATGTCCTGTTAAGTTAGGAATTGCCAAATATGCATGGTGTAATGTTGTTAGAAAATGAACTATTCAAGATTTGAAGATTTTGATGCGCTATGGAAATTGCGTTGTTTGTTTTTGAAAAGGAAAGGAGTAAAAGTTTTACTTAAAAATAATTTTCAAAACCATATTTTTGTTCCGTTTCAATTTGAGTGTTTGATATGTATTTACCAACTCAAAACTGCAAATAATATGCCTGACTTGTTTTTCTTTCACCAAAGAACTAATTGCAATTTTGGTTCTTCTACCAGTTACTGACTTACTGCTGCCAAACTAATTGGTACAAGAGCCGTGGTAGAAATTCATTTTACTTTATTGGTGTAATGTGATTTTTTGCATCATTTAGGAAGCCTAATATTATGAAAGAGATTTATTTTTAATTACAAAACTGAAAATGGTATTTTTTTTGGCCTTCCCATATGTATAAAGTAGTTTTTACTTTGAATTCATGGCAGTTTATTGTTGGTTTAGTTCATGAATATATCAATGGATTATGGTTAGATAAGAAAAAACCATAATCTATCGAATGATTTATAGTTGGTTTGATAACCATCCCAAAGTCCAAGCCAGCTCTGTGGCATTTCCATTGTGTGCATAAGTGAAACAACATTAGTTGCCTTTTTATCCCTTACTGGATCATATAACACAAATGCTTTTAGTAGGACCATACGTTTTGGATTTAACTCATGCTTGTAATTACAATAACTGATTTCCCTTCCTTTTCTGTTTCCTGGTTTCAAGGGATTCTGACACGAACTTCATTCGCTTAACTTCTTATATAAACAAAATATAACACATAATCATTTTGTTTACTGTTTAAGTTTCAAATAATTCTGAAATATTTGATGCCTATATCTCTAAGCTTGTGCATAGTAAAGCGAATATAAATTTTCTGTATCTATTATTTTTAATATTTTAAGGCTATCGTGGATCTCTCTCTTTCCCTGGAGCTTGCATGACTTTTTCCAACTCAAACAAACTTTAGTATTTTAATGCTGTGGTGATCTTTTTCTTTCTTTGATGCTTACATGACTTAGTTAAGGAGATTGGAGGGAAAATTAAGGAAAAACTGAGCAGCAACAGGACTTCCGTTTTTTTTATTTTCATTGGCATGTTTCACTTCCATCTCTCTTCTGTCAAAATTAATCAGCAATTCTTTGAAGATCCTTAGTTTTTATTTTCTTCTATCAGTCAATGTAATTAATGCCATAGATATGATCTGTGATATACATAGCTTCTCCACATTACCCTGAATCGTGACAAGGCAAATGTTAGGCTATAAAATTGACTATTTGAATTAATGCAGAGGGTGTGAAGAAGATACGGAAGCCAAAACCATGGAAGCATCCTCAGCCTATAACCATGTCTCAGCTTACACAGCTACGTGATGAGTTCTGGGATACTGCTCCTCATTATGGTGGAAGGAAAGGTAGTGTTCTTCTGGAACATTTTAGATCTGAGGATTTGTAGTAGAATGCTTTATGTGCATCAAAGGGCTAGCTTGTGTAGCATGATTGCTTGCTTTTTTATAAATGAGAAAGAATAACAAATAACCTTTGCCACTTATGAAAAGGAAAGAGGAACATAATGACCCTCCAATTCTGACATGGCCAATTTGCTCCAAAATTAACCTTTGAGCCAGATTGGTGTACCACTCCAATTTGCTCCAAAATTAACATTTGGGCCAGATTGGTGCACAACTTTCAATTAACAGCCAATTTGCTCCGTTTCATCTGCAAAAACATTTGCTTTTCTAGAATCCTTATCTACCATGAAATTCCATTGTAATTATGAAGTGAATAATGTAAAAGCAAAGGAAAAATAAAACAAAAGATTTTTGGGATGAAATGAGGCAAAATAGCCATAAACTGAAAGTTTTGTGCTAATTTGGCCAAAAAACTCATTTTGGAGCAAATAGATTGTCATTAGGAAGTTTAGGGGACCAAATTGCACCTGATGCCAACATGAAAGCTTTCCATATATTTTGTAACAAAAATGAAATTTTTAGTGATGACTGATATTGAAATACAAAAGGAAAAAAATAAAAACTCTTCATATGCCAAATTTGAAGAAACGCATGTCTCATGAAATTTGGAAAACCTTTTAAGTAGAGAATCACAGGTTATTCTTCAATATCAAGTTGATTTTTCTGTTTATACACCATTAGCTTCATTGAATTTTCAGGATTGAACGAAAATAAGTTAATTGCAAACTAGTAAATATGCTCCTTATGTTAAAAGTCAAATTCTAATTAAGGTTTCTGATTATTCTGTCATTTAATGATCCCATATTGTTAATATTAAATATTTAATATCTTGCTTGATCACCAGCACCTGAGTACTGGGAGCCCTGGAGCCCCTGAGAAGCCTAATTACTTGAAACTAGTCTACAAATCATGAAATTTCTCTTTTCTCCACTTCTGCATGCTTTGATCTCCATCTTTCCACAACTTGACATGAAAAATCGTGTGGGATCCTCCACTGAATAATAGTTTATAATCAACCAGTAGTTTTTTGAATACAGTAAAAGTAATGCTATTTACAATTTTCATTAACACAGAATTGCCCCTGTTAATATCACCATGGAGCCCCTGTGTTGCAGAGCTTGTCCTGCTTCTTTCGTGTGAATCCAATGGTAAATTTGGTAGTTGCTGGTGAAAAAGTAAAAAATCTGTTAGAATTTGCAGATTGTGTCCAAATAAAGGAGGAAAAAGGTGGAGCAGATGGAAAAGAAAATGGTGTTACATATCTGGAAGGACATGGATATTACTGTAATTTGAGTAAATCTGTTGGTTTCTCTTCATTGATTTTGGTTTGCACAATTTTAATTGAAATGCAGTATTTAAGGCTGATAGTCAATGGTGTTGGGAAGTTGAATTATGAGGTTGAATCTGCAGAGCAGTGGCTTGCTAGAGCACTAGGAGTTTATTAGATTAGGCCAAAATTGGAAAGATTACTCCTGAAATAAAATTCGTGAGAACCTGAAGAAGATACCATTAAGATTGGCAATTGTGGTTGAAAAGGATGTTGATGTACTAAAATTGAGATCTATAAAAAAATTTGAACATTGGTAGCCCAGAGTCCTTTTTTTACTTTGTAGTGAGGTTATCTAAATACAGAACTGATGGTTTTGAAGTCAATAAATGCTTTGACAAATGACAATGTCATTAATGCAATCCAGCAGATATACTAGTAGGCTTTATCACGTTCTGCACCTAAACAAACAATTTTTCTTTTCTGGCTTGTCTCTGATGGTACAATAACTAGTCACTATGCCTGCTGCCAAATGATAATTAGCATATGAAACATTAATAATATGTGAAAGCACAGCTCTTTTTACCACTCTAATTTGAATAATCTTCAGGGGCGCAAGATAACAAGAGAATGAGTGAAAAAACTAGTCAAGTTGATGCCTTTATTTCCTGGATGCAGTGCATGATTTGGAAGCACAAATGTTTATCTGGAGCTTCATTTGGTTTTCCCAATTTCTGTTTATGCAGTGGCTATTGTTGACATTTCATTTTTGGATCTTCAATTAAGCCAACAGCATTCTTCTTTTTCTCAGTGTGAGGAAAATAAACAGAATGAAAATTTTGGACCTATCAAAAAGTGGACTGAGGATGTGTATCTAATTTTTAGGTTTTGCTTTCTGCAAGTCATTTGGTAGATCATCATTTGCTTGCTTTTGTTTCCAGGTCATCATTTTTATCCCGACCGTGCTTAAAATCTTTTGTTCCCATCTAGCTCTTATTCTTGTAATTTTTGACCAATCACATTGACGAGGGGCATATGCATTGTGTAGTTAACACCGTTGGGAACTTGGATTAGAAAATTAATAAGAATAGGACTTGTCAAAGTCCCAATAGTGACCAGTGGCTGCAACGACATTTTCTTTTACAGGGCTGTAGGTTGAGTTTATTTTAAACAGCCTGAATATATAGAGGCTCATAGCTGATCCCCAAACATACAGGATTGCTACAATGATGGGAACTGCTCTGTATTTGAATTTCGTGAATGAATCTTGCTTCCATCTATTTGTCTAGTTTTCATTTTAACATTTGTTTGTAACTTTGTTATCTCTGTCTCTATGCTCTTTTATTTTTCTTCTCAAACTTTATTATAAACAGAAATAGGGAGTCATCATCATGTAGTTGACTACGCTTGCACATCATAAAGAATGTCTGCAGTTCAACATTTAGTTCTGTAGAATTTCTGTTACTGAGAACATATTCCTTCGAAATTAACATAATTGCAAATAAATTGGTAATCTATGCCATGTCACTCCTCTCTCTCATTCTTTCTTCTGTCTTTCCTATATTTTCTCATTATTTAATTTTGGAGTGTTTAAAGATTGGGCTTTATGAGATGTGCTTAATATGCTTTTGAACTCGACTATGTATTTATTTCCACAATACAAAAAATTTATTTCCTTTTTTTTTTTGTGTGTGGCAGAGATTTGGGATGCTCTTCGAGCTGCTGCAGAAGCTGATCTATCCCTCGCACAAGCTATTGTGGACAGTGCTGGTGTCATTGTTCAAAGTGCTGATTTGACAATCTGCTATGATGAAAGAGGTATATTAAACTTTTAGCTATGATTTCTGAACTAAATTCTGGTCTGCCTGGGAAAATTAGCAATTGCTTGACATTTAAAATCCAGGAGTAGCCTGAACCGCTGCATTATGCTGGATTTTCCTGTGTCAGAATATTTCATTTCATAGTGTCCGTCCCATCAATGTATATATGAGTGTGCATGCAACTGCCCTGAACATATGCGTGAATGTGTGTAGCATGTATGTATTTATGTATGTAAAGACTTCATATTCCCAGGTTTCCCTGTCATGTTCACATCATATGCCAATGTGGTTGCAGGTGCAAAATATGAACTGCCCAAATATGTTTTGAGTGAGCCAACGAACTTAATCCGGGACTCCTGAAATCATGGGAAACAAGTGGCAATGTGGTGCACAGATTGGAATGTAAATCATGTACATTATTTCCTATCATTACCTTTTTATAAAGATGGGCTATTTTTTACCTTTTCATTTGCTCCGACTTTTTCCTTTATGCTGTAAAATACTGTTGTCAACAATTGTTTGGATTTAGTGAAAAGATCTTTTGTTTTCGCATAGAACATTCATTCCCTGGTTGATTACTGGATTATTTGGTGATGTTGCTATTTTTGTGATGTAAATTGCAGAAAAAAACTTAGGGAACTTTTATCCAAAACTTGTAAGAGTTTATACATCCGGTTACCTTTTGATTCAACTTCCCCCCTTGTTCAGTCCTTGCTCTAGAAATTCGATGAGGGTTGATTAATTATAGGGCAAATTTGAGTCAGGTCAAAAGTAAACAGCAATCAGACGATTTATTTCTAAATTCTGATTGACAGAGAAGTTAATATAAAAAGAACAGTTCATGCTAAACCTAAAGGATCAAAAAGGTAAATATGATACATTCCCATTTTCAAACCCTGTTGAAGAAGGATAGGATATTGCCCTGTTTTGGGTCCTTAGTCGGCCCCTTTTTGTTCCCTGCTTTGCCTCCTGGATTAGTATTTCCTAAAGCTGGAGATTTCTTCGCAGCCCGTGCCCTGAAATTTTCAACAGTTTGGTTGGTAGGCACAAGCTAAAATAACATTAACATAAATTGACTAAAAGAATAGCATAGCAATGTGATTATTTATAATATCCTGCTCAAGGTAAACACAAGCTCTAATACAGACAAAAGGTGGTAATATATACCGTGACAGGAGGAAATAGATACAAGAGTAAGCACACATTACATCACGCCTGAATCTAACCACATGGTTCACAAATTATATGCTCAATTGTAAACAACAAAACCAAACAGTCATGGGCATTTATCACTGCAGTTTTTTCATCCGATGGCATCTAAATTGCAAGCGAGACCTATTTTTTTTTGCAAATTTGAAGTTCCCAGTAAATATTTTAGCCAGTAAACCTCCAGCACATTGAGCTTGAAACATTTCAGAGATGTGTCATAGAAGAGGAGCCTGTTTGGGCATCTATTTTCATTATTAGGTTATAAGAAAAGAAAAGTTTTACAAAGTTTCTTCCTTTAGTGTGAGTATGTGTCCCCCCAAACAGCTTTGAACATTCTACAAGTATTGTCAATTTTATTATTTTATTACCAAATTAAGAAGGATTATTGTAAATGTGCAAACCCATGGAGTAAGTCCAAGCTACTTCAATCAAGAGTTATTTTCTTTATGCTGCTTGTAATATTCCTAACCTGTTTTTCGTAACTGCATTATCTTCAGCTTTCTTCATAGCATTACCATCTGCTTCCTCTGCAGCCTTGCTGTCAGGTTTTTTCGTTTCTGTCTCCTCTCCCTCCCAGACTACTTCATTTACTGCAGCAGGGAAAAGAAATTTATCAATGTACAATGGAAAGAGAAACAAGAAATTGACTAGAAACTGCTGCTTATTTTCTCAAAATGATCAAGTTCTAGGATCATTTCTTAGGGTAGGTATATTTGTAACATCAGCCAATCATCTATCATGTAATGGTCATATACAACACTTTCTTCTTACTACAACAGGAGTTACTGATGTACATCAAGGGGTAAAAATATGATATGTAATTAAAAATGACAAAAGAAAATCCAATACAGATGCAATGAATGAAAACCAATAATATTCGCGGGAGAAAGAAAAAAAAATCCAAACCAAGTCAGTAACATCAGTGTGAGTGTACCTTCTCGACCACGGTCATCAATGCGGGTTTTCAATACTTTTCTTCTTTTTGGTGAATTTGAAGCAGTATTAATGGCTGTATCTGCTTTAACATCACCTCCAGTAATATGGTTATTCATGTTTTCTTTAGAGGAATCATTCAATCTAATACTTTTGCTAACAAATGAAGAATTTTTCATTGATGCTTGATTTGATGCTCTGTCAGTTGGCTTTTCTTCCTTGACGTTGGTTTTCTCTTCTGTTTGTTCATTGGCATTAGGTTTTTCAGAAAATGATGTTTCATTAATTTTCCCCTCAGGAAGTTCGGGGGATGCTAGGCTGACAGTTTCTTCATCATCTGAGTAATCAAATACTACTTTCCTTTTTCTACCACCTTCACCATTAGAGCTTCGCCTGAAATTTACACACTGAGCCTCATCATCACTACTCAGATATTCCATTACTTCAAGAGCACAAATTTGAGCTTCAGCACTGGCTAATGACATCAATAAAACAAAGCAATATAGTTAAAAATAAAAAGAAAAAAAATGAGAAAATTAGTTAAAAAAAGAAAAAACAGAAAAAAAAAGGCAAGAATAAGTTTTAAACTGTCAACCAGAAGTTTGTCCTAAATAAGGCATGTAAAAATCATAATTATTAAAAAAATTTGTAATAAGATGAAAACGAACCAGTAGCATTTGAAATGTGACAGTTCTTCTCTGCAGGTGCAGAAGTGGGTTTAGACTTTGTTGATGCACGGCCCCAGAAACTTGCCAATGAGCCTCCATTGCCCATGGAACTTTTATCACTCGGGCCTTTATTTTCATTAGCTAGCAAAGGAGGAACTTTTTCTTTAACTACAGGGGGATTGAATCCCTTATTTTGAACTCCAGTCCCAACCTCTGAGCCTGGTTGCTCTACTTTAATTTGCTTATCCACTTTAATATTTTCATGAGCAGAGTTACTTGTCGAAACTCCTGGGTTGGCCACATTTTTGGGCTGTTGAGCTGTGCTGTTGGCTGGAGTTCCATTGACATTGCGCTTAACAAAGGGGTTAACAATTCCACAGAACCTGATGGAAAATAAATAAAAAAAGGGAAAAAAAAAAGATAAATGTCACTATTTGTCAGAAAGGGTTGTATCATATAGTTGAGCTATGCCACAACCCCATACCAAGATAATTAAGAATTTGTGGACCATATAAATAGCCCTTTCACTCCCTTGAAAGTCAGCAATTGCCTTTCAAGGCAGTAAAGTGTGTCTGTCCTTTTCCCCCTCTCCCCTAAAGAGCGTTACTTCCAGTTTGTAGCTACATGGAGAATATGGGAACAAATGATTTGGACTATATATTGTGAACAAATGCAGTCACTTCAAGGCCCAAAAGAAGAAAGAAAAACCAGTCTGGAAGTAAGAAGCATTAGAAGGACGAAAATGAAGATCAAACCTCCTTATGTTAAACAAACTTGCCATAACTAGTCTACTTTTTTACTTACGATTAACTAAATCCATCTACATTTTGAACTTATGCACACTTGAAAACCTACTGGTTTAGAATTACTTGTACAGTCCAAAGTTTTGTTTGAGTTTATTAAACTTAAGTTTTCCATAATAAAAATGTAGAATTTACACATCACACTGCATCCCTGAGGGACTAGATTACACTATATATATTGCCCTAAAGTGTGAAATCAAATTACATTTTAATCCCTAATAACTGTGCACTTCTTATCAATATTAGTGCAAAGGAAGAAATTAGTAACTTCTGAAAAAGCAAGAACTCAATCCTCTCTAAAGTCACACCTAATGGTGATTTTGCAATTAAACTTTCCTTACTAAGTTTTTGTTGATCAAGATATCATGATCTCATTTAGACCATATTCATACAACAAAGAATGCAGCAATGCAGTAAATGATATTCATCATTAGCAAGAAGTGCATATCTCTTTAACAGAAACTATCATATTTGTTAATTTCACATACTGAACAAGAAAAGTTTCTTTTAATTTTACGGCTATAATGATTTTAAACTTGGCTAATACAGAAGCCCAGAGAAAAAGAACCATATTGCAGAACAAAAATGGTATACCTGTTATCTCTCAAGCAATTATCAAGAGATGGTGGCTGCTTGAATAGCTCTTCAGCTTGTACAAATTCATCATTCCAAAGCAAAGCTGGATCATTTGGAATAGAAACTTGCACACTATAGACATGAACTGAGCAATTGCCACCAAATTCTTGTTTAGCTTCTGGAAAAATAAGATGGAGGCTGATGTCAACTCATTTTTCTTGTTTTCCTTACAGAATAACATGCATTCAACAGTGTGAGCAAACACCAGTCACCACAAGAAGATATTATGGAATTTGCCCAAAAATTTTTCAATGAATATACATGTAATCCTTCATGTATCAATCACCAACACCAGTTAAGCAGCAGTCCAATTAGTTAAGAATAGAAATTCAAAAGAAGTCAGACAAAGAACAACCTATAATCACAGATGATCATCTTTAGCACACTCCAGCTCTTTCTAGCATTTGTCATGTAGAATATGGTAGCAATTTTTGGCATCATTTCAACCAAATTTATGTAGCCTGATTCAAGGTAAAAACGGCTTTTGATGCAAATAGCACTTAAAGGACAGATGTTGATATATGATGCATTTTTGTTCATTGGGAAATTACCCATAAACTAAAGTAAGAGCAATGATATTTGGCCAACATACCCCACACTATCCACCTGGTGTGGAGTGAGTCGAAAAAACAGAGAGAGGAAAGAGGAAGAGGGAAGAACAGGGGTCAAGAGTTAAAATATGACAGGAAAAGAAGACATGATATTCGCTCAAATGACTGCCCTCATGACATAGGCATGCTCTTTAACACATTGATGCTTGAAAAGCATCAAAAGATAATAATTTACAAAAAATAATTACAGTAGTTCATCAAATTCTTAGAATAGGTTGAGCTATCTATCATAATCAGTAGCAGTAGTTGCAACCTCAACTCTCTCTCTCTCTCTCTCTTTCTCTCTCTATCTCTCTCTCTCTCTCTCTCTTCCACCACCACAACCAATGATAAACAAAATTTCACAATAAAATCAAATAATATTCTTATCCAATATCTGACCTTCAAGTTTGAGACCAGTAACAAGCTTTATATGGTAACATTGAGGATTGTTCTTCAACCACCCTGACAGAGCATAAACTACTTGCAAACCAGTTCTGCGTTTGTCGACAAACTCTTGGAGCAACCTATGGATAGAACAACCTGTGAGGGAAACACAACTGGAAGAGGACAAAAAGGAGGCACACATAACCATAAGAAGAAAAGATTACCTCTTAGCAGCATTAGATGAAACCAAAAATTTACGACTGAGCCACTTGTACGAAACCTGTAAAGTAATGTAATTCAGATTCAAAGTTCACCATAATACTTGCAGCATTTAATTTTTATCTAGCAAAGATATTGCATGCAAGACAAGCAAGACATTATATGGTAGAATCAATACATTAGGTACTAATACTAGTTAATTGACAAGAAACATAAAGAGCTTCTATTGACCCTTGGCATTTGCGCAGATAGGTTTGACCTAAACTCAAAACTACTGCAGCTTCTCATGTTCATGCGAAAATCATCTATGGGATCTCAAAGTATCTGTCTAAATACTTCCTATGCTGTAATGGCAGAGGATTGTAAACTATAAAAGTTCATTCACATCAATAACGGTTTCAAGCCCAATTACAAAAGGTATGATCATTGCCATCGTAACTTCACTATTTTCAGTAAAAAATAACAAACATATAGCAATATCAGCACTATTTTGCATCATAAAATGTATATTAGAATCTTCTTGTAGCTCATTCATCCAAATGGTTTGTCTACTTCCAGCGGTGGAAGACCCAAAAATACTGCAAGTTAAAAGCAAAGATGCACTCTTTATCTCTAGAAAAAGAAATTATCAGTTTCAGAGTAAGAATGAAATGGCCAAAACTTTCGCCACTATGAGCATACCCCAGAGTAATCATGCTACCAAACTAAACTGTAGAAATGAATTTACATATCGCTTTAATGGGGGGAAATAAAAAGTGATTCTTTAATATGCATGCCGATCTGACATTCAAAGTATTGCACATAACAAATCATTACTCACAATTCAAGTCTCTCCTAAAATCAGCCTTATCGCAGTATTAAACCGAAAGAACTTAATAGTGAAACTAAAAGACAAAAAAAAATCATATATTTTTTAAAAATAACCATTAGCAAAGCTCAAATATTAGCAAGAAATTTAACAATTTGATATTCCAAAAAATATAACGAATTCACCGAAAGTCCCATAACCAGCAGCATCACAAACACTAAGAGAGTAAATTAACAGTGCCAATTGTATGGATCAGGCAAGAACTATAGAAAAATTAAAGAAATTGTAGGAATAGAGAGGGAAGAAAAATCAGAAGTTACCACTTCAAGCTTATCAGAAACAAGAGCTTCGATTTCATCAAGTATACCTAGGGTTTCCATCTGGGGCTTAATTTTGCTGTATTTTTTAAATGGATCTTTACGAAATCAAAAGAAAGGGATGGATGAAGATAGAAACTGAAGAAGGATTATGGTCAAAATAAGAGCTTTTGGTTTTCCCTCTCTAAGCTCATTGTTGTTTTCCCGCCATATTCTCTCTTTGCTGTTTATCATGAGATTAGTTTTTGTCGTATCTGTGATGGCCTGACGGTTCCAATTCCAAACTTACTTTTCCATGAGGGTCACGTGCATTTCATGTGAATGTTGGATAAACTTTTGGGCTTTTTCATCTTGCTTAGTGGGCCGAAGTTTGGAAACCAATAACAATTTAGAAGAATTTACACCAAATATTAGGGATAAGCATGGATCGATTAACCGGTCCACTAACAAAAAAATTAATCAGTTCATATACATCGATTTTTTCAAAAGACTAACCATTAATCAGTCCATTGCAATCGATTAACCAGTCCATCGGTTTCGATTTTTCGGACTAGATAATTAATTTTTTTCGGTTAAGCACTACAATAATGAAATGTAATTAAAAATTTAAATTATCAAAATACTTAAAATAAAAATTGAATAACATATTTAATTCAACATATTGTTCAAATTACGAACATAAAGTAAAAATATTCAAATTACTTTAATATTGATATTACAAACCAAATACATAATGTTGAAATAAATTCAACACCTAAACGTTAAATAAAAATACAAATCACATAAATTTTTGCATAGTTAACTTGCTAGTCATCAACTTGAACCACATTATGATCAATTATATCACAAGCTAACTCTGCAATTAAAAAATCCAAAAAAAATCACAAATTAAAGGTTGTTAAAATCAACAATAGAAATATAAATAAAAAAATCCAAAAAAAACCACAAATCAACAATAGAAATATATACACACTTCTTAAGAATGACTAAAATATATTCGAACTTCAATCATAATTTTGACCAAGACTAAATAAGCAAAATAATGTTATGGAAAATTTTAAAAAAATTTAAAAATACATCCATCTATTTTAAAGTTTTAAAAATACTTTTTCTAAATTTTTTATTTTTAAAAATGCTGCTTTTTTATTTTAAACCTTAATTAGTTTTACGCCATCGTTCTCTTACCCCATCCTTCGTTCTCTTGCCATAGCTCCAATTAATTTGTTGGCACAGCCCTCAACTCCGATTATTTTGTCTTTGCTGCCCTAGCTTGGAACATCGATTCTTACTTTGTGGTTGTCGTCTGCTTAGGTGTACTTCTCTTTTCTCATCTATTTCTTTATTTTCTATTTTATACATCTTTACAATGATTTAATATAAAATATTCGATTTTGTTATTAAAGTTGATAAAATGGTGGTAGCTGTTAAAATAGTTCAGCTTCTTTTATTTTCTTGGCCTGAATTTTTGGATACTTTGATTGTTGGAATTGAGTTGTTCAATTTGTAGGATTGTAGCTGGAGAGAGTTGGGGTGCTATATATTATGTTGTTTATTATTTTTATGATAATATTTTTTTTTAATTAATGGAATTGAATTTCATTTGAATTTTATGGTAGAATTGAATTGAAACCATTTGTCCACCACATGTTCGTTTAAATGCTAGAGAGTTATAAATAAAGTTATGGAGTTCTGCCATTATGGAGTTCCATATTGGATTGGAACTTTATTATAGCAATTAATCAAGTACATGAGAAACACATTCTGGCTGTAATATAAGTGAAAATGGATTAACAGCTATATTTGACCAAACATGTTGCAACTCTGAACTTGCGTTGTGGTAGTTCACCTTTGCCACATTTCTTTTGCTGTAAAATGTGTTTAGTTATCCTTACTCTTAGGATTAAATGGTTATTTGATAGGCATTTATGATGTTGTCATCCATGTTATGTTAATCTATTCATTTCTATTTCTGATGATAGACTTATTTCATTAAACTTGCATTAAATGAATCCAGTGAAGAAAATTGAGGGATTTCAATGGTTATACTCTGCTCTTAGCATTCATTTTGTCAATAGAGCACATTTCTTTCCACTACAAGAAAAATTCATTTTCCTGACGGAATTGAGTGAATTTTCATAGGAAAACCAAATTACCGATGGAATTTAGCGATGAAAAATGGCGAAGGAGAACCGGTTGTAGGTACCTTTTCCAACGAATAATTTTTCCGTCGGTAAATTTACCGACAGAAATTATTGACTGTCACTAATTCCGTCAGTAGGTGCTGACCAAAAACTGTCGTCATTTGCTATATTTACAGATGAAATTAGTTTCCGTCGTTAAAATACAGACTGAATTATTTTTTCCGTCGGCAATATTACCGACGTAAATAAGTATTCCGTAGGCAAATTGCCGATGGAATGATAAATTCCGTAGGCAAATTTAACGATGGTAAGTATATTTCCGTCGGTAAATTTGTGTTCTACTAAAAAAATTTGCGTTCAACTGACTTTATATACTTATTTCTAGAAAAAAAAAGGAAATTTCATAATAATTACATATTTATAGGTTAAATTATTTAGATAAAAAACTTTTATTAATATAGTCACTAAATAAAAATTACATGAATTTAATTTAGATTAACTTATAGTTTAATTAATTAATTAACTTAAACTAAAATTTATAATTTCATGGTTTTAAATTAAAATCAAAGAATAAAAATAGGTTTTCAATTTTTTCAATTTCCCCACGAAATTATATTTTCGTCGGTAAAGAATAAATATTCCGTCGGTAATTTACCTACGGAAACATAATTCAGTAGGCAATTTACCTACGAAATTGTGATTTCGTAGATTATTTCCCTACGGAAGAATAATTCCGTAGGTAAATTACCGACAGAATAATTTTTCATTGGCAATTTACCTACAGAATTGTGATTGCGTAGGTAAATTCTCTACGAAAATACAATTCCGTCAGTGATATACCTATGGAATGAGGATTCCGTCGGTAATTTACCTACGGAAAATTCAGTCGGTAAATTTCGCGTGAAATTTTAGCCGTGAAATATTGGTGCCAAATTTACGACGAATATTTACAAATCCGTCGCTAATTTTCGTTAGTAAATTTGGGAGGCAAATTTTCCTTCATTATTTACGACGAATTTATTATTCCATTGCAATATACATATTTTCATATAATTTTTCCATCGGTAATTTTTCGTTGGTATTTAAGAATTTTCTTGTAGTTTCAAGTTGAATTTACCAAGTATGGGATATGTCATGGTTTTGTGTTGTGGGTTGATTGGGTAATGGATACCAATAATAATGTGATGTTATCAATTGGAACAGGTGTAGTTTTTTTTTCTTTCTCACTACTTGATTCAATAGAAACTTGGCATACCTGACATGGCTATTTTATCTCAATTATATTATGCAACTCTCACTATTTTATAATTGTGCTTTATTGTTTAAACATATATGGACAATGATTTCAAATCAGAGACACTTAAAGCAAGGAGTGAAACTTTTGATACAGCCAGTGGTAGTATTAAACTGTGGAACCACCCAAGACAAGTGTTGTTCCATAGCAATTGAAGGATCATTTACTCAAAATGTTAAGGAAAACTAGTGGGTATCTATTGAGAACATTACTCAAAATGTTAAGGATAAAGTAGTTGGCAAAGTTGATGAATCCGAGCAATTTGCTAAAAAAAATGTTGAACCTGTCAAGTGCAGCATGAACACCAAAAAAGATCTGCATAATCAATTTTTTTTCCAAATTGTTATGTAATTCTTATTAATAAGTAATTTTGATTGTATAATTGCATTTGCACTAATCATGTTAAGAATTTTCTCTATTCCATTCTACTGAATAAAGTGCATTTATTTATTTATTTATTTATTTATTATTATTATTATTATTATTATTATTATTATTATTATTATTATTATTATTATTATTATTATTATTATTATTACTTTGATATAATTTTATTCCAATCGAAGAGAACCACACAAGAAAAAAATAAAGATATATTAAAATTATTGTTTTTGATGATAAATTTGTTATGTGATGATGAATAATTTGTTGTTGATATTTGAATTTCAATTATGAAATCTGCATTTATGCTATCGTTAGAGTTTAAATATAAAAAAGATATACTAAAATTTAATTTTTTGATTTTAAATTCTATTATATTATTTGATATACCAAATTTTAAAATACAAATATATTCTGAAATTTGATATATCGGTCGGTATACCCGGTATACCATCCGATATACCAAATTTCATAATGTTCTGAAATTTAGTATACCGGACGGTATAACAAATTCCAAAATATTAATTATCTTCTGAAATTTGGTATATCGGCTGGTATACCGTTTGGTATACCAAATTTTAAATTTCAAATATATTTTAGAATTTAATATACCAGATGGTATACTGGATATACTAGCCAATATACCAAATTTTCGAAAGCTAATTATGTTTTGAAATTTGATATAACGGCCGGTATATCAAATTTTAAAATGCATGGTATACCAATTTTTAGAGTGAAAATCATGTTCTAAAATTTGGTATGCCAGATGATATATTAGGTATACTGGCTGGTATACCAAATTTCAAAATGAAATTATGTTCTAAAATACAGTATTCCAACCGGCATACCAAATTCCAAAATGCAAATCATATTCTGAAATTTGGTATATCAGACGATATACCCCTGTATACCAAATTCCAAAATGCAAATCATGTTATCCGTAAAGCTCATAATTTTCACTTGCATCTTATTTTGTAGAATTCGATGCTTGGAGTTGTTCTAGCTACTCGGCATTTTGGAAACCCACTAACTGCAGTACCTTATGTTGTTTCCAACGTATGTCACTCAGTCTTTGGTAGTGTCCTGGTAGGATTTTAGAGATAAAATCTACCCACCAAAATAAGGATTGAGTTGCTAGTGTAGAAACTTTCTTTCCAACTCCAGTATCAGACATATAGTTCGTCTTAGATAATAATAAGTGATATGATTTCAGAAATGCACATTTTGCAATGCCATTATTGAGCTAAATTTTGTAGGCAATGACTAAGATGAGTTTTAAGGATGCGTAGAAAGCAAAAAAAAAAAAAAAAGATATACTATTGTGTATTTGATTTTGGATTTGTAGTTGGAGAATGAATCCAATTACTGGTAGGTCCTGATGATTTTAACAGAATTGAAAAATTAGTTGATAGAGAATACTCATCTCGAACATTAAAGATTTTTTTAGTTAATTTTTTAGATTGTTTGTAAATGTTTTGAAGTGTTAATTTACTCCACATGGTCTATAATACATAATTATGAGTGGGATTGATACACTTCCAGAAGACCAAAGCTCCATCGCCATCCTTATTTTGAGGTTCTCTATTTATTGTATATATTTTAGTTTTATGAAATGTTTAAGTTTATGATTTTTGCAGATGATAAAATAAAGTTATATCAACATTGAAGAAAAAGAAATGATCTAGTCACTCTGCAATTTCAAAATTCATAGAAGAAACGTATGGAATAATTATAATTGAAGAAGTTCGTTGGATCTGGAAAGCTGGTTAAAACAAAGAATTGCTACAATATCTTTTACTAAGAGGATGGGAAATAAAAGAGGATTAGCCACTCCTGATATTCTCAAGAACATTGGACATATGAAAAAGTTGAGTCAAGTCGAGACCCTTGATTAGCTCAACAACAAATGTACTTCTACTAGTTAGTAATCTGTAAAGATAGAAATGCTGATATATATTAAAAATACCAGTTAATAACACGAATTTAAAAAATAGAATTATAAAAAAAATCAATAGCATAACATGCATTGAATGAAATAAAGTAAACAAAGTTAAACAAACTAATCATAGGTATTCAAATAATAGAATTAAACAAATTAACTGCATGGGAGAGGTAGATTGACTAGGGAAAAGAGCAAAATACAGGGAGATGAAATCGTCAGACGAAGAAAAAGAAGGAAAGAAGAAGATGAAAAAAACGAAGAAGGAAATAAGAAATGGAAAAAATAACTAAAAAGAACGAAAGAAGAGATGTAGATTTTGAGTTAAATTAAAAAAAAAAAGGAGTATTTTAAAAAATGAAAATTAAAAAAAAAAGATATTGTTTAAAGAAAAAAAATGGTTTTTTTGGCTGGATATTTTTTTTTTTTGGTATTTTTGCAAAATTTTCAATAATTTAGGCCACTTTGGATTACCGTTAATACAGGAACACACTACAGACTAGATAGAGTCAAATCATCTCCATCTTCTTCCCATCTTCGTCGTCTCTTTCATTTCCAACAGGTCTCTTTTTCCTTTATTTTTAATTCAATTGTTCTGGATTTTTGCCTTTTTTTTTTTTTGTATTCAATTGTTTAATTTTTGATTTACTACTGTGATTATGGATCTTTGAATATTAAAACGTCGGGTTCACCAGAGATGGATTCAGCAGGTGGAGACGGCGGCGATCATGGAAACAATAGAGATGATGGCAGAAAACCAATGCCCACTGACGGGTAAAACCAATGCCCACTGATGGGTTTGGTTCTAATTTTCTTATGCAGCTGAACAAAACATCAATACTTTGAGGTATGATAGATTATGTGAATTAATTATTAGAAAGAATCAAAAATTTGCAGCATGAAAATGAAATGGGTTTCAATAATATGATGGGTGTTGTAAAGGACACAAAATCAAGCGAATTCATAGTGAGATTTGCGGTGCATTAAAACCATGGCTATTGCTATCAACAGTAACAACTTTAAAAGCATTAGGTCCGAGATTCAACAATGTGTTATTAGCTGTTTTAATGATTTTGCAATGCAGAATTCTTGCCCAGAGGTACAAATTCATATCATTGATCATCTAATCTGATTTAATTTAATTTTTACTAAATTTTCATACTGAGTACAAGAATTTGATCTTTGTGCTTATAACAGGAATTAGGGCAGAGAAAATGCTTAAGTTCAGAAGATATAAAAAAATTATTGTCAGAATATATATATATATATATATAACGGCTCGGAATTACCTGGCATTTATCTAATCCAGTATATTGTAAAGAGCTACTTTGATGACGCTTGAAAACAAAGATTGCCGATGGGGAACACTCCAACGGTCAAGTTAGTAAAAAGTGTAGTCATGTACTTTTAATAAAAAATGCTAAAAGAGCATAATTTACTTTGTTTTCACGTATTTATAGGGGTGAATTTTCTATCTTGGTCCGAAATCCTTAAGGCCATAGGAATTCTATTGAAGGAGAAGTTCAGCCTATATAGGAAGTCCAACCAAATTCGAAAGATAAAAGGAGTCCAAGCTTCATAAGGATTCTCCAAACGACATCATTTGAAGCTTAACTACAAATCCAGAGCAACCAAAATGAATACGAAGATTGAATACGCGCCCGAATCTAGAGCCTAGTCCAGTTACCACACTTGAGGCCCAGTTCAATTATTATAGGTCCCTTCCGAGGTAGAAGATATTTATGTTAATCTGGAAAGATCGAGCATAAGTTCAGAAAGCCACAATAGAGCTTAATTGTCAAAATCAAGATGAAATTTTGCTCCCTATGCATGCATCAATTACGAGGCCACATCCCTTCAATCACAGTGATTTCAGTAAGTATCATCATTATTTTTTTCGATTTTCGTGCTACAACAGTTGGTGTACTTAACTGTCCCACACTCTTGACCAGGGATTCTGAAGTTTCTACTAGTGGTGTTGTATGTATTATAGCTTCTAGACCCATAAGTTGTTCTCAAAGGACCCTGCAGCAGCATTCAAATTACTAAATCCCTGTCTCAGCTCTTTATGAAGCCACTAATGAGCATGGTGGTACGAGTATTTTAGCACAAACAGCATCAGTAGGGAAAACAAAGAGTTCCTCCAGCAAAGGATGGTTTAATCTAATAGCCTCCAGCCCCTTATCCTCTACAGTATCCAGGACCAATAGACGATAAAGTTATGGGCAATAACCAAGAAGATTGGCAAGATTCAAGACTTTGCAAAATGGCTTAACTCAAATTCAAGAAAGTTAAGTTTGTACAAGCCGGGTACAAAATTGGTAAACACAATGCCATTGCATACCATAAACCGGATAAAATGTCTAGACTCTTGCATTGGCTGAATGTACTTTTAAGTTCAATGTGCTGGCGGGTTGTAAGCTCTTGAGAGAGAGCCAGTACCGAGCTCTATTTATTGTGGCGCACAAGCAAGCAGCCTTTGAAGTTGTTCCAAGGAAATATTTTTGTTGACCTTAAGATCCACACAACCAGGGAGGTCAGCACCACCAATCCGGAGGATCCGAATGGGGAGAATGGGATCACACAGGGCTCCTGCATTAACTATTAAGAGTCTTGGTTATTATTTTGTTGAACAGACAAATATGTATCATAGAGATGTTGCTATTCCCGTCTCTTGCAATGCTGTTGTGGATGAAGAGAATTTAAATCATTCAATGGGAGAAAAAATTGGAGTCCTGGTACAGAAATAGTCACTAATGCTGATGCTGCTGAATTTGTCATCACCAAATTTTTCTATACAGATCCCCGCTTGATCAAGAGAGATTATGTGCTATCCAGGATACACAAAAAATCAACCAAGAAGAAAACCCCATGTAAGGAGGCCAGACTGGATTGTAAAAGAAGACGACACTAAATAAGAAGGGAACTTATGGGAATCAAAATTCTAAAGAGATGAATGCTAATTTAGCCAAATGTTTTCTCATTTGGAAAAATCAATATCCTCACAAGATGGCTCGTGCTCCTATTTTAGTTTGGGAGAAAGGTTAATCATCTTGTTCAGCTGCTGCTAGAAATCCATGTAACAAGGCTGCTCTTTAAATAGGTGCTCCGAATCTGTCTAATATTTGAAAATGCTTTTGTTTCAACAAATGACAAAGATGAAGCATTTCATGATCAAGATAAAATGGAAACCCTTATTACTTGGGATTTTGGAAGCCAAAATTCTACTAAGAAAACCTCAGAAATAAAAAAACTTTGGCAATGAAATAAAAATAACAGGTTCGTGCCAATGGAACCAGAAAACAAAGATTCAAACCTTCATTTGAAAAGGAGCTGTAAAGCTAGCATTTGGCAATGAAATTCCATTTCTATGCAAAGGATTGACCATTACTAGGATGAAATGATTTTGAGAGCTGTAGCTTATTTAGCTTATTACTTGACAAACTGAAGGATGAGATGATGAAAAGAAGAGAAAGAATGTTTGGGGCGAAGAAAGAAAGACTGTGCAGGCCCAAGGGTACCTGCAGTCAAACGAATTCCCACAGCAGTTCCAGGAACCTTAGTAGCAAGCTTGCAAATGCATAAGCTTAATAAATTGTCTTTTCAAAGTGCAAAGGAAATACTTGAAAGACTTGCTGATGCTGCAAAAAAAAAAAAACAAATTCCCACAGCAGTTCCAGCAACCTTAGTAGCAAGCTGCTGTTTATTGTTGTAACTGGTTGAGTCGTGTTTGATGGTGCCAAAACAACAAATAGTTCAATCGGCGCCGCTTGGAATTTTTCCAATGAGGAGAAAAATCTTCGACGCCAACGATTGAACCTATATTAAAAGCCTAGCATTAACTTCATTTATTATCCTGGCACAGCCATAGACAAAGGCTACTGTATCAACATACCATGTGGACTTTATGGTTCTGAAGATGAAATGCGACTGCGTAATTGGCGATAGTGCAGTTATATTTCAAATCGACAAATGGCGGATGCTCGACGGCCGACGTCGACACAAGCAAACTTTGCAATATCAGAACTTAATCGAATCAAGATTACAAGCCAAAAGATAGATTTTGCTTAAATCAAAAGATCAAAAGAAGTGGGGAGCACGATCGGTCGGCTTACGAGACGAAAAAGCCAACATCCTCAAGTAAGATCGCTATTCCTTGTATCAATTAACATTCTTTTCTTTTTTGCATTTTTAAAAATATAGATTCTAGGGCCTCCCTAGACAAAAATGTCGCCTAAGGTCAGAAAACAATCCCCAAATAATTATTTACATTCACGATAAATAAGTTATTTACAAGAAATAAAACAAGCCAAAACGGCAAAGCCAAAATAAAAATAAAGGCCCTAAATTTTAGCCCGATTTCAATCTTTTTGACTGATTATCCCAATCGATACATTTATCCCAATTTTCCCGATTTATGATTTTATAGCGATCGATGCTATTTCCAATCGATATAATTTATCCCAATCTTTTTGACTGATGACTTATCTCTATCAAATACTATTCTCAATCGATGTATTTATCCCAATTTTTTTGACTAATGACTAATCCCAATCGATACTATTTCCGATCAATGTATTTATCTCAATCTTTTTTACTAATGATTTATCTCGATCAACGTTATTTTCAATTGATGCATTTATCCCAGTCTTTTCGATTAATGAATATCTCGATTGACATTATTTCCGATCAATGCATTTATCCCAATCTCCTCAATTGATTATTCTATTTACCTCGATTGATACTATTTCCAATCGACATATTCATTCCAACGAGATCAGGCCACAACCCTCGATCTTTACAAAATCAGCCAACCCTCCGAAAGGGGACAAAATTGTGGCAATGGTTTGAATATCCATCAACAGCTGAATGGATAAATAGGGGCAACAATGATTGGCAATGCCTTACAACGATCAGTAACGGCCTCAGATAATTTTACCTTTCATTTATAATTAACTCGTAGAAACTGAAAAAAGTAACAAAAAAACAAATGGTTGAACACTAGCAGTCTGAACTAGGAAAGAAAAGAGGCAAAACTTTGAAAAATCTCTAACAAAAACGACCAAAAGGCATCAAATAAACTAGTTAGAAAAATAAACTCTGAAAAAATAATTCATGTTTATAAAATTTATTTGCAAGAAGACGCCTCATTTTTCCTGATCGATGAACATTCCGATCAAAGTAATAAAAATCCCAATCTTTTGACTAGAGTTTCATTTATCTCAATCGATAAACATCCCAATCGAAGTAAAAAAAATCTCAATCTCTCGATCTGAATCTCATTTTTCTTGATCGATAAACATCCCGATCGAAGTAATTTAAATTCCGAATTGATACTCATTTTCCTTATTAATGCTCGATGAACTTACCAATCCAGTCCTTCAACCGATGTCTCGCTTTCCCAATCAATGATTGATGCAACTTAATTCCAATCTCAAAAACTAAAGGCATCATCACCAAATGATCAAATATTGAAACCCCAACCTTCGATCTCTCTTAAAAACGAATGAACTGCTCGGAAGGAGAATAAATGATAATACACAAAAAATAAAATATAAAACATGAGCTACAGTTGATTCCATACAAATTGGTTATTTTCCTAACCCAATACCGATAGTTGATGCCATATAAATTGGGTTCGGTTCCGGTTCTACATTTTAGAAGTAATTTGATTTTCGTATATTTCGATTCAGTTAGCGAAACGGAAGCAACCAATGCACTACCCTACATATATATCTAAATCAAAACCCCAAAGGAACCACATTTTCATAACCTAATACCAAGGGTTGATGCCATACAAATCGGTTATTCAGTAATATCCAAGTGTCCCTTCATTTAAATGCAAGACTGACAAGTGAAAAGAAATGTTTGGATAAACATAAAGTGGTCTCTATGTGAGGAAGATAGACCAACTACTAGTTTTGCTTAGTTGAGCACATTTTAAAAGTTATCATTCACAATCTTAGCATTTTACAATTTACAATGCTTCGTACACCTTAAAAGTTTTAGAGCCTACTGTTGTGGGTGAAGATATAAACCTCATCATACCCTTTCCTGCATTTACACCAGAAACATAAAAGTCAGTACCTGCCTTGCAATATTTATATAATAAAAAGCAGCCCCGTCAAGCTTACCCAGCCTTCCCACAATACGTGGGACTGTAATTGTAAATGAGATTGTCTAGCACTTTTCGAAGAGGCGGCCTGTTCAATGACTTCCTAGCTTCACTGCAACACAAACATACACGATCAAATCAGTCCTCAACTTTCTCATCTGATCTCCAACTATAATAATAATAATAATAATAATAATAATAAAGTAATTAATTACTTGCAGCATAGATTACATCATCCATAGCAAAAATCCAGTCCTCACCTAACAAAATAGTTTGCAACGTGTTGAGTCACTTGAATGGCGTCCTCGGAGTGCGGAATCATAGATAAACCCCATTCAAAAGCATTTTTCTGCCATATATCAACAGAACCAAATGTGATAGCATTAATTCTAGCGAATTGTAAGGAAAAAATAAAAATTAAAAAAAAAAGTAATAGCACAGAATAGAAAATAAGCCCATGCAAACACAAACTGCTATTGAGGATCAAACATTTATTGCAGCTTATTTCAACAGGGACAACAAATAAAAATAAAATAAAATTATCAGATTAATTTTTTCCGTACCCAAGCCCTACAAGGAGCTTGTTATGCAAATAAATTAAATTAGAAACCATCAATACTAGTCTTAGCTTTTTTCAGGCAGAAGGAAACCACAAAACTAACAATAACACAATTCTGCGCCATTCAACCATGAATGCCAGTGTACTATGCATTTTCAAACAGCTCAGAGAGAATTTAAGATAATTTGCAAATTTGATCCAGTAAAGCCAAATTCCATTACTGGAAGCATTCTGTAGACTTATCTCATGCACACCCTATTTTTGCTCAACATCCTCTCTACGGCCTTTTCTATTTTCAGTTCTGTTGCCAAGGAAAATAGAAGCCCAGATAAGCATAACGATTATGCTTAGTCCACATGAGCATAATTGTCAAAAGTAAAAAGAAGTTTCAAATATTTACTATACACAATATCAAAATATCCCCTCACTAAGGAGTGGAAAATTAGTGGAAAATTTTTAAGTATATATGTATTGCTGGCCCAATCCAAGCTAAGCCCGCAGTTAACAACCAAAGCCAAAGCCCGTCATTTAATGAATGGGCTTTTGAACGGGTCCAGACTAGGCTGAACTTGCATGCAAATATCGTTATCCAAACCATAAAATTTGTGGGTAGATTGGATGGACTGGGCAGATAGCTGAGCTCATGATGAAGTCTAATTATACTTGGTCCATCTCTACCACACCTATTTTCAGTAAAACAAAATTTAAGCCTCAGAGACAATTTGTAAAATGAAATTGCATTGTACAAACCAATTTCTCAATAAATGAGAGACAGCTGGGTTAAGAAGCATGTAATTAATCCGTATGAAAATCCCAGAGGTAATGTCTGCTCTGCCACAAGCACATACCATGTGTTCCTACAAACGGATGTGTATGATGTTTTGCATCTGAATATTCAATTGGAAAGAATGATGTAATAGGAAAAGATAAGCCCTGTTTCTCAAAAATCTGCTCACACCATACCATGGGTTCCAATCCCCAAATCCAGTAGTGGGAAACATATTTGTTCATTGGATCCTCCTAGTCCTAGTTATCTTTTTCCACATCACTAAATGATTCTATCTACAATTCTTCCATCAGGTTATTGCAATATCTGTTTACACTAATCAAGATAGAATTGAAAACAAATATCTGCAATTAAATTCAGGGAGATATTTACATTTGAAGGCTAAAACCAAGCAATGGATTGATAGGAAGCAAATAGCAGAGTTATACCTCTGGATGCCATTGGAAAGCAGTCACAGGATAGTTGTGAGCTTGCACTGTCGACACATAAACCTATACAAATGTTAGTCAAGGAATTAGAATTCTTCTAATGGATAGATGATATCATAACAAAATTTATAACATCCATTACTTTGTTATCTGCATCGGCAGTAGTAGTCAAGATCTTGAAGAAACTAGATAGATCCTGGTTCTCTTGAAGCCGTTCTGGTGAGATTCCATACTGTTGCAAAGGAAAATCAGATAAATAAGATAGTCAAGGAACTAGGACCTTTCAATTTGTTTGTCAGGTTTAAAAATTTGAGTTGCTCAAGTACATGAAAGAAACATTCATGATACAGGAATTGTCTAACGAACAAGAAGAAAACTTCTCCCTTCACTTTAGACCATACTTATGATAATATGAAAAAAAAAATACTTCTTCATGAGGAAAAAGAATTCAAAATACAATTTCAATCAAAGTTTCCAATTAGCAATGACACTTAAAAATGTTTAGATGCTTGAAGGAAATTTTTTGGACATTTAGATGTTTTATTTTATTCTTTTATTGAACCTGCAAAGCAGTATGAATAATCTGAAATGAAGTTCCAAAAATTGACCCTATGGGTAACCCAAAACACAAGTGGCACCACACCACTATGGTATTAGTATTGAGAATCATTGAGCATATTACAATCAATTGTTGTTCCATTAATGCCAAATCAGCACACACCTATCCATTTAGAGTCAAACCACCGAGAATTTAAGTTCTAAAATTTTCTTAACGCTGAAATTCTTAAGAAATTCCTTTTTGTTTTATTTTATGTTTTATTGAACCTGCAAAGCAGCATGAATAATCTGAAATGAAGTTCCAAAGGTGAACCCTATAGTTGCCCCAAACCTATGCAAAGCACAAGTGACACCACACCACTTTGGTGTTAGTATCGAAAATCATTGAGCATATTAAAATCATTTGTTGCTCCATTAGTGCCAAATCAGCATACAACTGTCCACTTTAGAGTCAAACCACTGAGAATTTAAAATTTTCCAAACATTGAAATCCTTACAAAATTCGTTCTAGTACTTAAACTTTTGGCTATCCAAAATAATCATGTGAGTACAGACTCCTGGGTATCCAGAATAATATATCACCAAAGACTATACCAATATTACTTTAACTCACATGATGATTTTGCATGACAAGGCAATCTGTGCTCAACTTTCTAAGCAGGTCTGGAGGAAATCTGCCAAAAAAGGTAAGAGTATTAGTTAGTATTGGAACAAACAGATATTATTATTTTTTGACTATAAATCATTACATAAGCTTCTGTACTAACACTAACTTTCAAAATAAATGAGCCATTAGACTAATTTTTCACTAATAAAAAACTTAATACAATATGGCAACCTGATTCAGCATAACTATATGGCTAAGATTGATCCATTCTGTAACAAAAAGGTAACATTCGGTGTGTGCATGCCTGAGAGTCCCCAGTGTGCGGCGCTTTTGGCATCATTTATTTTATCACGAAAAAGCAAGCATCCCAGTAAAAAAAGGGCATATTTAGAGCAAGCAAATGGAGGTGGAACAGTAATCAAAACCAACCCAAAGTTAAGCATAACATGATGATGCCAACTGATTTTTAACAGTTCATGCAACATAACTTCTCACAAGAATGGTTCATAATCCAAACCAACAAAAGAACACAAAGGATCACCATCCATATGGTAATCAAATTATCATGCATGTGAAAGGGAAATTTTCAAGGAAAAGAAACTAGTGGTTCCTAACCCTGACTTGTAGGTGAATATAGTTTTATCAGAGTAATTTAGGCTTCCTCATAACAATGATGCAGCAACCGGTTTATATGTGAAGATAACGTTCAATTATCTACAGCCTAGATTTATGATAAACAGCACAGATTGAAATGACATCAAGTACAAGATAAAATGTAGCAAGTGCACACAAGATTTCTCACACTAAACTTGATCCTGACATGAAAATCAAGTATCAATGACTTGCTTATTTATCATTGCTCATTAGCATTCTGTTTATTCAGGGTAATCCAACCATATGTTAGTGAAGTTTTGGTTTTCACTCTCAGTCTCTAATTAACAATAACTAATTTTAAACATTTGGTAAACTGTCAAATTATAACAACGAAATTTTAATTCTCATTCTATTATTCATAATGAGCAAACGTGAATATTTGGCAATTTCTTGACTATGATTGAAGTAGAGAGTTTACTGAGTATCTGAAGAACATGAAGATAGAACAAGTTTGGCAAATGAAACTTTTGACTTCCATATGGTTTTGCATAATAATTTGTATTTTATTAAGCTAAGCAATAGGACACAGAAAGAAATATTTCAAAATTTATACCTCTGAAATATAGTTTCCTCTATATTTATGTTTTTCAGGAATTGAAGTGTAGAAGCCTGATCTGCTGCATTAAATGACTCCAGAATGCTAGTATCCTATAACCAAGGAAAAAAAAGTCGCACTTATAATATTAAGAATATGGAGGATGAAGAATTAATTTAGAAATTTCATAATACTGAAAAAATTTCCAATTATAACAATTTTCACAACAGATATTTGCCACAAAATAGGATTACATGGACATTTTCAAAACAAAGAATGATCAAGAGCATACAAGTACAGTTTTGCTGCATGCTAATTTTATTTCACACTGATAGAAAATAATTTACAGCATTCACCTACAATTCTGTACATTCTAGTCTGATAAAGTGCATGGGAAACTCTAACCAAAGAAACAGCAGAGCCTAGAGTTTACCTCACTATTCCAAATTGCTCAAAGTACCAACTGAAGGAAACATAGATACCTTAAACATCAATATAGGCTATTCTATTCAAATTTTACAGTGGCCAAGTGAAAGAAAGATTACCTTGCTAATGATCATCGTCAAAAGTTCAAAACCCAAGCAGATGGCATACAATGGAAAATGGTAACCTGCATCATTCTTGGCTAAAGCTTTCTGCAAGTGACATGAGATAGAATTGCTTACAGTCAGAGGAAGAAAAACATAAAGTTTAAAGTGGTTTCCATAATATGTTTCAGATGTGCAGAGGCATATATCATTAGTATATGCAAAACCCACACACAACCCAAATTGCCTATACAACAGAAAGACATGCCAAAAAAACTGCATAATACCCTATGACGTCCATCCTCATATACTTATGGATTTGAAACACCCTCCACTAGAAGGTTTAACAACTTCTGAAGCCAATTGCAATCTATGTCTCAATTTTCAAATTCAGCATGAGATAAAAGATCCTAGTTGGCAACATGTCATGTGGCTATCTGCTGTACATTTTCACTGACTAAAGGAAGCAATGCCCTGAAGAACATCAAGTCAATTGTTAATCACGATTTCAACCAATCAATTATTCAATTGACTGCCTCACGGAGTCCACCAGTACCGCTGCCCACAGATCCAGGGAAGCAAACAGTCAACATATGTTGACACCAGATAAGAAGCTAGAAATACTTAACACTACAACAGATGTAAGATCATAAACTTTGATCTTCTTAACACAACCACTTCAACGGATGTGCTTACCCTATGGGATACTGCACCTGCTCTGCCACAAGATTGAAGTCAAATCCCTTTAGGCTCCTATGGCTGCCAAAGCTACTAGTGTATGTGCAGAAATTGATCAGAGCAGTGGATACTATAGAACACTTTACATTTAGATAATGCAAAATAAGTATCACCCACCTTAAAAACTGCCTTCACAGTATCATAATATAAACCAGTTTTAGCCCAACCCCCAGTGAAGAGCACTCCACTGACCAGATCAAGCTTCTGCAACACATCATCACACAACATAAGAGTTAATAAGAACTTCAAAGAAAAATAGTATTAGAATTTTTCATAGCAATCATCACGTATGCTAAGCTGCTCTTGTCATGAAAAATGAAGAAACAAAATATTAAGTACCCTAGCCATCATTGCCTACCCACAGAAAAATTCATTATAAGCAGAAAAACCTTTATATGAGAAAGCATCGGACCAGTTGTTTTCTGTTAATTGGAAATAAAACCAAGTTGGCTTGCATAGCCCAGCCAAAGAAAAATCTAAAACAAGCAACTATGACCTTCAAGTATATTGGAAAACACAAGAACCAAAATACACCTGCAAAATAATGTAGTAGAACAAATTCTTCAGGCAAATTTTGTACATTCATCAATAAAAAGAAAGTTTAAAACTATTCAGACGTATTTCACTATTTACAGGTAGTTTTTCATGCACAGCCTTCCTCGTCATGCTTTTGAGATCCCCACAAATATACACGTCCCTTTTTATTGCAGTTTTTTAATCAAAATTCATTAAAAGCAATTCCAAAGCCTCAATATCGTTTCTACAATGCTTGGAATTAAAAAAAGCATTCAGAATCTAATCAAAGTCAGAAATGTGAGAATATATTAGAATATCAAACGGTACTTGTGAATGACACGTTTCCATTCTTCAACCCACATTATCACTCTAATTTTGCACCATTTTCAGAATTATAAGCAAACGCTAACGCAGTTCGTCAAGGCAGTGAAACATACAAAAGTTAAATTCGTTGAATTTACTAAGATTTAGTGTAGAAGGAAGTGTAAATTGAAATAGCCAATGTTTGAGTGCCGATAAATATGAGATTATGCACAAAGAGTAGTTAAATATATAATCTTCCGTTTAATCATTGAATTCCATCTTTTTTTTTTTTCATTTTGGATGAACTTCCATTTCTTCTTCTTCTCCGTGTTAGCTTTTCCATCTATCAGGTGACTTAATTTATATAAGAGGAATCTCTGGCGATTACCTCGAAAAGGATCTCCGGCGGCTCGTTATAGATAAGAGGAATAACACGAGCACCAGCGGATTCAACGAACTTGACATAAGAAGCCGCAATATAAGAGACGTTCGAGGCATTATTTAGCCTGCCGGAAGCACCGTCGCCTGGATGGCTAAGGATTCCGATGACCGGGCGATAGTTCAATTCAGGCTTCGGCGCAGGGCATCTAGGCACAGAAGGGAAGGCAGAGTGATGATCGAGCTGAGTCGGGAGAAGAAGATTGGATTGAGCTGCAGTCGCTTTAGATAAGCTAAGTTCTTTAGAAAGAGCAATGAGAAAGGGAATCCAAACGTAGTTCCACATATCGGAGGAGGAAGTAGAGGTGGCAGGGAGAGAAACGGCGTCGTTTGGAAGGTCGGAGGAGGAAGTGGAAGGGGTAGAAGGGGAATTAGAGAGAAAGTGGGAGGGCATTTTAGGGAATCGGGAAGGAGATTATGAGTACAGTATCACACGAAGAAGAAGGAGGAGGAGGAAGAGTCTTGAGAGGGTGATGGTGGGTATTTGACATTGATGGTGGAGAGGGAAGGGCGGCTGGATAAATTGTGGTCCTGGAGGAGTATGCACGGCAATTTGGACAAAGAAGGAAAGGCAAAAATCACTTTTCGTACTTAAATTTTAAATTTTTTTGCAAGGAAAAGACTAACTTTATTCTAAATTTTTCAAAAGGCTAAGAGTTGTCATTGAACTTTTCGAACCCAGTTAAAAATGGGTTGAGGTTTTTTAAAATGGAACCATTCAATTTAAAAGTTTAAAATTTCCATTTTTTTATTTTTTTATTTTTCAAAATATTCTTTTTATTTTAAGCTCTAACTACCGTTTTTCATCTTCATTTATAATGTTATTAAAATCGGACTGAATAACGAACTGAAAAGCTTAAAGGTTCATGATTTGATCGATTTTTTAGAGTTCAACCGAATTTTTTTTATTTTTTAAAAAATATATTATTTTTTAAGTTTTATATAAATATTATGAAAATATCACTATATAAAAAAATTAAAAATAGTTTAGAAAAATATATTTATCATCAAACATTAACAATAGGACTATATTTTCAAGTCATTCAACATTTATAATAAAAATTTAAGATAAATATAGTAAAAAATTGTAAATTTTTAAAGAAATTCTTCAAATATAAATTATAAAATTTTATTTTATTTATAAAAAATTCATTAAATTGTTTGAATTTTAATTATTTTGTATTTATAATTTTATTTTATTTTTTCCAGAAAAAATAATATTGTATAAATATTTTGGACAAAAAGTTGGTTTTTCTAAAATCAAACCGGTTTTATCATTTAACCCGGTTTTATCTCGGTTCAACCGGTTTTTGGCGGTTTGACACAGTATTTCCCGGTTTTTATCCAATCCGGTTTTCATTCATTGAACCAACCGGATCAGCCAACGGTTCGCGGTTAAACCGGTTCGACCTCCCGGTCCGGTTTTAATAACCATGTTCATTTACTCTTTTCCTTTAGCTCTGAGTCTTTTTCTAAACTTTTTCTATTGCTTCGGTGTGATCCATCTTCATCTCTTCATCCAGATTTAAGTCATTTTCTGCAAATTTATCTCTTGCTTTGGTATTCTCTCTCTCTCGCGTAAGCTCGATCTAGCCAACCACATCGAAGAAGAAAGAGACGACCTTCTTGGCTATCATCTTTCTCATTATTTCCTACTTATTGGACCTCCATATATACAGGTACCATTTCTCCATTCACATTGTAGCTGCTTGATCTAATATGACATATGTTTTTGCTTATTCAATTTAAATTCGCTAATTCGTTCTTTTTTCTTGCTTGAAGTTATATGTAGTTGAATTATGTTTAACTGAGAAGGAATTTAGTAATTTCAGATGCTTCGATTGATTGATTGATTTTGTTAGTGTTTGAGCTGAAATTAAATGTGACGTTTATAGAAGAGGTCGATTGTTTTTTGTTGTTTGGTTGCTGAGAAAATATAGATAAAATTGATTTTATGTTTCCTGTTGTCTGCATTTATAGAGCCACGAAACTATCACTTGCCAGTCCTCTCTTCATTATATTCACATTATGCCTCTACTTCTAGAAATTAGTTTTTGGATTTTTCATCTGCTTGCGAATTTTGCTTATATTGGTTTCTATTTGTGGTTTATTGAAGCTTGACGAGTTGATTTATTGAGAGTTTAATTTGTCATTTTAAGACATACTTCTATTTATTGTTAATGGAGTATTCAGCTTTTCGAATATATCAGATATAGCTTTTGAGTACATGTCTGCACTAAAATGGCTTGGAAATGGAGTCTTTGGTTTTGAAATTGATCAGGTATTTGAGAATCATAATGAAACATGTGAGAAGATGAGTGTAGATGATGAAGAAGACCAAATTTCTGATGATGAAATAGAAGATTGGTAAGAAAAATGAGTTATAGATTGGTTTTGGTTTTCAACTTTGTAAAGTTACATTAGCCATTAGCCAGTAGTTGCTCTATCCTGCAATGCCTTAAACAAGTGAATGTACATATTATTTTGTCCAAGCCTGGTCTTGATGTTAAATATTAATAATCCTTTTGTCCTTTTTTTCATGGTTTTTGCCTAATTTGCTAGCCTTATTAGGCTATGCAAACAATCCATCAAAGCAAATAAAATATAATATCGCATTTATTCATAAGCAGCAAAACAAAAAAATAAAAGATTTGCAACTAATAATGAGATAAACGCTTGATATTAAAAACTTTATAATATAAATTTTAAATGTACTTGGTGGGATTAGAAAATTGATCGGTGTCTAGCAAGTATACCAGATCGGATAGTAATATAGGAAAATATAATTATGATCCCAAATATCGAACCTAAAGGAACATGGATTGCTAAGTGAAATATCTATAATTGAGCTGAATTAATTTGAAATTATTTCTCAAGTTTTTAAATTGAAAGCATGAACTAAACTAAATTAACAATTAAGCAAAATAAAAACTAAGATTAGATTAACATTAATTAAATACAGAGCAATAACTAAAACACTTATGCTAAAGAAACAATCCACTTCAACTTCCATTGTAATGACTCAAATCAAAAGTAACACAAGCGATTATGAAAAAATCAATAAAATAAATTCAGATATCTAATTTAAAATATCATTCTAAGCATTAAATCTTCTATTTAGGAATTATCTAACGTCTAGCATAAAAATTTGATTTTAAACTCTTAAACCCTCATTAGACCTTCTCTCGAGATATCTAACTCTATCTCATTCTTAATTAAATATTCTTAACTTTAAATCAACATTAAAAATACATCATTGCTTCAATTCTTAAAATGCAATAACACATTGATATAAGAAGAATAAGTTAAGAACATGCAAATCATTGAGCAAAGTCTAAATTAGCATTCAACCATCTATTTGAAACATTAAATACCAATTTAACCATAACCAAATATAAGATTTAGCACAGAAATTAAGAAATAACAACTCGCATTAAAATTAAGCTCAAACTCGAGTCTTTATAGTAAAAGTATGAGAGTTCAAGTTTTCCTTAGCAAAAGTAAGGAATTACGAAACATGATTAAAATAAAATAAAATTAAAATAAAGACATACAATACTCATAAAGCTTAAAACTTGTTCTTGATAAATTCTTAGAATATACAGTAGAAAGTTTGAATCTTTAAGAGAATTGAAAACTAAGAAAAAAAAAAACTAAAACTAGGTCTAAAACTACTGTACAATTGACTAAAGAAAATTGTATCTAAAACTAAAGAAAATTCGTAACTCTAGCCATCTCTAGGTCTCCCCTTAATTCTGGTGCTTAGGTCTACTTACATAGCCTCTAAATTAGAACTTCCTATTCTAGAATGCGGCAGAGTTATATCACAATTAGAACACCTTTACTCAATAAAAGCATTAAAGCACTCGGATGAGGGCTTTTCTCCCTCAAGTGAGGGGTTAAATACTTGGGTGAGGGGTTTTTAACTCAGGAGAGGGCTTTGCTTACTCGGGTGAGGGATTTTAGCACTTTTCTGAGTACTTTAGCTTTGTACTCCACTTAAATCTTTCTTTAAAATTACAAAGTTGCCCCAAATATCTTTCTTTCTTCAATTAACTTCTTCTTTTCTTTAATTTAGCCTCTAAAAATATCAAAACTTACAATTAGATCCGCAAACACATAAATTAAGTAATTAATCATGAAATCAACTAAATTAACACTAAATTAAACAACTTATACAATTAAAAATATACTAAAAATATGGTATAATTCACAATTATCAAAAACCTAATTACATTTTTACTTCATATTAATTTCATTAAATTAAGGTAGATAAAACAATGACAACATATAGAAAGTTTATTTGTTTTTCATCTAAGGGCTTTTTCATGGAATATCTTTTTTTTTTTTTAAGAAAAATCTTCCTTTTCGCACTTTGATTTGTGGCTTGTAATGTCAAAATCATGAACCCAACTTTGATTTGATGATTGGTTATAGAAGTTTAGCGTATATTAAGGTGGGTTATTGAAGGAAATGGTAGCTTGGGAAGCTTTGCTTGAATTACAATTGTCCAAATTTAACAAGTAGTATATAAAAAAAACTTCCTTACAATTCTAAAAGCGGTTGGTCTTGTAATGATGAAAAATTTGTAATTGATGCTTGGATTTTAATTATTGGATCTGTATTTATGTTATTATTGGAGTTTAGATATAAAAAAGTAATACTAAAATTCAAATTTTCAGAATAAAAATCATATTTTATTTTTTGATACACCGGACAGTATACCAGGTATGCCATTTGATATACCAAGTATATCCGTTGGTATACCAAATTTCAGAATACAAAAATATTTTGATATTTGATATACTAAATGATATACCAAATTTTAAAATACAAATATATTATGAAATTTTTTATACCGATACCAAATTTCAAAATGCAAATATGTTTTGAAATTAATATACTATTTGCATTTTGAAATTTGGTATACTAGGTATGTCTGCCGGTATACCAAATTTTATAATGCAAACATATTCTAAAATTTGGCATACTAGCTAATATACCTAGTATACCGTCTGGTATATCAAATTTCAGAATACAAACATGTTCTGAAATTTAATATATTAGACGGTATACCAAATTTTAAAATGCAAATTATGTTCTGTTTTTTTATACCAGATTTTTGTATTGAAATATATTAGTCATATATTCAATTAAATGTGTTGTTTCGAACTTTTCTCAATCAGTTTAATACATAAAGCATACGCTGTGATATCGAAAATTAAAGTATTGGTTTCACAATAACTCAAGGCCTTGGTTATTAATAACATTTTTAGATTATTAATTCTTTTATTTAATAATCATCTTTTTGCTATAGTTTGCCATAATATTTCTGTTGTCATTATGTGAATTTAATATGACCTTTGTTATCATACTGTACTTGTTTATAAATTTTCCTTCTTTCATGTTCAAGTTTAAATTCAGTCCTTGCTAGTCTCTCTCTCTTTATATATCTTACAAACATAGTATACCATTAGGAAGAAACACATGACACATGCGGCCATGGCTGCTAACAGAAAATCTGGAGTTGATGAAAACAACACACAAGGATCGGAGGGAACTGGAAGCTCTAGCTGCCAGATGACCAATGGTTCGCTGATTATAGGCTATAATTTACAGGGAAGAAAAGATTAGACTCCATAATCGAAGAAGAGTGACAATTAAGCCGAAAATAAGATTACCATTTCCAGCACCTTCATGAGCGACAAAACCAATTTCAAACATTTGTTTATGTGCAAATAATACTGCATTTGAATTGATTTTTTCCCAACTATTCTGTCCTAGTATTTAAGTTATCATACAATGCAAAACAATATGGCAGACTATTCATTTCAAAAATTTGTAAAGATGAGACCAGTGTATTTATTGATTTCTCTCTTGAATTTCATGGCATGCAGAGGATTTAGCCTTCAATAGGAGTTCATAATTAATTTTACTGTTGGTCATTTTGTACTTATACATGGGTGTAAATATTTCATGCGTCACATAATATGAATAATAGGGGTAAACAAAACCAAACAAAACTCGAAAACTGAGATGAACTGTGAATAATTCTAAGTATCTCAATTTATTTGGTTATTCTTATTTGGTCATTTTGGTTTTCTCGGTTTCAATTTTTTAAGCTGAAAATTGATTCAACTTAAAATGATGCATGGACGAATAATAAATGCCAGCTATGGTCCATTAGTTGAGTTAACATCCCTTTAAAAAAATGAAAACTCTAATGAGCCATTTTTTTTAAATATATTGAAGTGTTTCCAAGAAGGCTTCCTTTGCACTTTCTAATCTCCAAAAGAGATACCATAGTTGAGCTATCTTCTTCTTTAACTAAGCTCAAGAAAATATCATTTCTCAACGGTAATTCCTCTCTCTAAATTTTGAATGTCATCTAGCAGGGTGAAGAAGGAAAAACAAAAGATGAAGAAGGAAGTGTGAAAAAGAAAAAGAGAATTTGAGTTAAATTAAAAAGGAGATATTTTTAAAAATAAAAAATTTTAAAAGGGAAAAAAATGGGTATTTTTGAGTGGAACTGCTTTTTTGGGGTATTTTTGTGAAGCTCCCTTAATTTTTCCCCATACTATTTAAAGAGGATACTTGTACCCTTATTTTTGTTAACCCATTATACCTTTAAATCCAACTTCTTTATGCAAATTTATCTCTAAATTAAAATTTAAAGCATAAAAATTCTTCTCAAACTAATGGACTTAACAAGTAGCCTATGGCATTAACATCAGCCAATTACATCTTGACACGTCATCACTCTCTCTCCTAGTCATTGGTCCAGCTAGCAAAAATTTTGAATCTAAAATTAATGAAATGGAATTACACGTGGTACTCATGCTGAAAATATTAAAAAAAAAAAGAAAAAAGTTATTTGTCTTATAAAAATGAAAATAAGAAAGGAAAAATATGTTTATTTCTCAAGAAAATGCAAGAAAAATGCAGTGGAGTACAGAGAAAGAAGATGAAGAGGCAAGAACAAGATCACCATAACCAAAAATTGAAGTTTCTTTAATTTCATCTCATTTTACTTTGCTTTGTTTGGCTGATGAGAAAATGAAAATAAAAAGAGAAAAAAAAATTTGTTTGTTTCTTAAGAAAATATAAGAAAAATTTAGTGGAGTGCAAAGGAGAAAAATGAAGAGAGCAGAAGATGAAGAAGTAGTAACATGATCACCATAACATACAACCTTATGTATGTCTTTATTTTGCATCTTAACAAGATCAATCTTGTATTTTCTGTAAAATTGCACTTTTATTTTGAACAGGCTATCAAGCTCACCATATCTTTAAAAATTGTCTCATCTTAGTTTTTGTCAACTCATTGTCAAAATCAAGGTAAATACCAATGTGAGTAGGCTACTTCTCTGTCTGACATGCTTAATTATATAATAGCTAATAGTAAATATTCACACATAAATATTCACACTCATATATTGCCAAACAATAAACTTTATTATTATTCATAAATAATAATATAAAGGGATTACACAATAAACAATACAACTCAAATCCTATGCAAACCCTGAGATCTAATGTGTCTCTCAAACACATCTCTCGATACATGTTTAGTTAATGGATCTGCTATCATATCTTGCACAGAAATATATTGTAAGTTTACTTCTCCTTGTGCAACAATATCTATAGTGTAATGCTTAGTCCTATCATAAAATTTTAGATCTCTAATATAAGCTATCGATGATTGACTGTCACTGATTCCTCTGAAACAGTTATTATTAAATGGTCCATAAACATTTTTAGTCAAACTGCTTTTTGTACTGCAATAGAGAAAGCTATAAACTCAGCTTCCATCGTTGATAGGGTTATGCATGTTTGTTTCTTGCTACTCTATGAGATGGCACGCTTGCCAAGCAAGAAAATAAATAAAAAGGTGAATTTTCTTCTCATCCACATCTTCTCCCCAGTCAGCATCTATGTATCCTCTCAATCGCAGATCCTTACCTTGATAACAGAAAGTATAGTCTGCAGTACCTTTGAGATATTTAAGTATCCTCTTCATTGCTTTCCAATATGCTACTCCTGGGTTAGACTAATATCTACTTACTATTCCTACTACATAGCATATATCAGGTATTATACACAACATAGCATACATTAGACTACCCATAACAGCGATATATGGAACGCTCCTCATGCATTCCATTTCTCCTGGCATCTCAGAACACATACTCTTGCTAAAAAATTAATTTTTAGCAATGGAGTTATCAATGGGTTTGCAGTTTTGCATATTAAATCATTCAAGGATTTTATTAATATATGCCTCTTGCGAAAGAGACAATAACCTTCCTATACGATCTCTTGAAATCTTGATTCCAAGAATATAGTTTGTCTAACCCATATCTCTCATTTTAAAGTTGGAAGATAACCATCCTTTCATTTCATTTATGTACTATATGTCATTTCCTACTATAAGTATATCATCTACATACAAAGACAAAAGGGATGGTGTTCTTGCATAAATAAATAACTGAAATATGAAAAGAAACCCAAAATCCAAAAGAAAGGAAAAGAGAAGGTAAGAGAAGGAGAGAGATGAAAAACAATTAGAGTTCTCTTCCTTGTACATAAAATTAAGCAAAAAATTTTTTACATAAAAAGAGGTTAAGATTCATAAAACCCAATTAAAAAATAAATAAAATTCAATTCACATGCTCCCTACTGTTAAAATCACTTCCATGGGTTAGCTGGGACTTTTTAATAAATAATAATTTGTAAATTTTTATTTAGGCTATGCTTAGAATAAATAAATTTTTTAAAATTTTATGAAATTTATTTATAATTCTAATTTTTCATGCTTATAAGGTAAAAAAAAATGAATTCCATAAATTAAATTCCACAAAATTCATTATGTCTTCACCAAATTCCATCAAAATAGGTGAAATTTGCAAATAAATTTCTTATTTTTAAAGAGTCAAATTTTGAAATACCATATTACTCTTATTATCTTATATTCCTTCTATTTTTTTATTTGTCACTTTTTTTTCATTATAATTAAGAAATAATAAATAAATTTAAATTTAGTATGAAATTACATAATTAAAATTAAATTATCAAATTTAATTTATTCTAATTTTATTGGAAAATATAAATAAATTGAAAAAATAAATTAAATTGCATTGAAAGTCTAAAAATGACAGATAAATATAATTCGAATTTTACTAAAAAATGATATATAAAAGAAAATGGATATAGTATATATGTGTTCTGTATTTTTAACATTTCTTTCTCTCTTATTTTTCAATTTCTCAAGCAAATTTGTATTTTAAACAATTCTTACTCTCTTTTTTTCAATTTCTCAATTAATTTTACCAGATCAGTATTCTCTTTTACTTTTATATTTTGTAAATTGATTTTTTTTGTGTAAAATTAATTAAAATAGTTAATTAGTATTTTATTTGGTATAATTTCTATAGACATAATATTATATTAATTTTTTATGTATTCTATTGATATTGAGGATATTTAAGAAAATAAATTATAAATAAATTTTTTTATTCATTTATTCCAACAATAAAATTAAGAAATTTATTTTCAATTCTATATATTGATTATTTTATTACAAACATAAGAATTCATTTACAAATGAATTATATAATTCTAATTCTTTTATTCAAAGCAGGATCTTAGAGAAACAAAGTGCTTTAAAAATATTTAAAATTTTGGATGTTTTTATTTTTGCATCTAAATTTTACCAAAATAAAATGATACAACCTGCAGAAAACGGATGGTTCCATGTTCATTCAGGCAGTAATATCTTTTTAAATATAATTGTGTTGTTTGGCAGTGCAATGAGATATGAACATGACACAAAAAGCAATATTTGAAGAATCAAAAGTTGATGTGAACAGTGAATAAGCCAAATAAGAGCAAAACAAACATAAGCCATAAAACAGTGAATAAGCCAAATAAGAGCAAACAAAACAAACATAAGCCATAAAAGGATTTTACCATAAGGCCAATTTCAAAATTAATGGATTAATAAAATTATTAATATACTGGTTAATGAATTTATACTCACCCCACCCTAAAGTCCTAAACTGATTAAAAAAATACTCCAAATTATTGCCAAACTAAAAAATATGATTTCAATTTGCCTTTTTTGGGGTCAAAGCAATTATTTTTGACAAAAATATATAATGGCTATTTACAACAATAAACATTTGAAGAATTTTTTTTTTTTTGCAATTTCACAATTAATTGTAAAATTAATTGTATATTATTAAATAATGTTGTTTTTTATAATACGCAATTTTACAGTTAATTTGAAATAATATACATTTTTTATTGTTGTAATTTAATAAAAAACCAATTGTAAATTTGCAAAAAAAAAAATTCAATTTCATTAAGTATTTTCAAGAAAAATTATGAAAATATTTTTATAAGAAATTTGGAGAAATTTAATGATAAATTAAAGATTATATATTAATTAAATTCAAAATAATTTTGCAGAATATTTTTTTCATACTATAAGCAGGAAGAAGAGAAATTTTGAAATTGGCCATATACTAAAATCCTTTTATGGCTTATGTCTTATTTGGCTTATTCACTGTTCACATGACCTTTTGATTCTTCAAATATTACTTTTTGTCCAAATGCTCGTTTTTTTTAATCATGAAGTGTCTTAAACAGGCCTATACCAACAGATAAAAAATATCTTTAAATCATATTATACTTAAAATAATTTTTATTCGCTGACTTGCAGGCACTTCGAAGAATGAGACAATTGACCCGAAAATTTAAGGTTACTCCATATCCAATGCCAAGGATTGATATCTTGACTTTTGGTTAAGGATCGATGAGTCCCTTCCATTCAATTACATCCTCGTATTTCATATCTCCTTTCAATGTCAAACAATACAAATATTTTTTTTTAAATATAATGTTCTCATTTCCGCAAGATATTTGAGCAAAAATGAACATGAAAAAATCTTTTTTTCTGTAGGTCCTCCCATTTTCTTTCCGTAAAACTTAACTGGAAAAATGAAAATATTTTAAATTTCTAAGTACTTTTTAAAATATTCTATTCTCTAAATAAAAATTTAAAAAACATTATTTATAAAAAAAAATTCCCCGTTAGCTTGGACTCACTATTGTTATTGCGAGAGAAAACGAAACGGACCTAGGAAGAATGAAGAGCAAAAACTACTGGCTCAATTTTATAGAAATGGAGATAGAAAGTTTGAAGCGAGAGAAAGACTGGCGCGTGACACAAAGGCAAAGGAAGAGAGTGAAGATATAAGCTTAAATTACAATATGGTTCTATTTTTTATTACGTAAAAATATGTTATGAGTTGCAATATCATATTGCCATTTTGATCGAAATATTCCAAAATTCTAAATATTTTTATAAACACATCATTTCTCTTTCTTTTTTTTAAACATCATTTATAAAATTAAAAATATAATTTATAGGACGTATATATAGTGCGTATACATTTAAATTATCAGATCGTCAAAAAAATATCACTTATAAAATTGAAAATACAATTTATTGAGGGTACATATATTGTTTATGCATTTCGATTCAGATGGCCACGCATCATATAGATGCGCACTAAATTACTACTTATAAAATTGTTCCTCACGTGATAAAAGGGATTATATATAATTTTTTTTATCGTTACTTAATAAATTATTTTTCAAAGTGATTTTTTTTTAGTATCCAATGTTATCCAATTCTAATAAGATAAATTAGGACAGTTAATAAATGCATTTCATATACCATCACAACCCATTATCCAATAAGACGGAAGAAGAAAAAGCAGAAAGCAGAGAAAAGCAATTCCACTAAAACTCAATCATGGAAGCAAAATTAGGCCCACTGGATATAATTATGTTTTGTTTTAATTAAGCTCTTATGCACAAATGGAGTCAATGGAGACTCTGCCATTATAAATATTCATGTCTTTCACCTCATTACAAACTCACTTCCACTAAATCATACACCCTTTGAGTTATAGTTCTATAGTTTTAGAGATCTTTTCTATATTTTTCTTGCCAAAAGCAAGATCTCATTTCCCTCATGGCTCTAATGTGTAGCTTTACGCCTAACACCACCTTGCTGCCCATAACCATCTCCAAGCTTGGCTCCAGCTACAAACCTAAATCTATGACCGTGTAGGTTTGATTTATTACTATTATTATTTTCTATAAAAATCTAAATTCTGAATACCCTTCTTCTACTCATCTGTTGCATACAGTTGTGTATCGGTACGTATCGTATAATTATATCAAACCTAAATATCTTTTTAGTTTAATTTAATGGTATGTATCAATATATACGGATGCACAGACTTACTTATCTCGACCTTTTAAAAAGTCTCTCTCTATATATATATGAATGAACGGTTGCCTACATAGAAATTATTCAAAATCAAATTTATTAATTTGGATTTTGGATTAATTGGGTTCGGATCGATTGCCCCTCGAACCTGATCGATGCACACCCCTACACCTCATTCTCTTATTAATTAAATTTTAGGCCAACTGCGTATTTGTCAACGCATAGCACTATATATAGGCAATTGCAAAAGGCTTCTTTTTGTTCTTTGATACACTAAAATGTTATGGCTGGCTATATATTAGTATCGAATCTATAGATTAGGTAAGGGAAACCTTTAAATTTGTCAAAAATTACAATCTTACTCTTAAAAATTCTTTATCGGATGCATGGACTTACTTATCTCGACTATTTAAAAAGTCTATACTATAAATTATATATATATACACGCATGATTTTATATATAAATGAATGGACGGTTGCCTACATAGAAATTATTCAAAATCAAATTTATATGTGTGTATGTATGAAATAAGAGGCACAAAGGAGATAAAGTTTGTTTTTATCTGGATTATGAGATAGGTCAACTTAGAAAATAATTAGTTGACTTGATAGAAATTAGTAGAAGGGTGATGAAGTTAATAAAAAGTAGCCTAATGATTGGATAATAGTTTTATTTTATTTTATTTTGATAATTTACTTTGATTTGTCTCAAAATATTAATTTTCTTTTTCTCTGTATCAGAAGATGCGAAAGACCAAAGCCACCTAAGACAAGCACAGGAAAGCCTCCACAAATCAACATGGAACCCAAAACCGTGAGGGGCACTAATGGCCCAAAGGAAAGCAATATGAGCAGAGGAAAAGCAGATAAGGATGGTTCTGCAAAGGAAACTCAGGCCTCTAATTGAGGTTTAATTGCATGTTTAGTGCATGTAATTATAAATTAGCAGTTTAATTAGTATTATTGTTCTTAGTAATTTTGTGTTGGCTTGATTAATCAGCAATTAGTCTCATCTGCAGGTTTGTACTAATTTTGTAGTTCTGGTGTTGTACGGTTATCATTTTCTTGGAGGAAGATGATGTAAATCCCAATATAAAGTCTGCCTATCAGCTTGGAAATATGTTTCGGGAAGAAATAAATCTGAAAGTTATTATCATCCTTATATTTGCTAATGCCATTTTTGAATCTTGATACGAAATTGCCGTCCAATCTTAGTAATCGCTTGATTAAAGATCCATTTGGATGGTGGTAGTTCTTAATTTATTAATGTACAATATGTTATGATACCGTATGATATGTATGTATGTATGTATGTGCATGTATGTATGTGTATGTGTATATATATATATATATGCACCTACCTACCTACATACATATACATGTATATATGTGTATATATGTATATATAGACGCATACATACATACATATACATACATACATACATATATATACATACATACATACATGTATACATACATACATACATACATACATATATATATATATATACATACATACATACATACATGTATACATGTATATATATATATACATACATGTATATATGTGTATATATGTATATATAGACACATACATACACATATATATACATATATACACATACATGTATATATGTGTATGTATGTACATAGATACACATACATATATACTATAGTTTTTCATTTATTGATAAATGAACGCGTTTTATAAATTTTTTACAGAAAATAAATAACTCCAATTTTCTTAAAAAAATAAAAAACAAAAAAAAATCATTTTCTATAAATAAATGCATCCTAATAATGTTTTCACAAATTTTAATATTTTAAGATATTTTTTTTGTTTTTTATCATAAAATAATATTAATATTTTTAAAATAATTGGGTAAATATTTATTTTACCATAATACATATTAACATGAAAACTTAACAAATAATTTAAACACGTCATAATATAAATTGGTCTATTATCACAAAATATAAAAGTTAAAAAACATAATAATGCTTATTAAAAGTTAAAAACATAATAATGTTTCTCTCTTAAACTCTCTTTGACTTAGGCATCAGAGTGCTAATTCTCTGCATGCAAGGGGTTAGTCTTTGCCTATTTTATAGATCGGCTCATTGCATTCACTGGTTGGCCTAGCTACTTCTTGCCTTCATCTTCGCCTCCTTCTAAATTCTAATATTTCAAAACTTATCATTTTGTGCTTTAATTGTGAGTGAAGATGGACAAATCACAAAGACAAAATGACAAAATAGACAGATAGGAAGTAAACAAACGAGAGAAATCCTATGCTTAAACTGATAAAAGCCCTCTAAATCTTTTTCCTATTTTTGATGATGATGATGAGCTCTTCGAAACTGTTAACCGGCTCAATGATGCTACTTCCATCACTGCCAAGGACCTAAAAACTTTCTTAAAAGGTTTTAGAGGTAAGTTGTAAGACAAGCTCTTACAATCAATCCGAAAGAATAAGCGGCCTCAAACACCTACTAAGGATAATGAGATAGAAAGCATAATAAGAAAGGAAGGTAGGGCCTTACCCTGAAATAAAAGAAGGGTATAGTTATCAGTGAAGGAAAGAATCGCTCAAATACTCACTATAGCATACAGGAGCATCACTAAGATGGTAAGGGCAAAGGGAAGATAAATCCCCTTGATGCTCCATTTGATGACAGCGGTAGTGACTTAGAAGAGGATGATGATTATCTCTCCCGCAATTTGGCCACTAGGAGGTGCATGATGATTTGTCATTCATGTGTACTCCCAAAAGGTCCAAATACAGGAAGGATGATTTTGTTGCCAACAAAGATGAGAAAAGGTTCCTTCAAACCATCAAAACAATTTGGCTTAGGTCACCTTAAGAAGCTCGAGTTTAGTGGAAATACAGTCTTTTTATTTTGTTGAGAGATTAGAGAAATTGAGCTTTCACGTCAATTCACTAAAGTGAGAATGCTAAGATACACCAGTAAAAAAGACTCAAAAAGCCATATATCTAAGTACCTAACTTAGATTCAAATGTATTTGTAATGACTATACTAGATAATTTTGATTACTGTTACTAATCACATTTATTGATCTTATTAATCCTGTGATTTATCTGTTAATGATGCGCATATGAGCATACATACATTTATACTATACATATCATATACGATAAAGGGTGATATTTTCGCATGCTATTGGTTATTCTTTACATAACTTAATAATTACATGCCTTTAAATACAAATTTATCTTTATATAACCAAAAAGAGATGCAAAGTAAATCTCATACATCAAAATGCTACTCCTATTCTGATGATGACTTAGGAGCTTGTTGGCTTTGTCCCTGAACAAAAGTTCTATCTTACGAACCTATACGGATAAACACCCATGCTAAGCTATAAAGCTTAGTGGGGAACAAACTAATATGTTGATAACCACTCACAGTGGTTATCACCAAGCATGCAATAAAAGTATATAACAAGTTCATATATATATTTCATAAATAAAGAATAACCAAATGCATTATTGGAAGGAATAACTATTTCATCAAATCATAGAATGAAAGATTATAAACTGTATATGCATATCATTTATCTTATAAATTGTGCCTGCTTCATTTCCTGTGGGTGTGGATAACGGGTGCTGTGGATACCATAAGGCATCAAATCTGTGAATACCCGAAGGTATCAAATCTGTGGACCCATTGGGTCAGAACTATATTCTCATGTAGAGACAAACTATGGACTCATAAGTGTCAGACTATAGCAGCTGCAATTATAACCCTATAGGCATGCCTATCTATCCACAACCAAGTCTTTATGTGCAGGCATAAATCAATCATATTTCACATCTTGTGAAATTGTATTCACATAATTCACTATAGCACTAATGAATGCAAAGTACTTTAATATTATGCATTGATAATCTCATAGTATAAAAACAATCATATACTGTCATGGCAGGGAAGTAATTCATGTATATTCTATTTTGAGGTGGTAAAATCTCACCTTTTAATTATTAAGCAAATCTTGCAATTAAGGGGATACATTGCTGTTAAATTACAATTTAGGATGATTTATAAGCTTAGGAAGGGCTTAGGCAAGCTTAGACCTCAATTGGGGTCATAAAATACAAGTATCAAAGATAGGAAACCAAGGCTTATTGTAGCGCTCGCGACAATTGTCGCGCTCGCGACGATTGTTTTTCCCACGGCCTTAATCGTGCTCGCGACAGACAACAATTGCATTTATGAATAATCCATGATGTTGCGCTAGTGACACAAGGCGATGGTTTGATGTCGCGCTCGCGACACCAAGCGACGTTTCAAAAAGCTACATCGCTCATTACTCCAAATATCCTGTAAATAACTTCCAAAACTCAAATTGCACCTCAATTTCAACATACCAAATGACTTTTTCTGAAAACACTATCTTCTACAAAGTTTTAGGTCTATATTTATAGTTTCCAAAACACTAAAAACCTCTTCAATAGGACCTATAAATCTTTAGATATTCAAGAAAAACCATAGACTGTTCATGAAAACAAAATAACCATCACAATCAGATTTCAATACCGATTTTCACTATCATGCAGTAAAAATCAGATTTTGGTCTCTTCTAACAAAATCAAGGCATGTAAGTCTATTTTTTATACCAACTGCAATTTCATCATTTAGACAACTATAACTCAAGATATGAGCAAAAGAACACAGATTGGTTACTTGATTTCAAAACAGAATTTGCATATCTCATAACAAAACTTGTATTTTTTTCCTCTCTAAGTCCCTTCCAAGCTTAAAATCAACTATAAAATATATGAGAGAGCTTTCAAGGTCTCCCCCCTACCAAGATATCACACACCTACAACCTAAGTTCCCATACCTTGTTTAAGCTCTACCTCTTTCTTCAACCTTGAAGAGCCTCCTTTCCCTTCTTCTTGCTTGATTCTCCTTCTATAGAAGAAGACACTTCCATGAATACGTATTAAGCTATAAAAAGAACAACACACATCAAAGAAAAATAAAGTTACCTTAAACCAAAATCAAGTAAATCTTTCTTCCCTTTTTTACCAAAACCCAAGACTTCTAGAGAGAGGATTTAAGAGAGAGACTTTAGGGTTTGAGAGAGAGGATTTAGAGGTTAAGAGAAGATGAAGATGGAGGATGAAGACCCTTGTTTGGCCAGCCAACCTTCACCAAAATATCTCTCTCTCTTTTCTCTCTATTTGGTCCAAGTGTCACTTAAAAGAAAAATCCTATCATTGGGTCCCTTAATTTCTCTTATTTACACTAATACCCCAAAACTTACCCTTTAACTTATCAATTAGGTCCTTCTCTACACAATTACACTTAATTAAACATAGATACTAATAATTAATTAGTGTAAATTTCTCCTAGGGTATAATGAGGGGTATTACAATATTCATATGATGACAAAGTGTTCCATAGAGTTTTCCCTACAACACTGGTTAGGGATGCTTAGGACTGGTTTCACAGTCTTCTCTCTGACTTAATCTCTAATTTTAGGCAGCTTAAAGAGCTCTTCATTATGAGATTTATTGTTCAATTGAAGACACCTAAAATCGTGAATGATTTGATAAATCTGAAGTAAAAGAGAGGTAAAAGCCTTAGAGACAATATTGATAGATTTTAAGCTTTGGCTTCAGAAATCAAGAATTCACATCTTGACACTACAGCCCTTGCCAAGAGCATTAGAAATCCACCACTGTTCCAATCATTAATGACTAATGCCCTGACCAATTTCAGTGTTTTGATGGATAAAGCTAGCCAATTTATACAGTTAGATGATGCTCTAAGGGCAAACCTACAGGCTTTCAAAGAGTATAACCGATTGAATGGGGAGGCCAGACATCTAAAAGCCTTAACAAAGGTAGAGCTTTCAAAGGCCCAGGCAAGAGAAAAGAGTTTGAATGCTCTCAACATGATCATCATGAAAGGGCCCCATCAAAAGTTTATACTCCACTAAATTCGGAGCTGTCAAAAGTGTTATTATGGATCAAAAGCTACCACAACAAGGTGAATTGGCCTAAAAAATATCAGAACGATCAAACTCGCACAGAGATAAATTGAAGTACTATGAGTTCTATCAAGATATAGGCCACACTATTGATAAATGTAAGGCACTCAAGGAAGAAATTCAGAGATTGATCCAAAGGGGTTCACTGAAGAGGTTTGTGGCTTAAAAGCCAAAGAGCCGATACTACGATCCATTAACATTAAAAAAAATCTGATGAAAAAGATAAAGGCAAAAGAAAGCTAAATATTTCAGACCGGTAAAGGCAGCATGCTGGTATGATCAATGTCATTGCTGGGGGATCATCCTATGGAGAAGACCTCAGTAAGTGGAAGAAAGGGCAGAAAGGGATATACTTCTTCGCTCAAGGCAAGAACTTGCCCTCTGTCAATATATCCCCTAAGGATGTTGGAGATCTTAAGTTCCTCCATGAGAAGGCTTTGGTAATCCAGGCAGCAACCCATAACTTCGAGGTAAAAAGGATCTTAATGGATAACAGAAGCACTATTAACGTACTTGCCTTAGATGCTTACAAGAAGATAAAGCTACTGATAAGCAAACTCTGATCGGATTGTGTTCCCCTTATAGGCCTTGATAATGCTACTAGTCTTATTGCAGGCTTTATTGATCTTTTTGTCGAGCTTGGGGAAAAAGTTGTCATCCATACATGTAAGTCCACTTTTATGGTAATTAACATGCCTGTTTCCTACAATTCCATCTTTGGTAGGCCTCTGCTCTTTCAGACTGGTACAGTCGCCAGCATCAGATATATGGTGATAAAAATTATCATCGTATGAGGGGTAGCCATATTAAAAGGAAATCAAAAGATTGCTAAAGAAGCTTATGTAGCTATATTGAAAGAAGGTAGACCGACCTCGTATATAATATAGCCTAAAGAGCAAAAAGATAAGGGGAAGGAAAAATGCATATTGATGAAAACCTGATCCAATATGAGTTAGCTCCTCAATAGAATGTTATGATTAGATCAGGTCTGAATGAGAAAACCAGGGCAGACATTTCCCAAGTACTAATGATTAATCAATCCTCCTTTGCATATTCACCAGAAGATATCCCTAGCATCGACACGAACATTATTGTGCACAAGCTTAACATTGATCCCATATTTCCACCAATTAAGTAAAAATTAAGAAGGCATGCACCTGACATATATAAATTTATCACTAAGGAGGTGGATCGACTTTTTAAAGCCAGAGTTATTTGATAGGTGCAATACCTTGACTGGTATGCAAATGTAGTGTTGGTAAAAAAGAAAGAATAGCAAGCTGAGAATGTGCATAAACTTTACAAACTTGAATCAGGCATACCCCAAGGATACCTATCCTTTGCCTAGTAATGAACAGTTTATTGACACAACAACCTATCACGAGATCTACTTTCTTATTGACATATATGAAAGTTACCACCAAATTTTAATGTGGCTATTGGACCAAGAGAATATAAGCTTTATCACTAAGGAGGGCACATACTACTACAACATGATGCCCTTCGATCTGAAAAATGCAGGTGCAACTTATCAATGGATGATGAAAAAGATTTTTAAAGATCATATTGGCTAAATCTTAAAGTCTACATAAATGACATGATCGTCAAAAACATAAGCTAATCTGATCACGTAATAAACTTAGCCAAGGTATTTACCACTTTGAACTAATATAAGATGAAGCTCAATCCTGAAAAGTGTATATTTAGGGTATCTTTGGGTAAATTTCTTAACTTTATGGTGTCATAATAGAGCATTAAGGCAAATCCTAAGAAGTCCAAGCAATCTTAGATATGCAGCCACCTTGAAGCATCAAAGAAGTTTAGAAACTGAATGGGAAACTTACTGTCCTGGTTAGATTCATTTCTTCCTCGACCAAATGTTGCATTCTCTTTTTTAAGCGACTGAGGAAATATGAAACTTTAGCTAGGGGGAGAATTGTTAGAAAGCACTTGAAGAGATGAAAAAATTCTTATCTGAGCCTTATTTGTTTAGTCTACCTATGTTGAGTGATAAATTATACCTTTATATGTCAACTTCTAGTGCAACAGTTGCGATTGTCTTAGTTAGAAAGGTGGAAATCTAAGAAAAGGCCATCTATTTTTTTCAGCTAGGTTTTAAGAGGATCAAAGCTGAAGAAGAGTCCAGCTAAATAGTTAATCATAGCTTTGATGCTTTGCACCAATAAGCTTAATATATACTTTAAGGCCCACACCATCATAGTCAGATCGGATAGCCATTGAGAAAGTTACTCGAGAGGCTAGATCTTAATGGAAAACTCATTGAATCATCTTTGAAGCCATAATCATTTGACATCATATACGAGCCTAGATCGGCCATCAAAGCTTAAGTTTTAGCAAACTTCATGGCTAAATTCACTGATGAAATACAACCAAGTCCAAAGTATAAGGAGGTTATCTGGGAGCTGATTATGGATGGTGCCCCGAATGAACTCAGTGAAGGAGCAAGAATTGTCCTGCATGGTCCCCTCACTATCAAGGTGCAATATGTTATAAAGCTAAATTTCTATATCTCCAACAAAGTCACTGAATATGATGTGCTATTTTAGGGCTCGATACTAGTCAAGTCCTTTTAACCAGAGAGTCTCATAGTCAAGAGCGATTCTCAACTGGTCACCAGTCAACTATTCAACACATTTAAAGCCAAAGAGCCTACCTGAGAAGTTATTTAGCTAAGGTTAAATTCAAAATCAAGAGATTAGAATCTATCAGGGATGAGAAGAACCATTGAAAAGGTCACAAGAGATTGCATGAGACAGGTTAATTTTCTAGCAAAAGCCACCTTAACTGATCAAAATTTTGCTAATAAAAATGTTATGGTCGAAGAGCTATCTTCCCCGACCATCAAAGAGGTTTAAATAATAGAGATAGATGAAGCAGAGACTTGGATGACACCGATCATATAACATTTACAATTGGGAAGTCTCTTTGAAAATAAAGTAGAGCAGAGAAAAGTTATCAGGAAATCTTTGATTTATTCAATGATTGATGGTTTCTTGTTGGTGCCATGTGAAATGTCTACTATTTAGTGTGTATTTTCTTTTATTTAAGTAGCTAAGTATGTAATATTATGTGTATTTTATGTGTTTATGTTTAGTTTATGTGTTTATTTGTGTTATAGGTCAAAGTTGGTGAAAATGTGAAGTGATTTAAGGAAATGGTGAAGGATTCGGATGAAGTTCACGAGTCGTGAAGTGCCTCACGACTCGGACAGAATGGCACGAGATGTAAAGGTGCTCACAAGTGACACAGAGGTGACATGCTCATGAGTCGTGAAGACATTCACGACTCGACAGGCAAGGCAGTACCCATTCACGAGTTGGACAGAAGTTCATGAGTGAGGAAGGCCTGATGTAGTTCACGACTCATGAAGGCATTCACAAGTTGAACAAGGCACTTGTTTTCAAATGATGCCACCTTTTTACATACGATCTCTCAGCCAACCATCAAGACTTTTCAGGGCAGCTTTTCATGATTGACAACTATATATTCTGAAGGGACATATCTATAGAGTTAATCCCTATAAATATAGGAGAAAAGCTTCGAAGAAAGGTATCGAAGAAAATTTCATTTGTTTTACTTAAAATATTTTAGTTATTTTTGGACAACACTTTTTACTTAGTTTTTAGATGAAGACCAAAGAGCAAAGTCAAAGAAATAAGAGATATATCAAAAGGTCTAAATAGAAAGTAAACCCTGGGGAGTGATGATGTTCTTTTATCTTATTCATTTTTATTACAAATGTGTATTTGGCTAAGTTCTTTTGGTATATTATAACTATATAGTTCAATTTGTTTTAGACAAGTTATCTCTGTTTTAAAATGTTTATTCTCTTTATGCATGAAGTATGATTTAAATTTATTTGGGTGCAATGATTTTCTCATTATGCTTGATCACCATAATTAGCATATTAGTCATTTTATTCACAATGAGAATTGGAATTCTTTGATGGAAAAACAAATAAATTTACTTGAAGCATTGAATTTACTTAGAAATAAGGAATTCACTTCAAGGGGTTAAAGAATTGGCATAGAACTTCATAATTTTTATTTATCTCTATAATGTCATGAGAATGCTTATAGACTCTAAATAAAAACACCTTTAATGACAACGAGAATTGCTTTAAAGAAACTTGGCTAAATTCTCCAATCATATCATTCATAAAATTGTCTAAAATGATTCTTAAATGAAACTGTTTCTCTTAGTTATAATGTATGTTCATAACATCATTTAAGTCATCTATTATCCAAAATTAACTTAATATATTTTAAATAGTTTAGTTTTTAAATTAAATGCATGATTCTTATTTTATTTGATACCTATCCATCTACTTATTGTTATTTCAATACAAAATTATTTCGTTCCCTTTGGAACGATACCCTACTCACCCTATATGTAGTCTAGTGAGACTAAGGGTTCAATTAAATTTCCATCACCTGTACAAGAAGACTTTTAGCCACCCCAAAAGTGATTACGAGTATTTTTACTATCTTTGATATGCCTGTTCATGCACTGATAGATTCGGGATTTACTCGTTCATACATATGCATTCCTTTGTCTAATGATCAAAGATTGCATATTGACATCCTTGAAGATAAAATTGTGGTTAAAAATCTTTTGGGTTATAGAGTAGTAGCGAATAAAGTCTATAAAAAATTGTCCCATAAAATACAAGGCTATGAGTTTTCTGGTGATTTGATTGAGTTACCTTTTCACAAATTTGATGTGATTATTGGTATGAATTGGCTAATTAAACACCATATGATGATGGATTGCTATCTTAAAGGAATTATCTAGAGCTATTCCATACAGATAAATTTTGAGGATGATACAGGTAAATTTTGAGGATAAAATTTTTATTTTAGAGGTGAAGAAATGTAACGTCCCAAATTTTCACTATCCGAATAATAATCGGACCAATCCAATTTTTATCTTGGTTCGATAATAATATGAATATAAAATACTGAGTGTCAAAAAAAATTTATAGGTTGAATTATATTTGATTTAGGAGCTTAAATGCACAAAGAAAAAGAATTGGGGTTCAATTGGTTAAGGGTATTAAAAGGAAGGACCTAAGGGAGCATTTGCCAAAACTATATCATTTTGACTTTAGTTTATTTATTTATCTTTTTGCTAAAAAAATCGGGATCTCCTCCCTTCCTTATCGCCCCTCTCTCCCTTTCCCCTCTCTTCTCCGATCAAGCTTCCATCGTCGTCGCAACTCATTAGCCCGCTGCACCGCCGCCGTCATCTCCGCCCGAGCAGCCCACTGATGTTGTCGTTCCTCCCCTTCTCCCTCTCACGCGACATCAGCCTAATTTCCCTTATTGTCCCTCCTCTTTTGCTCGGTTCCCTCTCAAATCAACCCTCTTTATTATTGCTTCTCTTCCCATATTTGTTAGGTAAATTTTATTTTTCCCTTTAGTTATTAGTTGTAATGGAAAATTGAAGAAGAAGTGAGAAAAAATCAGATCTAGGGATTTTATGGAATTGGGGCAAAATTGTTTATTTTTGTTAATTGATGGTTTAAGTAAATAAATGATTAGAAATTGCTGCTAAAAATTTTGTTAATTGATAGTTTAAGTAACAAAAATAGGTATGTGTTCAAACAAATTTATTTTTCTTTAGATGGTATTGATGTTAAAAATTATGGAGTAAGAATTATTATTAGATGGTATTGATGTTAAAAATATTTAATTAGATGTTAAATATTAAGTTTTAGGCCAAATAGGTATTATGCATGTGAGTAAGTTTGGACCTGAAGATTAATAGGTATACTTCATAATTAGTATAAATTGAGTATGACTTTGAAACAATTAATATAACTATAATAAAATTTTAATTAGGTTATAATGATGATGTAGAGCCATTATGTTCTTAGTTCTCGAAGAAATTGGAAATTGATGGTAAAGTATGCTTTATGTTTAGACAAGAAAAAAATTGAATTAAATATTATTATGGTTAACTAGATAAATAAGTAATTTTAGATGCCTTATGAATTGAAGCAAGACTATGAATAAAAGAACTGTGGACATTAGAAAAACATATTATAGTTACTTAGTGTGTGTGTGTGTATATATATATATATATATATATTTATTTATTTATTTATATACACACACGTGGGTTTATACATATAAATATTTTATAAATTAATCATTGAGTTGTGAAAATATTATGATTAACTATTTATTGCGTAAGTAAATGATAGACAAGTGGTATGAAATATTTTAATTGGGTTATAAGGGTTAGATTTCAAAATTGTCGTTTTATATACGCTAAGTTAATTATTAAACCTGAGTAATCCATATATATTGTTATATTTGATGGAGTGGTTAAGTATTTTTATTTTAAATATGTAAAGCAGAGAAAGACATTATTGCAAATCGAAAACTTATTTTACTTTAATCATGTTTTGATCTTAAATGTGATACAAATGACTCCTAACAAATTATATTGATTTTTATTTCATGATTTTTATTATGACTCTAATGAAGTTCTTTAAGAATTTTATTTAAAGTAAATAATGAAAATAATTTTTGATATGTTATGGGATTATGTTTCGAAATAAAATGTGAAATTTTATTATATTTGTCCTTAGTAAAATTAGACAGAAATTGAGGTAATCGGATAAGATTAACATACCAATTAGAGAAGTTTAGCAATACTACATCTTAATGTGATTACTGGATTGAATGGCTCCGAAAGCTCTTTCGATGGATGTGGTTAAATTGAATCGTGGGTTGTATGGCTCCGAGAGCTCGATCCACTTATGTGTGTGTGTGTGTGTGTGTGTGTATATATAATGGTAAAATTATGAATGTCACTAAAGAGAAAATAACATTGAATGGATCTTATGGTTTTGAGAACTCGGTCCCATATTTAGACCCCGTTTATCCAGCTCGATGCAATTTCGCTGGATTTTACTTGGGGCAAATACAAAATATAAATATTAAATGCTTATTTAAATAATTTGAGACATTTAATTGAAAATAACTAACTAGTTACCCTTTGACTATAACATTAATTATACTTAATTTAAAAGCGAATGATATATGTTTAAATTCCTTAT